>CM076580.1:354857802-355244867 GCA_034641835.2 Pinus albicaulis
TTCATTTGGGTCTAGCTCAGGTGGTTGAGAAGAGGAATGATTGTTATCCTCTCCACCCCAGTTCAATTCTGACAAGTGACATGTTGAGCTCTTAATGAGTATATTGTCATGATGGATTCAACAACAGTTATTAACCAGCCTTGTTCCCTGAAGATTCTACGGTTCATCCTCAAACTAATGAGGGAGAGTAATCCAGGGAACAAGGATCTCTAGGGTCAATCAATATTGAACCCAACTATTATGAAGCTACATATTCCATATGTCTTAGTTCCAATATCTGATATGATGACCATTTGGGTAAACTCAAGAAATGCACCAGAGGTTGGCAACTTCAATGTCCATATCATGACAAGGGTTAGATGGACCTATGCTAGTATTCCTACTCAATGTGCCCAATGTACAGTCTAGATTCAATGCATTACCAGCCCCACCATCGTCGTTGTTGTAAAATTCCTTGCAATAGCTTTCTAGGTTTATGTGAAATTTTCGTTCATATCTGTGTCAAACAATTTTTCTGGTACTGTTGTTTTTCTGGGTACTGCTGTAGGCGGTTTACTAACAATTTTAATTCAGAAATTACTCATATTAAATGACATGCACCGAAAATAAACCACCCAAAGTTCAAACTGACATATTCCAAGCAAAAGATTCACACAGGACTGTTAAATATAAATCAGAAATAGGAGTAACGAGTATTCATATTAATTCCCAGAATGAGATCCACTACAGCCAGAAGACTACCAATATTTTATGTTGTCAATAAACACATGTAAATAAGGGACACTGAGTATAGAAACCTAGGACTAGTGCGTTCCTTTTGTTGGTTGCCAGATGACTGTCTCACACGCAACGAAGAGTCCAGAAGTTCATTTTATTCCCAAATGCTTGCATTCACCCATAACAAAGATAAGGAACTCGTGTTTCCCTTAGTGAGCAATATTCAATACATGAGTAGTGATGTCAGGACCTCTAGATAGTGTAAACTCAAACTCATTTAACTTATATGCAGCCTTCAGAGATTAATTTGCTTGGTCATTGCAAGGGTGCACAGCAGCTGTTATACGGTTAGGAAACTCATGCTAATCAATATGATTACTCATCCCTTCTTAGCATATTCGTCCAACAGATGGAATGTATAATATCAGCCCTCAAGCTCAGGTAAATGTGGCCCAAAAACTCCAACTAGAACTGAGAACTTGTAAATGTATGTCCTAGCTACT
The DNA here is from genome assembly GCA_034641835.2 of Pinus albicaulis. NCBI lineage: Eukaryota > Viridiplantae > Streptophyta > Pinopsida > Pinales > Pinaceae > Pinus > Pinus albicaulis. The sequence goes on from CM076580.1 coordinate 354,859,023, forward strand.
AAAAGAATGTAGCTCTACCAGAAAAATAAAATGGGACTCGTGCAGTGAAAGATTAAAGTTTCAATTCTATCCCTTAGAAACTCATACGATGCCACCCAAAAATTCGAGGTGCTGCAGATTGGTAGTCATGCCTATTTTTTCTTCACACTGAACCAAAAAGGAGCAGATCCGGCTCCCTTTCCCTTGGCGTTTGAAGAGGCGAGGATGCAAATATAATCCCTTCTACGCAATGACCCTCTCCTCCTGTGAAATCGAAGATTCATCGCATGACGTCGAATTGGAGCCGAGAGGAGACACATAATTAAGAACAGGAACCTCTGACATCTCCTTGTCGTTTCCAAATAGGGGTTTCTACCATTTTCCTGGTAAAGAGTGGAGAATTTCTTGCTCATAACCCTTTTCTTATAAATCATAAACATTTGATTAGAAAATATAACAGAGTTCACAGCCAACAGATTTCATAACTCCCACATATCGACCGCGAATATTTATAAAAATAAACAAGATCTTGTAGTTTATAGCTCACAGGTTTCATAACTAAAAACAAAAATAAGGATTTGCATACAGCCATAGTCTGGTTCAACAGGTACCAACACATGTGGATCATCTTCATAGCTATCGTCATCAAAACCCTCCACCTCGTGGGCCGAGGTACTGGAAGTTGCTTCATGCCCTGTCTGCTTCATTATTTCCAAGGCGTCTAAAGGGGTCGGAGCTGAGAGGCGTCACTGCGCTGAGAACGAGTGATAGGATATGGAGTAGGCTTGGCGACAGGATTTCAGGCGGCGGCACCGCCCTAGTGGATATCCTTCCACATTGAGGTGGAAAGGATTGATCCCCAGACCCATCTGCATATTTCTCAAATTCTGACACCTTTTGTGCAGCTTGAATGCGGGTTTTGGAGGACCACTTCGATTCTGAGAAGTGAAAGATTAAAATTTCGTTTCTATCCCGTAGAAACTCATATGATGCTTCCCGCCATTCAAAATAAAAAAATTAGAAACTCATACGATGCTTCCCGCCACTCAAAATAAAAAATTTGAGGTGCTAAATATTGCCACTCAAAATCAAAAAATTTCCAAATTAACAAAAACAAAAAAGATATATATATAAAAAATTAAAAATTAAAAAAAAAAACCTAGGAAAAAATAGATAAACCCAACAAAAAGAATTAAGTTCTAGGTCATGTTAAATGGAATACCAAACTAGCACAAACTCATCTAACCCCAAGTATTCCAATCAACAGTAAGCCCAACTATTTTTAATATTGAGTTCGCATATGACTAAGTTCCAATATTTGATATCTTAATGATTTGGTTAAAGTTGAGAAATGCACCATAGATTGGCAACCTCAAGTTGACTACCATAACAACATTTAGACTAAGCAATTATTTAATTTGATGATTTTAGTCTTTTGGAAACTACATGTAGTATTTTTGGCTCAACGGTGCCCATGCAATAAATTCTTAGTATTTTTGGTGCTTGTAGGTATTTGTATGTTCTATGGGGCTTGGATATAGCCAATATGTATGTCTTTCTAGGGGAAACAAGAGATAGAGACTATGAAGAGTTGATTGGAGGAATGCATAAAACATTGATATTGAAAGGGAACGTCATTGATGGAAGTGAAAATATTTTGAGGAGTCCTACGAGTTATGGAAGTGAAGACGTTTTTCCTTAAGAAAGTCCAAATATAGTGTCAGTTATTGTAAGTGATGATAAATAAGAATTCAGCAACGAATAAATAATTGCATCTCTACATTGGTTTGAGGGTTAAATTTGCATCCTATCATATGTAGTTACTTCTCATTGTCATAAGTGATGATAAAGAAAAATTCAATAGCCAACAAATAATTGAATTTGGATGCAAAGTTAGTATATTGTATGTAGTTACTTCTCGCTTTCATCGCTTTTTTACATGTGTACATATGTGCATGAAGAAAACTGAAACCAATGATATATACTTCAAAGGAATTGTGAAAGAAGTCTAATATTAATGAGAAAATTAGAACTTATGTGGCTAATAAAAAAGCCCAATTTCGATCTAACGTAATAATTCCATGTGTAATATAAATGACTTCATTTAAATTGTTGGGTGTGGAGCCTGATTATCTTGTTTACTTTGTATCACAACATTGGACCCCTGTACCTTAAATGGGGCGGAAACGCCGCCTGTAAATTAATCGCTGTCGTGGGGGGTCCAGGGGGGGTGGCAATGATTTTATGGAGCCCCCCCCCCCTGGTGGGGGGTTTCGGGGGCAGCGCCCCCGAAGCTAAAAAAAAATGTAAAATTGCCTTGTAAAAGTATAGTAATTTCTAGTCAATCTGGGCTGCTCCTTAGGTGGATGATCTGACGGTAGAAGTTATGTTTAGTTTAGGGTTTTTTGCCCTAGAAGGAAACCCCTCTCTTTGTATGAGGGTATTGTATTGCGGCTATGTATCACATGTGTATTCTTTGAGCGGGAAATAGATAGGGAGACTATGAGAGAGAACAGAGGATATTACAGCGGATCTACTGTAGGTTTTGTCTCTTCATTTTGCTAGATAATAGAAAGGAAGGATTGGCTGTTCGGGGTGGACGTAGCCCAAACTAGGTGAACCATGTATATCTATGTCTCTCTGGTTTTATGTGTTTTTTGTGCTTGTATTTTCCGCATATTTTATGTGTTGCATTGTTCCATAATATATAATTTTCTAACATAAATTCCCTTGATAAAGTTTCACATTTCATTGTCAATCAAGCAAATCTAAAAGTGAGGGATAGAGGGTTCATTAATTACCCTTACTCACAACATAACTCAAAAACTAGCATCCATAATTTTACCACATAGTTGCATAAACTCAAGGGTACTAGTGTGCCCAAGTAGTCATAATAGAGGTGGGGAACATGATACAATTTTGAAATGGTAGATCATAGCTGACAAAATAAGTAAAAAATTTCAATGGAACCATGTTTATCTAGTGAATATGGTGGCATGTCATTAGGCCAACCATCAAGATTCACTTCTTCACAGGCATAAATAAGAGGTTTGGGAGAGGTGCAATTTATGGTTTAACCAAAAACTAAGTGTGATGCATCCTTCCAAGCCATTTCTCCCACAAGTGATGGCACCCCACATCTTAGGAAGAGTTGAAATGAAACCTTAAAAAAATATTGATACACGACCACAAAAGGAAGAACATAGCGTTTATTGCAACATTCACTTTTCATTTACCCTAAAAGAAACATGGAGAGAATGATAATAAGTGTCACTGATCTATACCTCTTGCAAGCACAACTTCTCTACTCAATCAACCGCCAATCTAGGAGGCCTTACTAATAGAAACAAGCATATGTAGAAATAAATGAAAGATATAAGGATAACTAGAAGAATGAGAATGAGCATACCTATGGAGTTTGGGTTCACATCTCCATTATCATTGGGATGGACTTGGGTTTTGGGCTTCTCGTCACGATCCATTCATGAACACCTGCCGCCACTTTTCAAAAAACCTCATTTTCTATCTCTTTTCTCCTGACTTCTTTTATTACCAGGGACAACCACAAATGTAGATAGATATCTATAGCAACAATAGGCACCGAGGACATCAGAAAATTCCTCCCTCGCTCACATTTTCCACTTTTTTTTTTCATTTGAATGCCTAGTAAATAGAAATCTTGAACATGTCGAACACCTGCCACAACGTTTCATAAAACCTCCTTTTCTATATAGTTTCTAATGACTCCTATTTCCAGGGATGACCCCAAAAGTAGATAGATATATGTATCAGCTATAGGTGCCAAGGACATTGAGAAAATCCTCTCTCGCTCATGTTTTCCACTTTATTTTCATTTGAATGCCTAATAAATAAAAACCTTGAACACTGCAATGTGTCAACGGGGGAGCTTGTTATTTTGGTCTTTTGTGGTTTTTAGTATGTTTGAGTTGTTGGTATGATAGAGGTGCACGAAAGTGGTATTGAAGGAGGTATTTTTGGGGGTGGAAGTCCTTCTTTGTGGAATACTCCTTTTCTGGTGCTTGGTCTGGAAATTGGTGCGCCTAGTGGTTTGGAGGGTGGTTCTTGGTGTCTAGTGGCGATAGGAGAATCGCTCATTTGGAATACATAGAGTCGATATCCTAGTGTGGGTTGTGTGAAGATTTTTGGGAATCGTTAGCCTGGGGTATGTTCCTCCTGCCTTCTCCTTCTCCAGTTGTTCGTCTTCTTGCCGAGTTTCCCAACTGATGGCAAGATGGTAGTTGGGACATAGTGTGTGGTTTCCTGAGGAAATTTAAGGGTGAAGAGAGATCTGGTTTTTGGGTGTGGTGGTAGGGGAAATTTTCAGTAGACCGGAATCTGATAACAGTTGAAGTTGGCCCTCCTATGTTTATCACAATGCGACCATCCTTGCAGCGCGGGAAATCCTCACCCCTAGCCAAGCAAGGATATGTGGGCTTAGATGATATGGAAATAGTGGTGGTAAGAGCGCGTCGAGGTGGTAAGACCGTCGGTCACTCCCAACTTGTTGGTGTGGGAACGTGAGTCAGTTGTGGTGGATGAAAACAGGCCTCCTGTGGTGGTGGAAGTGTAAGGTCACAACAAACGCATCATCGGGGTGGTCCCACTCTTTATTATATCTTAGGGAAAAGGTTTCTAGGGATAGGGCTAGTTGGTTGGCCCACTTGACTGCTACTTTAGTCCTTCAAAGTCTACACATTCTTAGGCCCTATACACCTGCCCTTCTACCATTCTTGTTGTCCTTCACAAGTACAAGATTTAGGGCTCTTCTTTGACAGTAACCTAACAACCCTCCAACTATACTTGGACTACCATCAATCTGCCCAACCACAGACAATTATTTTTACTGATCTAGGGCCCACAATATTGTCTTTATCTATGGATCTTCAAATCTTCCCACAATGGTTTGAGTCCTCTCAAAATCATTGTTCTTGTGTATCGACAATTTGATATTTTTTGTCCAATCTATGAACAAATATGAGCTACTCCTATTATCATCCTTCTAACAATCTGTAGATGACTGATATAGGGTCACAAATCAGCCACTAACAGTCCATTCACTAATTTTTTATAGGTTGCTTTAGATCTCTGCCTAAAACTCTCTGGATAGTCCACTAAAATCAACTCCTCTGCATGTCAATCCATTCTTCATATGGCACATTTATTCTGCATGCTCAATCTTATGCTCAGGTTCCACCCTCCTTTGGATCTGCTATCTCCACACATACTAAATCTGCAAACCATCCTCCATATCTGCAGTCTATATTGCAAAAATAAACCTCGCTCTAAGGGTCACAACCACTCTTCTTCTACGCAAATTTGTCACAGTCTTAAGGGCACACCTTATGAACTAAACATGCTAGGAAACTGTCCTAACTAGGGCACTATAATTATGTACTTCTAATTGTTGTAGAACAAACCCTATCCACCCATAGAAAAAACCACGACTCTTGCCTCCATAAGAGACTCGACCTAGTTCATATGGATCCATAGATTCTAGGAATTTCTTTGACTGAATCTTGACATGAACTTTAGACCTCAATGTTGACCCTCAAACTAGGGTTATCTCAGTCAATATTATGCCTACGTCTAATTTTGTTCTAGCTCTAAATTACAGTGCAAGCCCTCCTCCATTTATGTTGGTCTTTATCACAGACATTGCGACCTACTAACCACCACAATACAAGATCGTATCAACCCTATCTTTTATTTCATGTAGAAAATCTAACCAACGAGATTCAATATGATCTTGTAATGTACTAAAACAAGATATTGAATCCTTCCTACAATTTGTGGAAATAAAAAATGATCGCACAATCACATATAAGTAAGAGAATGAAATTATCAATCGCACAACACAAAATGTATCTGGGGAAAGAAACTGCTCAAAACCCCTCTATCTCTATTGTGTATTAAGTCAAGGAATCATGAAACAATAAAATTCTTAATCTCTCATGAGATTCTCCAGCACTTTGCCAATTGTCTCCTACTGATCTAGGAAAAATCGGTCTAGTACATAGCCAATTGTCAACCTTCCTTTAGACTACCTTGCTCACGCAATTCCTAGGGAATTAGATCCCTATTAATTAGGAAAATCAGCATTCCTTGATTTCACAATCCATCATGTCATCCCAATAACTTTATAATTGCACATGGGCAATTTTTTATGAATACAACTGATAGTTATGTTCCCTTTAACCTTTGTCTCAACTGGGTCTTCCTCGGAACTGACATGCATGCAACTATTAATAGCTAATTATCAGTTATCTGATTGATCAATCACTCATTTTGAATTAAATCTAATTTAATTTAGTGGACCTCTCACTAGCTCTTCACTCAGTTATAACTAGTTAAACTAATTTTAACTCAATTAATTGAGTTAACTAATTCACACCTACATCCTACCAATGCATCAACTGCAACTGGACCCCCAAAATATTAGAATCCCTCTACATGCCTCACCTTAGACCCTCATGATCCGGACATATGTAGGAACACAATAAAATACATAAATAAACATAAATATGGAGATGCAGTAGGAATAACACTTCATTTCATTAATATGAAATACTGAAAAATGCTTGCAAACAGAATGGAAAACAAACTAGCTCGGGCGATGGTAGCTTATCTCTAAGAAGAGATGTGGTGGCTACATGCCTCTAAATTGTGTTACAATCAGGCTCAAGGGCCTTTTTATTATTGAAAAATAATAGAAAACCTTAACTCGAGGAGATGTAACACCAAGAGTTTATGGGCCCCGTTGGGGGTAGTTGGGCAGCCAACTTCCCGGGGTCGTAACTTGGTCATATGATCTCTATTTGATGCAAATGATACCTAGTTAGAAAGATCTCTCCAAGGAATACAAATGATAATGTGATTTTGATAAAATCACCAAAACTTTCATGCCCAAAAAATGTCGTTTTGGGCCTCAAAACGGCTCTGGAAGTTCAGGACCCGAAAAACTGACAAAAATAGTAAATTATGCTATAATTAAGGAAACTGAAAAATTGAAAGAGACAATGGTGAGAGCCCAAGTGGAATAGGCGGGTGGCCACCAATATCCACCTTGATCTCCTTAACTCGAATTTATTGAGCTAAATCAGTCATCATGACTTAGTTAACTCACCCAAGTTGTTATGAGATGAAATTACAATTTATTGTCCAATTTATTTAAGGGAAATATAAATTAGACGCCTCACATTCCTCACTCCTGGTACATCAAAATTCCTCACCAGTGTGGGTGCATTTTATTTTTTTCCTTTCTGGTTTCCAATTGCACTGTTTCTTGTTGCAAATTTCAACACTCCCTCTCAACAAGAAAGGAATTTAATCTATCCTGATCCGGTACCTTTGGAATTCTTCATGCAACACTTCTCTAGTGTTGTTTTCACCTACAAATCCTAAAATTGAATAGCCTTCGAACAACTGAATCAATATAATGCATTTGGCATCAGAGTCTCCTGAATGCTGCTAGCTACTTCACCTGTCTACTGGACTCTCTTGGCTGCCGCTAACATCTGCATCCATGCCCTTTGCACTATTGCCAACTCTGATCTGCACTCCAGTATCTGACATCTGTCACTTTGATTTTTGACTTCCTGACATCTGACTGCATCAATCTAACTAATCCTTCCTACTATTGTTGTACTATGAACTCCTCGTAGCTAGGTTCGATCCATGAGACACACCATCTCAATGGACCATACCCAAATTTCTTAACTTGGGATTATATCTAGACATCACCCCACCTTTCACTTGGAGGTATGGTTGCATGTGCTCCCTCTATCCATTTGGCTCGAAATTTCCCCCTCATGGAGGTCTCTGCTTGAGTGGACGCTTCCACTTGGTCTCCTCTTTGCTTCTCCAATTGTGGCTGCTCCACAACCTTCTGAGACTGCTTCTAAGGTTGCAAGTTGAGAGGTAGTTTGTACTCCCTCTCAACAGCCAAGTCTCTAACATCTGCTTTGCTCCTCAAAGCTTTGCATGCATCTGGTACCTCAAGTGCATATAGGTTCTTGACTTGCGCACATTGTAATTGTCCCATTGTTACAAAATTTTCTAAAAAAGAGTTGATTTTAAATCGACAATATCTCCCTCATCCGAGCTCCAAATTGATTTTCCATTTGGGTAGTTTTTCACAAGAAGTCCAAATATGCCTTCTTCTTTTTTACACCAAAATCTTCAAATATTCTTTGCAAACTCGTCGCCTAAAAAATTCCTGCTCTAATACCATGTAGAAAATTTAACCAACGAGATTCAATCTAATCTTGTAATGTACTAAAACAAGATACTGAATCCTTCCTACAATTTTCGGAAACAAAACACGATCACACAATCACACATAAGTAAGAGAAATAAATTATCAATCACACAACACAAGATGTATCTAGGGAAAGCAACTACTCAAAACTGCTCTATCTCTATTATGTATTAAGTTAACTAATTCACTTAACTCATCACTTAGTTATAACTATTTAAACTGATTTTAACTCATTAAATTGAGTTAACTAATTCACACCTACACCCCACTAATGCATCAACTGCAACTGGACCCCAAAAATATTAGATTAATCCCTCTACATGCCTCATATTAGACCCTCAACTCAAATTTCTAACTCAATCATCATGACTTAGTTAACTAACACAAGTTGTTATGAGATGAAATTACAATTTATTGTCCAACTTATTTAAGGGAAAAATAAATTAGACGCCCCACATTCCTCACTCCTGGTGCATCAAAATTCCTCACCAGTGTGGGTGCATATTTTTTTTGTCCTTTCTGGTTTCTAATTTCAATGTTTCTTGTTGCAAATTTTAACATTTTAGAATTTGATGTGGCCTTCACACAAAACACCATTGAAATCACATGCCCAAATTCTCATGAGCAACCTCTCTTAACCTCAATCTACCATAAGAGAACCAACAATATGCCATCCTACTTCCTAGCTAGAACCGACCATTAAGGTATGCGACATTCCTATGAACCCTCACATGATGATCTTTCCCTTGGAGGATGATCATGGCCTCCCTTTAGCAACCCTTACTCGGCCCTCTTACTCGACCTACTTTAGGACTACATCTCTATTCACCCCCTTGATCAAATGAACTCCTTCTCCCTTGATGTTATTTCCTTCATCCTAAGGCCTCCTTAAATAGGTTTTCTGAGACCTCTTAGGAACCCTCTAGAACTTACGGGTTTTATCCACTTAGACCTTAGGAAATATCAATTTTCCTTTATAATTTTATTTTATATTTTAAACCCCATCTTGGGTCCAAAATCCCTTTTCTTGGCTTCTTTGCCCACAAATCCTTTTGTGACCAAACTCACATGAACCCATCTCACTAGGCTTGTGGAGTACCTCCCAAGCTACACAATTCAACAACATAGTCTAGTTGTAGTAACTGTAACTTGGTCAAGCTCTTGTAGTCAAGCGAGGTCTTGGTTGGGTTCCCAAATTGCAAATTAAGGGTAGTTGTGAGGGCATGATATCTTATAGGGAGGGTTAGTGAATGCACATTTGGAATGAAAATGCATGCTATAACATGTCGAACAATATCAATGCATGTTGAAGAGTGTTAGGGAGTGTCGGGGCATATCAAGGGATAACTAGGTCAAAATGCATGGAAAGGAACAAATAAGAGTGTGTGGCAGGGAGTGTCAACAAATTCAAGTGTGCTAAGGATGAAGTGTGTTAGGAGAAGTTCATAATAAGATTTATAGGAGGCAAGCCTACGGTTGTTATATGGGGCTCAACGTAGCAGTTTTAGACAAAAGGAGATCACTTTGTGCTAGGCACAACATTGTTTTGACTTTAGCTATTTTTTTATATGATATGTGGCAGACTTTGGCTACATGCTCATGTTTTAAACTATTCTAGATAATTTCATATTGTACATTGTTGTGGATAATTTTTGGGGCACTCGACCTGTGTCGGCTTATATCTTGTGTGCCTTGTGAATCTTGTGGTTCTTGCAAACTCTCAGTTAATGTTCTACTTTTTATATGAACTGAACATACATGTGAAATATTTCCTATGTAAGCTATGTTTCTTAATTGTTTTATGGCCATGGATAGATCATGTGATCCTTGTATTGGTAAATAGTTAAGTGGGACAAGTTGAGCTTGGACATGAGTGGCATAAGATGAGTTATAGGTGGTTCTTAGGTGAATAAGGCACAATCTACTTGTAGTAGGTGCAATTGGTCAAGTTGTTGGGGTTGAAGCAAGCCAATATTGTCACATGAACTGTAGTAGCCAAGGAATTTATTGGGTTCCCAAGTCGTGAAAAAATGTAAAGGCTAGTTGTGAGGACATGAGTGCCAAGGCGTGCTAGGGAATGCTAAGATGTGTCAGATAGTGTGAAGGCATGTCAAACATGCTAAGATGTGCCAAGTGATAAGGCATGCCAAGATGTGCAAGGGTGTGTCAATGCGTGCCAGGGACTATTAAGGAAACAAAAGGGAGAAACAAGTTAAACTACAAGTAAATGAACACATGAGAGGGTCAATAAGTCGTCAACTTACCTTTTCCAAGAGGGGCATGCTAGGCACACCAACACTAGGCACAAATAGGTGCCAAGTGAAAATTCTTAGTGCATTCTAAGTGCCAAGTCTTCCTTTTTTGCTTCTCATATACTTTCCAACAGTTGAACTCAAATAAATTTAATATTAAACCATGTAAAATCATACCAAGGCATGTCAACATATTCCATACATGCATGCTATGAAGTGGAAGGGCATGTTGAAGAGTGCTAAGGTGTGCTAGAGAGTGCTAATGCATGTTGAGGAGTGTTAAGGAGTAATAGGACAAAACATTAAGGGAGCACTAGGTCAAAATTCATGGAAGTTAATGAATATGAGGAACATGTGCCAGGGACTGGTGTTAATGAGTGCTAGTTTTCATGCCAAGGATGGTGTGACAAGGTATGCTAAGGATTGGTAAGGCATGCTAGGGAATATCAAGGCAAGTTAAGAAGTCTCAAATTGTGCTTGGGAGTTCCAGGGTGTGCTAATTATATGTTCCAAATAGTGCCAAGATATGCCAATACATGCCATGTGCTAAGGATGTGCAAGGTGCCAGGGTATGTCAATTTGTGTCAAGAAGTCTCAAGGAAACAAAAGGAAGAACCAATAAGGGGGTTAATACGTTAGGACTTTATCTTTTTTAAAAGGGGCATGCTAGCCACGCTAATAATAGGTCCCAATAGATTCTAAGTGGCATGTGTGTCAAGTGCTAATGTATGTCGATGCATTCAACCAAGGTGTTCCAGGGCATGCTAAGGACTAAATGCATGCCAACACATGCTAGGAGAGTTCTATGTTGTGCTAGTGCATGCCACCATGTACTTGGGTGTCAGTTCATGAAAATATGTTCCAAGATATGTGAGGTGCTAAGAAATGTTAGTGTGTGCCAAAGCATTAATTTAAGGTGTGCCCACATTGTTGAGGAGTGTTAGGTCTTTCTCATTAATAGAATTGGCAGAGATTGATTATGTATTAAATAATATATTTCCTACACACAATAGTGGGACTTTATCTAAAGGGAATTTTTTAGATAATAAACTTAATAGATATGAATCATGTGTTGACTCATAGGAAAACGCTATTCAACTAGTCATTACTTGAGGGAATTGATACACACTAATTACTTCTTAAAAAAATGGCTCACTTTAACCACTATGGCCTTGGACATTATAAAAAATACTCCAAAATAATTGTATTAATTCGTTATCTTTTGACAAAAACTATTAACACGCACATAACGTCATCAAAAACTCATTGGAATGATCAATGGTGATGAACATTTTTTGACCATCACTAAAAGTAACAAAAAGAGCATCGGTGAGGGTCATTAAAAGTTCATCACTAGAAGTGTCACCAAAGAGAGAATTAGTGATGGGCCTTTAACGAACCTCACCAAAAGTGTCATTGAAAATGGCTTTGGTGACAGACCTTAAAGAACCGTCATTATATACACTTACAACAACGCTTTTTAAGGACCGTCACCATATGTGACATTGGTGACGGACCTTAAAGGTCCGTCACAAGCATGACCCTCACCAATGTCCTTTTTTCTTGTAGTGTTTGGTTGTAATTTAAATAGACCTTAGATGACATAAATTGTTCTTCATTTCGTATTAAGATATCATTATTGAGGAAACTTATACACTCTGATACAAGCTGGATCAAAAGCGCAGTACAACTCGTGTTTACGAGTCCTGGTTGGAAATTAATATCAAGAGCTTTAATTCTTCTACTAAAACTCTCAACAAGTACATAAATAATCTTGTTATTTTGTTTGATGTTTTCCACACAATCCCCAATGTATAATTCAAGTTGTTGATATTGAACTCTAGTAAGTTGGAAAACAAACATCTTAGCAGAATAAATCAAGATCCTCCCCTCAACAAGTTGCTTTATAACACTCACTATTATATATTTCACCCTAAAATGTGTACTCAATGTATTTGTGAACAATGCCCATCGGTTATTCCATGCTATCAAAAATTATATGACGCTAATTACACCACTCTGGAGCCTCTATTTCTTCAACACAACGACTTCAAAAAACAAGTGTCAATTGAGAAAACCTCTCATCCAATTTTAAGTGGTTTATTTCAAAAAAAAAAAAAAATCTGTTTTCAAAATGATAAACTTGTCAATGCAGATGTAAAAATTCACAGCTACGATATTGTCAATATTTTGGCTCACATTACATTATAAAACAATACATATTAAGGTATCACATCATTCTTATCAATTATTTTTACACGCTTCTGTATGTAACAACTTAGGTTTACATGTAAATTTTGGGGCACTTGTAGCCAATAAATTGTGATCTAATATTCAAAATTTGGGGATAGTATCAGCTTGATTAGTTCTTGTTATTGGTTTCCTCGAAATGACATTGATCATGACTTTCTTGAGCTTGTTAGGTGACTGCAGAAGTTCTTTGAAAGTGGAAAGAGCCATTATAATCTGATTAGTTCTTGTTGTTATTGGTTTTCTCAAAATGATATTGATCATGACTTTATTGAGCTTGTTAGGTGATTACAGAAGTTCTTTGAACATGGAAAGGGCCATTATAATCATTGTTTACTTCCCTTATCAGGATTGTCCTAAGTTTAAGTTTATATTTAACAGAGACCGAGCGTTTTGAAATAAAAGAGCGCCAACTATTTATATGGTTTGCAAAATCATCGTTATTTAGAGCGGCGAAATGTTATGAACAATATTTGCATCTTTATTGCATTCCTTGAATCAAAAACTAGGATATTATATATCTCATAGACAGTGAGCAATATTTGAGTAGAATTTGATCTTCAGTAGTGAGTCCATGTAGCATCAATAGTGTGCAATTTTTTGGTTTCTAGTAAATATTATTTTCCCAATTATGATGGTATCAGGTTTCACCATTCACACATAGATTAAGTGGTCTGCTTATGTAGTTAAAAAGATAACCATTAAACTTAGTTTTCACAATTGCCACAATCCAGTGGTACAGACTAACTAAGAGTGTCAAATATGTTTATTGCAACTATTGTGGTATAGATTCATCATGCCACTTATTTGCATAGTGGGTTCTGAATGCAATAAGGAACAACTTTCAGAGACAATATTCTATTAACCTTTATTACTAAATCAAGATCTTGTCCTTGGCAAGTTTCTTTGCAACACAAAAATTACTAATTGAGCACCATTAAGGGGATTTCAAATCATATATGATATGTTCTGATACATTTTTGAAATTATCAGAAGTTATTATGTTGAAATTTTTACATCGCAGAGAGAACCATTTTTCACAATCTTGGGTCTTTATTCATTGTAAGTAACTTCATGTGCAACATTCCAAGTTGTGCACAAAATAGAGGAATATATTATATGTTTTTATTAAGCAGACTATGGTTTGATTAAGCAGGCGGATTATTGGATTTATTTGTACATATATGTTTTAACTTGGAGGATCTTCGTAAGCAACAACGCTCATGCAGGAGTCGGGGAGGGGGCGAGAGGAGTGGCAGGGGAAGCTGCTAGAGAAAAAGAAGTAGATTAAGAGAGAACGCCTGTAAATTGGGTTGCATTGGATGCTCTAGTTCTATATTACACCAAATCAGAGAGACTTTTACTTGACCATGAAAACGACATCAACTCCCCTCCCCCCTCCACCAACTCTTGCTCCTCCTCTTCTTCGTCTAATTATTCCTCATCGTCTAATTGTATCTGTGAAGTGATAGAGACAATAAGGAAATTGATAGAGGAGGGAACGTCGACCATGTATTTATTCTACTTTCCCTTCAAGCTTCTGTTGTGGTAGACGTAACACCTCGTTTTAGTTTGCAGAAGCAGAAATTCATTGAATTGTTGAGGAGCGGGAAAAGGGAATCTCGTGATTTGGCCATCCACTATTTTCGGACTACACTTGGCCGTTGGGCTTATGAGGAGTTGAAGTAGGTACTACTAGCTTTAATATATTACAAGGACGACCAAACTTCATCAGTGGCAGAAGAGTGGTCTGAAAAAAGGAGATCTAAGTTAGCAACCTTAGTGGCTTCAACAATGAAAGCATGTCTACGAGCTTATGATCTGTGCTTTTCACAGACACTAAAATATCTGCCAAGTGTCCACAATGAATACTACTACCACCAATATTTTATATCCCCAATTTCTCAAATTAGCAATAAATTGCTCTCAGAAGAACGAGATCCTCTTGCAACACTTCAAGAGTCATTATATGAAGCTCCTCAGTTCAAGGAGGTTCATGTACAAGCCCTTGCACACGTAGTGGGGCTTCCAAGACAGGGTGTAATTGATAACTTGAGATACACAGATGATGATTTTTTTGCAGTGTTTCAGAATGAACTGAGTTGAATGATGTTGAATGTGCTAATGATTGATGAGCTGGTTCACGAATATTGTATTTATAAAGGCCTTATCTATGGTACCTTAAATTCTTCCTCAGATTGTGAAATTTCTCTCAAGCCCAAGAAACAGGGTAGTTGCTACAGGGAGGCATTCTCTTCTCATGATGTGAACCATCCAATAGTACAACAGGCAGGTTTTGAATCCTCTGCAAGGGATGTGATCATGGAAGATTTTCCCGGTGCAGGCTCAGATAGTTCACAGAAACAATAGATAGATGTTGAATTGAGAATCCCAAGTGAGACTGTTTATAGTGGGGAAGCTTGCATCATCAGTTGATCATGCCAGACTAAGAATCCTAGAATACGGTTTGGTTGGCTGAGAAACTGGATGCAAGAAGAGAGGGGTAGTAGACCAAGATTGAGAGGGCGATATTTTGAGAGTAAAGCACATGGGAAAATTGAGTTGCACTGTAGCAAGGACCAAGAATGTACTCAAATGGCTGATTCAAAGAGTTATACTGTGTATAAATTTCAAATTGCGCTGGATATGGGAGAACTAGTAGCCAATGGTATGATTGTGAAGGTTTTTCATGAAATCAAGGAATGGAATCCACTTTTTTTTAGCAAAATCATATTCTATTATTTCAACTGAAGCAGGTGGAGTTCCTTAAGTTGGTAGAGGATGGGAATTATGTTGGGGCTCTGAGAGTTGCACACTCTGAATTGGGTACACTTGCTGCAAGTTCTCAAAATTTACCCTAATGTTTGAAAGAGCCATTGTTGGCATTGGCAAGACCAGAGGAGAGTGCATCTATAAAGCATATTCCATTGAATATTGTCCCTACTTCTCTCTAGGTTGCATTGCGTGCCAATATTGGGATTGAAGAACCATTATTGATGAAGATAATGAGGGCCACAATATATACCCATGCATAGTGGTTTAAGCTTCAAATGTGTACAAATAAATTTGAGAAACTTTGAGAATAAATGAGTTGAAAGAGATGGATCCTGGTGTGGTTACAAAATTAAAATCTGAGCCAACCCAGACTTGTGCAGTGGCGCCACTTCCCATTTTACTGGAATTTCATGTAATTTAATGTTGTTAGATGGTAGTAATCCACCACAAGAGGCTTCTGGAGGTCTCTTTAATGAAACTGCAATCCTCCAATTCATCGAATTTTTAGCTTTGCCGAGATCTAACAGAATCTAGTTTCTTGCATAGTACGATGGAAGTGATGATGCAGTATTTCAGAAAATATTTAAATAAATTATCTAATAAGATATATTGGTTCATTTTTTTATGCTATTCGAAATCTTATTTCCATTATTCACTTTCTCTGTAAGGAATATAATATCTTCAAGGCCTCCTAGCATGGCACGTTTTTTTATTATTTGTTTCAATGTTTATTGCATAAAATGTGTTTTTACTTTCATTTGTTATTTACATGGGGCTTTTACCACTCGGAGATGCTATAATGGTCATCTTACGAAGTCATTAATGATAGAAGAACGTCAAGGGCATCTTTCTAGACGTTTTGGATTGTTGATGTTATTGTGTTATGAAATGCTAGTTGTCAATTACAATAAGGCTCCACCTTCATGATTTTAAGGGCATTGACTCTCTGATCCAGGTTTATGCAGGAATGCAACAGAATACACATATAACCATAAATATAAAAATTCAGTGTAAATAACACTTCATTTCATTAATAACAAAGAACTGAAATTTGTTTACAGACAGAATGGAAATAAACTAGCTAGGGCGTAGGTAGCTTATCTCTGAGAAGAGATGTGGCTGCTACAGACCTCTAAAATTTGTGTTGCAATGAGGCTCGAAGGCCTATATATTATTGAGAAACAATGGAAAACCCTAAACATCCAAAACCTAACCCTAGGAGATGAAACTCCAAAATATGGGCCCCGTCGGGGTAAATTGGTACATCAATTTCCCGGGGTCGTAACTTTGACATACTATCTTCATTTGACACACATGATACATCGTTAGAAATATCTATCTGAGGACTACAACTGCACACAATGAATATCAAGTGTGGAAATAATTTATTCACCGAAAGCAAAAAATGTCGTTTAGGGCCTCAAAATGGCTCTGGAAGTTCGGGACCCGAAAAACTGCTAAAAATAGTAAACTGTGCTATAATTAAGGAAACTAAAAAACTAAAAGAAACAATGGTGGGGCTCCAAGTGGAAATAGTTGAGTGACCACCAATATCCACCTATATCATTCCTCCCCACTTAGGAAGCAATGGTCCCCATTGCGTTGAGTTCCTGCATGAGATGAGGAAACTTATGTTGAACTTGGTCCCTGGTGAACCACTTGCCTTGGTGCAGGGGTTGGCCAACTTTGACAAACCAATACAGTTGGATCATCTGTTGGCAAGTGTTCTTGATTTAAATTTCCATGATACATTCTGTGTTGGCCTATTCTATGCAGTCTAGGTTTAACTCTATTGGTGTGAGTTGTTCTGCAATGTCAGAGGTGTCTAGTAGAGGTGGGAAATAGGGCTGAAGGCAGTCCACCTTGAATATTGGGTGCAGACCAAGGAATGGTGGAATATTGAGCTCAAAGGCATTGTTCCCTATAGCCTTGGTGATGGTGTACGACTCATATCGAAGCGGGCGAAGCTTGAGGTGGGGTCTAGTGAGGCGCTCCTTCTACAAATGTAGCCACACTTTCTCACCTAGCTGGAAGTGGTGTGGCACCTGTTTTCCTTTGAGATAATTATAGTCAATAATCATGCCAAATCATCTAAAATGTTTTGTTGTGTTTTGTAATTTTGGAGAACCAATGTATAAGATAAATTTTAGAAAACAGTTATTGATTAAATCTTTCAGATAATATCAGAAAATACAAGTAAGGGTTGCTTGTTAATCTCACACAGTGATTAAGATTTTGTAAATGGTTAAGTAGACTTATTTTTGTGTAGGTAAATCCTATTTGCAGACAGAGACGATCCCTCTAGCCCTAGGGTGGGTCTAGTAGCAAGAGGAAAAGCTAATGTGTTGGTTCCTAGTTAATGAATGGAATAGGTATGATAGATTGTCCTACCTGTAGTCCAACACGATTGTCGCAGCTGTAGCAGTGGCGGCCTCTTGATCTTTGCCTCCGCAGGTCGTGGTCCTTCAGCAATGGTACTCGGGTGCCTACATAAATATCAAAGGACAAAATCAACATACGAGACAATAATTGCATTCATAACTAACTAATCAGTCAAGTAATATTAAACATATTGCGTAAAATAAACCATATCAACACAAGATGGGAACCAAACATCATTCATGTATATTTTAATAGAAAGAAAGAGATTACAACCGGAGCCTTGACGTTGTAGACTCCTTCAGCGGTTTTAGTCAAAGCATGTCTCGAAGTTTCATCGGGGAATGGGACGAGGCGAGGACACAAGCCTAAACTCTCTCTCAACAAGGGTCTCTTTCTCTGCTCTATCTCACCAACTATATCAGACTATTGCAGCAAAATGTTCAGCGATTCCTCTTCACCTAGCTGCATCAATGGGAGATAGGTTTATTTATAGAGGGAGAGGAGGAGGTTGGGATCCCTAAAATGGTGGAAGGGAGGCCTTATCCTTTGGGAGGTTCCCCCAAAAGGTGGAAACAAGAGGCCAGAGGAAGGTGTTCGTGGTTATGCAGTCAAACAACCCAAGATGACTCACTCACGAAGTTGTTAGCATGGAAACTTTGCCTCTATATTTAAAAAACATTCCAAAAACAGCTTGGCGTAGGTAACTCACTGGGAGAGAACACCAATGGGTGTGGGGCTCAGTGTTAATTTCCTTCATTGGCACAAGGGCATAACTGTCTACCAGTGCCAACCCAAAAACATGTGTTTCTGATGGTCTGCTCAGGAAAAAGTTAACAGAGGAAATGTTATCCTCATGCAAAGGGATGCAATGATACTCTTTGCAAGAAATTACACTTCATCTAAGTCACATAAATTGTCCCCCAATATGCAGGATGGGGATTGCAAGGACGATGACAAAATGTTGTGTAATAGATGCCCCCTAAAGCATGAGGTCCGAAAGAGAGGGAGGGGTAAAATGCTTTACGAGAACGCGTTCGATCTAAACACTGTTGTCGGAAGACCTGCCAGTACAAATAAAACTGATATCCTTGATACATGATCATGTGGCATGGGCGCAGCCATCCATAATAGAGTACATAAAAAATGCGATCCGAGGTATGGATGCAGCCATCCAGCAATAAGGATCAACAAATAGACTCAGGTATGGTCACAGTCATCCAATCAAAACATTCATGCATACAGTCATGATAAACCAAAATATCCCTCAGCCTGGATCTTATCAAACAAAACCCAGGCTCTTGTGCTCCATCTTGACCTGAACAAGTACAAATTCAAGCATGTGAATATGTGACTTGAAGTCGAACATGCAAGAAAGTCACCTAATTACTATTCAATGATGAAAGTTGTTAACATGCACAAGACAAATCACCAATAATGACAATGGATCTCAAGGTACAACAGGTACAATCCACAGAATGTGAACAGTGATCTGGTGTCGAACACCCGTATAATCACTCCATCGAAGGCCAATGATGTGGACTTGTCTTCGAATGTGAAGAACTTGCCATTGAGGCATGCAAGCTCCAAGGTATCGGAAGGCAGTCTCTAGGTCAACTTCCTGGATAATGAATTGAAGTCAACAGGAAGTGAACCAGTCGAAGGAGGGCCATAATGTTTCCCACATCATTGACACGAGATAGAGGAACATGATGATAGTGAATCAGGACAAAACAGAGGATCAGAGGGAGGTTGAAAACTGCAATCGGAAACTTCTCTTAAACATATCAGCAACACGACTCTGGATTTGGCAGTATTTGACATCAAGGGATCTAAGGTCATGATGACGTGAAAAAGAGCAGATGAGAGGCCAAAAGAGATTACCCAAATCCATGGAGGCAAAAAATGAATGAGATGTCCCCAACCCGACACAAATGCAGATGAGTGTCATGTTCAAAAGCAACATATTGCCAACACAAATGCGAACTGGTTCCATTTTCTCCCACCATTGCTGGCGAGTACCCAAATTATTTTTAAAAAACAAGCTTGAAGGGGATATCATATGCTTTTCATGTAAGTTTTTCCTTCAGAAAAATCCATCCTAGTACATTTTACGAGCCCTAGGAAGGAGGAAGGAGGTTATGTCATGGTGACAATTTCTGATGTCATTAGGGTTTAACGAGTCTGACAAAGGAAGAACTCGACATCTTTTCATGTTTAGAGAGTTTGAAAAGAAGCAGAAAAGAAAAATCCAGTAGGTCCCTTTTCATAAATAGTCCCTCAGATCCGAAAAGGTAGAAAATTGTGTCTAAGAGAGCCTCTTAGTCGCGATAGGCTAAGGTATTCCTTTTTCATAAATAATCTATCCCAGCTCGAAAAAGGGGTAAATGTATACTGGGTAGATATTTTTTCGCAGCCATTTAACGAGTTCAAAAAGACAAAAGTCTCAGTAATATTTTCATGTTTAGAGAATCAAAAAAGAGTTGAAAGATGACTCCATCGGTGACTTTTTTGTGCTTTTACCGAGTCCGAAAAAGTATAAAATACAACTCATTACTTCATCACCATTATGTTTAAAAAAATTTCGTTGCACAAGAGACGCACGTAAAACCCATTTCTCGAAATAACATAGCGAAATAATCAAAAAATATGCTTTAAATCCTAATTAGGGTTCTGAAAAGTTTTAAAATTCCAAAAATGGTAAAAAATAATTACTTTTCACTTTTACCTCTTGTGAGTAGTAGTTACCCTTTTTACATTGTGATTTTACGGCGGCAATAGCGGGTAATCTGGAAGATCAATCTCGAATCTGTTAGTTTCAGGTAAGATCTTACATCCTTCTCTACATTTTGATTCCTTTTTCATTGCCTGCAAACCCAATTTTATATGTTTACAGGGGGATTTGGAAAAATCTAGGGTATGAGGCACGGACTCGTGCCAACCGACCAAAATTTAGAACTGGGACACGCCCATTGGCACGAATGTTTCTAAAACAGTCGCGCCAATCATGATGCACAATTTTAGCATGTAAATGTAAACAAACATGCCCATTTTAACCAACCAAGAGCTTTGAATTTAGCTAATGACAGTCATATGAATGTTTTTGCAGGTGTGAAGCAGCAAAATGGTGATTGAATGGAAAGAACGAGAACACAGTGAAGAAGATGAACTTGCCATGGAAAACAAAAGATGCATGGAAGCTCGCAGAGATTGTGGGCTCAAGAAATTCTTCAGGACACCATGCCTCAGAGCACAACCAGAGCTGTTGCAATACTTGATCAGTGTCTGGGACATTGATCAGGAAAAGTTCATTATTCATGAACAAGAACTCAAGACTGAAGTCTCAAACGTTTATTTCATAATAGGCTTGTCGCGGAGGGGGGTAGTACCAATCCTGACCGGCACCCGGCCCTAAATGGAAAACATGAGTATGGTTATTGACAGGGTGTGCCCAGAGGCAAGGAAAGGATCAGGAAATGGAAAAGTGGACATCCAAACTATTCTGTATTGGCACTAAAGGTAGTGCTGCACACCATCACACGAGCTGCAGGATCGCAGGCGCCGCACGAGGCCACAAAGACAAAGCTACTTATTGTTGTAGATTGCATGACATGGACCCTCTACAACTAGGCATAGGTAGTGACAATCAACATGAAGCGTCAACTGACAAAATTCAAGAAAGCCAAACTGAAGCAATTCGGTTACGGGTCTATTCTGGTATCGTTCATCTTAGAATGACTACCAATCTGTTGGGAAAAATACTGAGAGGGGGGGGTGAATCAATATTTACTGCATATTCAAAAATTTTACTTTTTCTTGCTTCTAAAACCCATACGCTACTTTCCTGATATAGACTCGCGTATATACGCGGATACCCTTTATGAAACTCGCGTATACACAGAGATCTAATTATGTCATTAATTCTTCACTTATATCATTCCATCATTCATTCATCAGATGTTTAATAAATAGTAAAAATATGCAGTAAGAACAGAATAAACCATCACACAAAGAATCACACATGAACACCAGGATTTTTAGGTGGAAACCCAAGTCGGGAAAAAACCACCGCTGTCGTTGCTCAGCCTTCAATAATTTATTATAGAGAAAACATCTTACAACATATGTGCTGGTGCAGACTCCTACCAGCACGCAGGCACCCACCTGCGCTCGTTTACCAGCCTCTCCTGGAAGGGAGCTCCAACCCCCTGACTTGTTTACCAGCCTCTCTTGGAAGGGAGCTACAACCCCCTGACTGAAGGCTACAACCCTCAGCACCTCTACGGACCACGTTTCATCAATTTTCACACTGGATCCAAAGCTTCCTTTAGGACACCACTTGCAGGCCACAATTCATCATATTTTCAGACTGGACCCACTCCATACATTTCAATCATACATCAAACTGAAACTTATCAATTCAGACAACCCAGAACTGTAGAATACATCATTCACAGATAGCAGTAACACAGCAGAACAGATCATACATTTCATACCCCTTGCTTCAGCGAACCCTAGTTTGCATACTCTCTTTACTTTCACTGATACCGCGTATATACGTGCTTCCAATCACATCAACCCGCGTATACTTCTGTACAAATTACAGAGCTGATTTCACTACGCATACGCGCTTTCTCTTCAGCAAAGCCGCGTATATACACGCTTCTTCTACGGTGAACTAGCGTATGGTTCTTTAGACATTTAGGGAATTGCAATTCTTCAGAACAGATACATTACTCAGATTTTACCCTTTACTTCAGATAGATGTTCGCCTCTTCTCAGATCTAATCATCCCCTAAACAGATCTAGCAAATGCAAATGCATTTCAGATCTAGATACCCTTCTTCATCATTGGTGCATCATGTAATCAGATCTATCATTCAATTGTAAACCCTTTCAATTTAGATATACTTCAGAGAGAAGTATTCATTCAAGCTCAGACATCTTGCACCACTCTTCTATTTTGCACAATGAATTTCTTCTCTTTATATAGGTTTACCCTTTTTCAATACCATGAGCCAAAACCACATTACATCCGATGGTATTCCTGGATGGGGTCATTTAGACGAATCATTACCCAATACAATGGGTCAATACCATGGTGGTTACCCCTGGTTTTGTACTTTATGAGCGCTTTTGCCCATACGCGACTTGGAACGTTCTTTCCCGCGTGCATACGCGACTTCCCCTAGACAAATCCACGTATGCCTTGAGACATACTCTTTTCATCATAGATCTAGCACATATTAAATTCCTTTCTTCATTTCCTTCTGTACTCTCTGTAGATACATCATATTTACATCTTTAAACAGGTCCATCAAGTCAAGAATAACTTCATTAGGTGGATTGCCATCAAGGACAACACAAGTCAACTATCTCTTGTCTTCATCTTCATTCAGTGGGTTACCATCAAGGACAACATTCTGCATCATATTGCCAACAATCTCCCCCTTTGGACTTGATGGCAACCATGATGGTGTTTGGTTACCACAACAGATAGGTACTCTCCCCATTTTGACACCATTCTTTCTCTTCATTCAAACACCATGTCACTCTCCCCCTTTGACATCAAGGGCAAAGGGCGGATCAAAACCAACACTTTCTCCCCCTGTTCTCCTCATGTAGAAGAAGTGTTCTGCAGATCTGATGTATACTGAAGTGACCAAGCTCCCCCTGAGTTCATGCTAAATCTTCAAACATATTTTTCAAGGAAACATATGACTCCATGACCTTCCTATCACCAAGGACTCATACTTACATCAAAGATCCAACCAAGTGGATTTACATATGAGACTCAAATACCCAACCAAGTGGGTTTACACATTTCAACTCAGCTACCCAACCAAGTGGGTTTACAAATTTGACAAGTCCTTACATGACTGAATATTACAATTTTACATCAAGACCTTTTCATCAAATTACAAATATGACCATTTATGACCAATACCAAAAATTCCTCAAGAAAGAGACCATATTTCAGAACCATCATAATGCCAACAATGCATTATACGCAGCAATGTCACTCTCCCCCTAAAAATGTGCATCCAATGCATCCTTTCCGAATGGCCAAGGCTCCTCCTTGACATGTGCAACAGTTATTAACAATCAGACTGATGCTCCCCCTGAACCTCTACCTCCTGTACCTGTCTTTTTCATATTAGATGATTTGTCAGGCAGAAACATAACCAGAAAGGCCAAACAGTATTGCAGAATGCTGACACCAACCAAAATATTCAGCAACTATCCATACGCGACTTTCTGTTCATATACTCACGTATATACGCAACTGTATATCAGGAAAACCGCGTATCCTATTTAATCTTCTGAATTTATGCAGATTTGTTCTTTTGACTGGCAGAGAACACTCCCAGCTTCTGTCTTAGATACTCGAATGCTTCCCTGGGCAGAGGTTTGGTAAAGATATCAGCAACTTGTTCTTTTGATCCAGGTGGATATTGGTGGCCACCCGCCTATTCCACTTGGGCCCCCACCATTGTCTCTTTCAGTTTTTCAGTTTTGGCATAACTTACTATTTTTAGCAGTTTTTTGGGTCCTGAACTTCCGGAGCCGTTTTGAGGCCCTAAACGACGTTTTTTGGGTATCAAATTTGTTGCAATTTTGATCATCAAAATCGTCACAAAAGTTGTAGTCCTCGGATAGAGCTTTCTAATGATGTATCATGTGCGTCAAACGGAGATAGTATGCCAAAGTTACGTCCCTGGGAAGTTGAAACACCAATTTACCCAAACGGGACCCATAGTTTTGGCGCTTCATCTCCTAGGGTTAGGTTTTTGGGATGTTGAGGGTTCTCCATTGTTTCTCAATAATAAATAGGCCCTCGAGCCTCATTGTAACTCAGTTCGGAGGCCTGTAGCCGCCACATCTCTTCTCAGAGATAGCTACCAGCGCCCTAGCTAGTTTTATTTCCATTCTGTCTGTAAGAAAATTTCAGTTCTTTGATATTAATGAAATGAAGTGTTATTTCCGCTGCATCTCCGTATTTATGGTTATGTGTTTATTCTGTTGCGTTCCTGCATAAATCCGGATCAGTGGTATCAGAGCGGTCTGCTTTTTCTCGATCCTTCTTTGCATGTCCCCAACGAGGTCAGGGTATAAGGAGCTAGGGCTTGATCTGGTGGAACCTTTGCAAGATCAGCCTCGCAAACCTCGACGGACGCCCATGGGGGACGAAAAGAAAGATGAGGAAGCAGGAGATCCTATCAAAATATTGCTCGAGGAGGCCCTCGAAAAACAAAGGAACGCGATGATGGATAGCTTTGCTCAGATCCTTCAACGGCTGCCCACCGGCGGCGCATCTGCATCCAGTAGCCACTCCGGAGTTGCGACTCCCTTTAAGGTACAAGTAAATTTTGACATTCCCATATTTGAGGGTCAAATAGACGCAGATGCCATAGATAGATGGTTGAATCTATTAGAAGGATATTTCTCCGTTCATGACTTTTCAGACCGGGAGAAGATTATTTTTGCACTCCTCAAAGCTACCCCCCATGTTAAGGACTGGTGGGAAACCTATTGTGAGAACAAGGACCAGACAGAACCCTCTCTGTTCTCGGCCGTACCAACTTGGAATTATTTCCGAGACGCCGTCAAGGAATAGTACTATCCCATGGGGAGCTATGAGGACAAGTACATACAATGGACCACGCTGCGACAACAAAGGGATCAAGATGTGCATGAGCCGACGAATCTGTTCCATACCCTGCGCACAAAGTTGGGTATCAAAGATTCAGAGAAACATTTGGTGCTAAAGTATCGCAGTTGTCTGCACAGATACATTCAGGAGGAAATGGAGTTCCTCGACATCTCCTCGCTTGGTACGGCATACCGGTATGCCGCCAAGATTGAGCAGAAATTCAAACAGAAGAAGCGAGACTTTGGATCTGTGAATCAAAAGCAAGGAAAAGGTGCTTCCAAACCGCAGAACAAAGGACAGAGCATGGCGGCTAAAGACAACCCGTCAAAGCCACAAGAAAAGAACAACCCCGTAAAGCCAAAGAAGGACACGGGAAAGTGGTGTGAGTTCCATAAGAGCTCCACTCACAACACAAGTGAGTGTCGGGCCAAGCAGTCGCTAGTGGCCGAGATGAGGGCTTCCGAGTCAGATGCATGCTCCGACTCCGAATCAGAACCTAAAAAGGGGAATGAAAAAGGGAAACAGATTATTGATGCGGAGCCCAACGCCACTGTTGCCACTACAAAGATCCAGAAGGAGGAACCGGAAGATCCAGAGGAGGAGGAACGTCTCTTCCACTCCCAGATGTGGGTAAAGGGCTCCCCGGTACATTTCATTGTCGACAATGGGAGCCAAAAGAACCTCATTTCAGCAGACGCCGTGAAGCGGTTGGGCTTGCCGACCACAGCTCACCCACATCCATACACCATCTGGTGGCTTCACCAAGGACGAGATCTCCGCGTCAGCCGGCAGTGTCGCCTTCCCTATAGCATCAAGCCCTTCACGGATGAGGTATTATGTGACGTTTCTCCTATTGATGTTTCTGATGTATTATTAGGACAACCATACTTGTGGAAGCGTCATGCTGTGTATGAATTTCGACCTCGTGCTGTTATTGTTACTTTGGGAAATAAGTTGTACAGGATACCAGAGGTACCACCTCCTGCCGCTATCTCTTTGGTTACTGCAAAACAATGCAGTAAGCTCATTTCCCAAACCAGGAAATTCGTTTTCCTGATGATCCGCCCCCAGGGCAAGAAGAAGACCGTGGCCACGACCTCCAGACAGGGCTCCTCTGCACAACAACAACAAATGGATAAGGTTGTGGAGGAGTACGGGGACATATTCACCTCACCCACAGGGGTTCCTCTGTACTGTCAGGTCAAGCACCCGATTGATCTGACCCCCGGTGCGCCGCTACCTAATGGACCGATCTATCGGCGCTCTGTTCTGGAGAATGATGAAATCAAGAGGCAGATTCAGGAGCTGTTGCAGAAAGGTCACATCAGACCAAGTTCATCGCCCCGTGGGAGCCCGATCGTGTTGGTACAGAAGAAGGATGGGACGTGGAGACTCTGTATTGACTATCGGGCGCTGAACAAGATCACTGTCCGGAATAGGTACCCAATCCCACGGATTGATGACCTTTTGGACCAACTCAAAGGTGCAAAATATTTCAGCAAGATCGACCTAAAGTCTGGGTATCACCAGGTACCAATTGAACCTTCCGATGTGTGGAAGACTACCTTCAAAGCCAAGGAAGGCCTTTTCGAATGGCTGGTCATGCCTTTCGGGTTGACGAATGCTCCCGCCACCTTCATGAGGATGATGGATGACATCTTGCGGTCATTCACCAACTCATTTGTAGTGGTGTACTTGGATGATATTCTGATCTTCAGCCAGACTTGGGAAGAGCACCTTCACCACATCCGACAAGTCCTCCAAACACTGCGGCAACACAAGTTGTGTGCCAATTTGGAGAAGTGCACTTTTGGCATGACCCAGGTTCAATATCTTGGATACATTATTGATGAAAGGGGGTGCATGTGGATCCAACCAAGATCCAAGTCATTCGGGATTGGCCAGCCCCAACCACTATAACAGAGCTTCGCAGCTTTCTGGGTCTTGCTAATTTCTATCGGAGGTTCGTGTTGGGATTCTCTCATATCACTTGGCCCTTGAGTCAAGTTACCAAGGGAGGAGCGAGAGCAAAAATTTTTTGGTTGGAACCTCAACAGAAGGCGTTCACAGAACTGAAAAACCGCCTCTGTTCTGCCCCAGTGCTCACTTTACCAGACTTGCAACAGCCATTTGAGATCGAGACAGATGCCTCCGACTATGCTATTGGGGCAGTTCTTACTCAACAGGGACATCCAGTGGCATATCACAGTGAGACATTGTCTGAGACAGTTCGCAAGTATCCCACCTATGACAAAGAAATGTATTCCATTGTGCAAGCCTGTCGACAATGGAAGCATTACATTTTGGGGAAGGAAACAATCATCCACACAGACCACCGGCCCCCGCAGTTCATACAGACACAAGGGAAGTTGCAGAATGATCGCCATCAGAAGTGGTCCACATATCTGCAACAGTTTCATTTGAACATCAAGTACAAGAAGGGTAGCACCAATAATGTTGCAGACTGCCTCAGCCGACCACCGATCGTGGCGCTCACCACCGTGCTCAATTCTTGTGGGCACGAGACTTCTGATTGGCCGCTTCTCTATGAGAGTGACCCAGAATTCGGCCACACTTACAAGGCACTCTTGGGGGGTAAGCAAGTTCCAAATTTTCACCTCCAAGATGCGCTTTTATGTCACCTGGGACACCTTTGTGTTCCTTCACGCGAGCGTGCCAAGATGATATGGGAAGCACACTACAGTCGAGTCGCTGGGCATTTCGGGGTCGAGAAAACAGTAGCAATACTACAAAAGTATTTCTATTGGCCGAAACTTTGAAAGGATGTCGAGAAGCACATCAGGTCCTGCACTGCTTGTGCCATTGCCAAACCAACCATCAAGAAGCAAGGCCTATATACTCCGCTGCCTACCCCTAGTCGACCTTGGGAATCCATCTCCATGGATTACATGTCGGGCCTGCCTTCTACTAAGAATGAAAATGACTGTGTTTTCGTGGTCGTTGACAGATTCTCGAAGATGGCCATCATGGCGGCCTGTAAGAAGAATATCACAGCAGAAGCCACTGCTAAACTCTTCTTTGAACGAGTGTGGGTGCACTTTGGGATCCCACAGTCTATCATATCAGATCGAGATAGCAGGTTCCTCGGCACATTTTGGTCCAGCCTCTGGTCAATGATGGACACAAAGCTCACCAAGTCCACAACTTTCCATCCCCAAACAGATGGCCAGACAGAGGTCGTCAACAGAATGATTGTACACATTCTGCGCATGTACAATTCAAAGCATCCACGCACATGGGACGAGAGCCTCCCTTATGTACAACATAGTTATAACCGAGCTCTCCACAGTTCAATTGGCCATAGCCCCTTTCAGGTGGGCTTGGGATTCCAGCCACTATGTCCCATTGACGTAGCCATGCCATTTGCAGCTGCTCAGGACGATTCAGCGCACGTCTAGTCTGAAGTTGACAAAGCAAGTAGCTTCATCGAGCGCATTCAACACATCCGCCAACAGGTTCATGATATATTGGACAGAGCCAATGCGAAGTACAAGCAGCGCCATGATCAACACCGGGTGCCACACCACTTCCAGGTGGGCGACAAAGTATGGCTACATTTGCAGAAGGAGCGCCTCACCGGACCTCACCGCAAGCTTCGCCCACTCCGATACGGGCCGTACACCATCACCAAGGCTGTAGGTAACAATGCCTTCGAGCTTAGTATTCCACCATTCCTTGGTCTGCACCCAGTCTTCAATGTGGATCGCCTTCGTCCTTACTTTCCACCTCTCCTGGACACCT
This sequence comes from Pinus albicaulis, assembly GCA_034641835.2. Lineage (NCBI taxonomy): Eukaryota > Viridiplantae > Streptophyta > Pinopsida > Pinales > Pinaceae > Pinus > Pinus albicaulis. The sequence continues at coordinate 354,888,352 of CM076580.1, forward strand.
CGGACATTGCAGAACAACTCACACCAACAGAGTTAAACCCAGACTGCATGGAACAGGCCACCACAGATTGTATCATGGACATGCAAATCAAGAACACTCGTCAACAGCAGATCCAACTGTATCGGGTTGTCAAAGCTGGCCAACTCCTGCACCAAGGAAAGTGGTTCACCAGGGACCAAGTTCAGCAGCAATTTCCTCATCTCATGGAGGAACTTAACGCAATGGGGACCATTGCTTCCTAAGGGGGGAGGAATGATCCAGGTGGATATTGGTGGCCACCCGCCTATTCCACTTGGGCCCCCACCATTGTCTCTTTCAGTTTTTTCAGTTTTGGCATAACTTACTATTTTTAGCAGTTTTCTGGGTCCTGAACTTCCGGAGCCGTTTTGAGGCCCTAAACGACGTTTTTTGGGTATCAAATTTGTTGCAATTTTGATCATCAAAATCATCACAAAAGTTGTAGTCCTCGGATAGAGCTTTCTAATGATGTATCATGTGCGTCAAACGGAGATAGTATGCCAAAGTTACGTCCCTGGGAAGTTGAAACACCAATTTACCCAAACGGGGCCCATAGTTTGGCGCTTCATCTCCTAGGGTTAGGTTTTTGGGATGTTGAGGGTTCTCCATTGTTTCTCAATAATAAATAGGCCCTCGAGCCTCATTGTAACTCAGTTCGGAGGCCTGTAGCCGCCACATCTCTTCTCAGAGATAGCTACCAGCGCCCTAGCTAGTTTTATTTCCATTCTGTCTGTAAGCAAATTTCAGTTCTTTGATATTAATGAAATGAAGTGTTATTTCCGCTGCATCTCTGTATTTATGGTTATGTGTTTATTCTGTTGCGTTCCTGCATAAATCCGGATCATCTTTGGAGGGAACATACTCCAACTTCACCTTTTGCTCAAGTACTTGTTCACGTAAGAAGTGATACTTGATGGGAATGTGCTTGGTCTTCGAATGCATAATAGGATTCTTTGAGATACTGATGGCACTTGTATTATCACACATAATGGAGATAGGAGAAGCACATTTGATTTGAAAATATTGTAAGGTTTGCATCATCCAAAGGAGTTGAGTGCAACAAGATGCGGCAGCCACATATTCTGCTTCTGCTGTAGATAAGGCAATAGAATTTTTCTTCTTGCTGAACCAAGATACTAACCGGGGTCCCATATAGAATGCACCTCCACTAGTGCTTTTCCGATCATCAACACTTCCAGCCCAATCTGCATCAGTGTAAGCATGAAGAGTAAGATCAACATTCTTTGGATACCATAGACCAAAGTCTTGAGTTCCTTGTAGATATTTGAATATTCTTTTGACGGCCTGAAGGTGAGACTCTTTTGGATTAGCTTGGAATCGTCCAACAATCCCAACTGCATGCATAATGTCTGGTCTAGTCCCAGTGAGATAAAGTAGACTTCCTATCATTGATCTGTATTCTGGTTGATTCACCGTGGGAGAATCATCATGAGAAATGAGATTGCATCCGGTTATCATTGGTGTACTTACAGGTTTGCATTCTTCCATGCCATACTTCTTCAGAATTTGCTTAAGATATTTTGCTTGTGATAGGAATATACCATCTGCAGTTTGATGCACTTGCAAGCCAAGAAAAAATGTTAGTTCCCCAAGTAAGGACATTTCAAATTCTTGCTGCATGACAGAAGCAAATGTTTGACTCATAGATTCTTCGTTACTCCCAAAAATGATATCATCAACATATACAACCACAATAAATAGTTTATCATTTTCAACTTTTGTGTATAAGTTGCTATCAGCAGACCCTTTTGAAAATCCTTGTTGATGAAGATATTTGTCAAGACGATAATACCAAGCCCTTGGAGCTTGTTTGAGACCATATAGAGCCTTTTTAAGTCTACAAACAAGATTTTCATCATTTCCCAAAATGAATCCTTCCGGTTGTTCTATATTAAGAAAAGCAGATTTAACATCCATTTGATAAACTTTGATTTGTTGATAACTTGAAAAAGCAAGAAACATTCTTATGGCTTCAAGTCTAGCTACAGGAGAAAAATTTTCTTCAAAGTCTATACCTTCTTGTTGAGTATACCCTTTGCAAACCAATCTAGCTTTGTTTCTTACAACATCCCCATTCTCATTTAACTTGTTCTTGAAAATCCATTTAGTTCCAATGAAATTTTTATCATGTGGTCTTGGAACCAATTCCCAAGTGTCATTCTTTTCAATTTGATCAAGCTCTTCATTCATGGCTTGCTTCCAACATTCATATTTGCTAGCTTGATTTACATTGTGTGGTTCAATTGTGGATAGAAGTGCCAGATGACTAGAAGATCCCACAAGAGTTCTCCTTGTTCATACACCTGATTCCTTGTCTCCCAAAATTTGAGATTCAGGGTGATTCTTTTGAACATATCTGGATGGAGCTTTTTCAGATAGATTATCTTCAGGTTCTTCATTGGATCCACTGTCTATATCATTTCTATTTTATGTAGAAGGACATAAGTCACCATCATCTTCTTTTGTTGTTTGTTTTTCTTCTTTAGGAGCTGCAGGAGACTCATCAATAACAACATCAATACATTCAACAATCTTTCGAAGCCTTTTATTGTAAAATTTGTATGCTTTGCTTGTAGATGAGTAACCAAGAAATATCCCTTCATCTGATCTAGGTTCAAACTTGCCAAGCTTTTCATCATTATTTTTGATAAAGCATTTACTTCCAAAAACTCCAAAATGCTTCACAGAGGGAGAATTACCATACCAGAGTTCATATGGAGTTTTCTCTATTTGCAATTGAGCCTTGTTGAGAATGTTAGGTGCTGTATGTGCTGCTTCTCCCCAGAACATGTCAGGAGTTCCAGAATCATCGAGCATAGCTCTAGCCATTTGTTGAATTGTTCTATTCATTCTTTCTGCTACGCCATTTTGTTGTGGAGTACCTGCTACAAAGAATTGTCTTTTTATGCCATGTTGTTCACAAAATTCAAAGAATTCATTTGATGTATATTCTCCTCCTCGATCAGATCTAAGACACTTGATTTTTAGATCTAATTCATTTTCAACTAAAGCTTTGAAGATCTGAAATTTTTCAAGTGCTTCATCTTTGTGTTTAATAAGCCCGATCCAACACATTCTAGAGTAATCATCAATGAATAAGATATAGTATTCTTCCCCAAGTGGTGACTTTTTCCTCATAGGTCCACATATTTCAGTATGAATGAGTTCAAGAGGCTCACTTGATGGTCCTTCTTTGGCATTAAATCGTACTCTGGTCTGCTTACCGAATTGACAAGATTTGCATATGATACTTTCTGGTAGATTAATATTGGGAAGACCACAAACAGCTTGAAGTGTGCTTGCTTTGTTGATTTGAGAGAAGCTCAGATGCCCCAGCCTTCTATGCCATAGCCAATTTTCTGAAGACTTGCTCAGGTAACATTGATCTATGCCGTTCAATACATACAGGTTGCTTGGATTTCTTTTTCCTTTTATAATGATTTTACCTGTATCAAGATCACGAACCACACATTCTTTTGAACTAAAGACCACTTTTGTTCCTTGATCACACATTTGACTTACACTTAACAGGTTATGCCTTAATCCATCCACATACATGACATCATTAGCCTTCACCTTTTCTTTCAGAAACACTGACCCTTTTCCTTTAATTATAGCAGGAGTATCATTTCCAAATGTAACTTTCTTTTCTTTTTCTAGAGAATTATATGTAAGGAGTTTGCTTTTGTCACCTGTCATGTGTCTTGAGCACCCACTATCAATGTACCATTGAATTTCTTCACCTTCTGCAAATAACGCTATCCCACAATTTTCAACCAGTATTTCTTTCTTTTTCCACACTTTAGAGCTGGAGGGAACATGTTCTTTTGGCTGAACCTTGCTCCTGCATTCAGATTCTTCATGTCCAAAGTTATTGCAATAAGTACATTCAACTTCGTTTTGAAGAGGAGAAAATTTGTTATAGGTGTTCTTCTTTGGTTCAATATTCATCTTTTTCTTTCTTGCTTCTCTTGTCATGATGGTTTTATATGCAACACATTGAACAGCTTTATGACCAAAATTGTGACATGAGAAACATTGTCCATTGAAGTAGAAATTTCTGCGATCATGAAATCTTCTATTTGAATTTACCTGTTGGTTGTAGCTTCTTTGAAAGATCTCCCTGTCAGTGTTCCTTGATTTGATATGATCATGCTTTACCTGTAAAGATCCTTTGTTCCCTTGCTGAGTGGCTGAATGTAGTGAACTAGTTGTGGCTGCTTTCAGATAATTTGGTGCTGAAGTCTGGGAAGATTCCCCAGTATATCCAAGACCTGTTTTTATAAGAGGAGACCGTTGTATCTTTATAATCTCATCTAAGGTTTCTGAACCTTTAGCAAATCTAAGATTGAGAGTCTTCACTTTCTCATTATCTTTCCTTAGACTTACTACTTCACACTCCAATTCCTCAATGCGTTTTTCCTTTGCTTCAAGCTGATTTTCAAGAGTCTCTATGATTATGTTCTTTTCTTCTAAGCTTACTTTGAGTTGATTGTTTTCTTCAAGAAAATCATTGTCCTCTAGAGCATCCACAAAAGTATCCTTTTCTTCTCTTTGTTCAAATGCCATGAGAAGTCTAAAATATTCTTCACATTCTTCCTCACTATCAGATGACCCATCACTGTCTTCATTAGTATAATAACTTTTTCTTGTGCTAGATCGATTATTATTCCTTCTTGCTACTTCTTTTCCTTTAGCCGATGTTTCTTTATAAGGACACTTTGCGGCATAATGACCAACTCTTCCACAATTAAAACATTTGAAAGGAAGCTTACCTTTGAACTTTCCTGTACCTAGTTGAAGTCTTCTCACAAAATTTGCTTCTTCTTCTTCTTCAGATATATAGCTGGATTCTTTGACAGCTCCCTTTTCTTTTCCTTTTGCAGACGCCTTAAAAACAACTTCTTTGATTTGAGAAGGACCTCCTTGTCTCATTTCAAAAGCAGTCAGAATACCATGTAATTGAACAATAGTAAGAGTTTGCAGATCTTGCCTTTCTTCAATAGCTGAAACTTTAGAGTCAAATTTTGAAATCAAGGATCTTAAGACTTTTTCCACCAGAGTAGTATCGGTTATGGTTTCACCCAAATTTCTCATCCGATTTACAATATCATCTAGACGAAGAAAGAAACTGGCAATACTTTCATCACTATGCATCTTCAAATTTTCATATTCGATTCTAGGAGTTTGGAGTTTTGCACTTTTTACCTTTGTATCTCCTTCATAGCTCAGAATGATTTTGTCCCATATTTCTTTTGCTGAATGTAGCTGCATCACTTTAGCAAATTCTGATTCAGACATGCTTCCTAATAAGACATTCACTTCTTTGGCATTGATTTCATACTTCTTCCTTTCTGCTGCATCAGTAGGAATACTTGCTGGGTATTGATAACCTTCTTCCACGATTGCCCATACATCTGCACCAAGACTTTGCAGATATGCTTTTGTTTGTACCTTCCAGAATATCAAATTGCTTCCATTGAATAGAGGTGGCTTTATAGACATTACTCCTTCTTGACTTCCCATTGCGACGGATCTCCTTCAAGCGATCAAGCTTCTGCAGAAGGACCTGCTCCGATACCAATTGTTGGGAAAAATACTGAGAGGGGGGGGTGAATCAGTATTTACTGCATATTCAAAAATTTTACTTTTTCTTGCTTCTAAAACCCATACGCTACTTTCCTGATATAGACTCGCGTATATACGCGGATACCCTTTATGAAACTCGCGTATACACAGAGATCTAATTATGTCATTAATTCTTCACTTATATCATTCCATCATTCATTCATCATATGTTTAATAAACAGTAAACATATGCAGTAAGAACAGAATAAACCATCACACAAAGCATCACACATGAACAACAGGATTTTTAGGTGGAAACCCAAGTCGGGAGAAAACCACCGCTGCCGTTGCTTAGCCTTCAATAATTTATTATAGAGAAAACATCTTACAACATATGTGCTGGTGCAGACTCCTACCAGCACGCAGGCACCCACCTGCGCTCGTTTACTAGCCTCTCTTAGAAGGGAGCTCCAACCCCCTGACTTGTTTACCACCCTCTCCTAGAAGGGAGCTACAACCCCCTGACTAAAGGCTACAACCCTTAGCACCTCTACGGACCACGTTTCATAAATTTTCACACTGGATCCAAAGCTTCCTTTAGGACACCACTTGCAGGCCACAATTCATCATATTTTCAGACTGGACCCACTCCATACATTTCAATCATACATCAAACTGAAACTTATCAATTCAGACAATCCAGAACTGTAGAATACATCATTCACAGATAGCAGTAACACAGCAGAACAGATCAGACATTTCATACCCCTTGCTTCAGCAAACCCTAGTTTGCATACGCTCTTTACTTTCACTGATACCGCGTATATACGCGCTTCCAATCACATCAACCCGCGTATACTTCTGTACAAATTACAGAGCTGATTTCACTGTGCATACGTGTTTTCTCTTCAGCAAAGCCGCGTATATACGCGCTTCTTCTGCGGTGAACTAGCGTATGGTTCTTTAGACATTTAGGGCATTGCAATTCTTCAGAACAGATACATTACTCAGATTTTACCCTTTAATTCAGACAGATGTTCACCTCTTCTCAGATCTAATCATCCCCTAAACAGATCTAGCAAATGCAAATGCATTTCAGATCTAGATACCCTTCTTCATCATTGGTGCATCATGTAATCAGATCTATCATTCAATTGTAAACCCTTTCAATTCAGATATACTTCAGAGAGAAGTATTCATTCAAGCTCAGACATCTTGCACCACTCTTCTATTTTGCACAATGAATTTCTTCTCTTTATATAGGTTTACCCTTTTTCAATACCATGAGCCAAAACCACATTACATCCGATGGTATTCCTGGACGGGGTCATTTAGACGAATCATTACCCAATACAATGGGTCAATACCATGGTGGTTACCCCTGGTTTTGTACTTTATGAGCGCTTTTGCCCATATGCGACTTGGAATGTTCTTTCCCGCGTGCATACACGACTTCCCCTAGACAAATCCGTGTATGCCTTGAGACATACTCTTTTCATCATAGATCTAGCACATATTAAATTCCTTTCTTCATTTCCTTCTGTACTCTCTGTAGATACATCAGATTTACATCTTTAAATAGGTCCATCAAGTCAAGAATAACTTCATCAGGTGGATTTCCATCAAGGACAACACAAGTCAACTATCTCTTGTCTTCATCTTCATTCAGTGGGTTGCCATCAAGGACAACATTCTGCATCATATTGCCAACACAATCTTCCAACGTCAGGAGGTGATAGTCCCAACACCACCAGCACAGGAGCCATGGATGGCCCATTCGGCAGCTATGATGCCAAGGTCAGGGGGCGGTCAACAGATGTCCTGGAGACCGGAGTTCTTTGAGTGGCTCCATCGACAGCTAATCGTCATGTAGGATTGGCTCTACTCTGGCACATATTTCACTCGTGATGCAGATCTCCCACTCCATGAAGGAGAGTATTGGGATGAAGTACTTGGTAAGACTTATGTTTTATTTTCATGAGTATTATGATTTTTTTTGTTATGCATGTTCTGACATTAATCCATGTAATTGTAGATGTTTGCCCAGAGAGACCTGCAGGTATGTCCCCGGTAGCGAGGCAGATTCCTCGTGATTTTGACATAGCCTCTCATGGTGAGGGAAGCGAAGAGGAGGAAATCATACACAACTTGGAGGGAATCTCCCGTGGGATCCCAGACTATGCGCAATTCGATGATGTTCTTCGTGCATACTAGAGACACACTGCATGGGTGTCAAACTGTGTTCATCGCTTGTTGAGGCGGCTTGTATAGGCAGCGACATGCTATCATGAGTGTCACGCTCGGTAGACACCTAAGTTTTATTTCCGCATATTTTTTAGAGACATGACATCTCAAGATGTAATCGAAATATACATATTTTTTGAACTTATGATGCACATTGATGCAAACATTCGACATATATATATACATCTATTTTCCTGTATGGATATTGTCATGTGATGATGATTTTTACAAATTACACAAATTTCTATCTAATACAATGTTAGCTATTGTATCAGTTAATGTGTTCATTCGTCGAGGAATATGTTGATATGTAATGTAATCAAAATGTCTTTCCAGTAAACGAACACGCAAATACAACCTTAAGATGTAAGGGTTTCTAATAGAATAATGTCCATTAAGTTGAAGAACAACAAGTTGTGAGTCTAGGTTAAAAATCAATGCACGAATGTCGAGTTTAATCACCTCGATTAATAGTTCAATAACAGCACTATATTCAGCGACATTGTTTGTAGTTCGTCCTAGACATATACCTTTAAGATCTATCAACTCACTAGCAGGATCATAAATCACCCAGGATGCTGAAGATAGCTTTTGGGTACTGTGGGAAGCACCATCCGTGAAACTGACATAAGTGGTAATAGACATCTGCACAATAAGAAATGATCCAATAAGCAAGAAAACGCTTGAAAAGCACACCAAGCCAAAAATGTACAAAAATGAAAAGAACACCTATGTACACAAAAACATGCACGAACGACGCATGCATAATATTTTTTTAAGATACAACCCATTTCTAGGTTGATCCAGAGGATGACCTTCGTAATCAATAAGATGATAGGCCCCATTCCGCAAAACACATTTAACAATGTAGGGCCCATGCCACATGGGTTAAAATTTACCTGCCCCCAGCTTATCATGAGCTTGGTCATACATGAGGACGAGGTCCCTTCTATGAAGGAGCGAGGAGAAACCGACTAGTCAAAATGATATTTGACCCGCTTTTTCTATGCTTCAATAACCAAAGCAGCAAAGTGGCAAGTTTCATTCAGCCTTTCTAAGTAGAGAAGGTGCTCTTCTTCCGGTGAAGTATTCAGTAGCAATTCAACAGCTAACTTTAGCGAAGGTATTTCACATTCAATCGAAAGGGTAGCTTCTAGACCGTAAACAAGCTGAAATGGATTAAATTCAGTCGCATCCTTAACTGAGGTTCAGTATGCCCAAAGGGCTTAAAATAACATGAGATGCCAGTTTGATTTGTGCATCCCAATAATATGTTGAAGCATAGTGACAAGAAATTTATTCACGGCTTCAATCTGGCCATTGGCCTGAGGATAGTACGGCGTTGATATGTCGTGACGCAAACCAAACTTGGAAGTCAACTCTGCCACCATATAATGCCGAAAATGGGAACCATGATCGGTAACAATGGCTTGAGGGACACCAAACCTAGAAATGATATGATTGAATATGAACTGAGTTGTTGTCTTACCGTCAGCCGTAAGTGTAGGCATTGCTTCGGCCCATTTGGTGAAGTAGTCAACGACTACGATGATATAAGCATGCCCCCCGGCCAAGTGAGGGTTACACGCCGTAAAATAGATGCCCCACTTCACAAAGGGACTAACGGTAATGACAGGGTGGAGATGGGAATGAGATGCATGCATCTTGTGCTGATAGATCTGGTAGTCATGGCACTTACAAACAGCGACAACGCAGTCTTTGAAGATGGTGGGCCAGAAATACCCAACACGAAGAATTTTCTATACAGTAGCATAACTAGACATGTGACCGTCACAGGCGCCATTGTGACAAGCATTCAAGGCTTTCTCAGCCTCCTCGAGATTTAAACACCGACGGAGAATGGAATCAGCTCCGATGCAGTAGAGTGTATCTCCGACTATAAGATAGGGTTGCGATTGATGACGGATGCATCGGCAAGCATCCTTCGTCAACTCAGATCATAAGGTAGAAGTCTGAAGATATACGATGATATCACCGTACCAAGGATCGAGGGTGTTGATCAGAAAAAGTGTGTCATCTGGAATGCGTTCCTCGAAACCAGACGGAGCGGAGTCGGAAGGGAGAGAACATATCAAATCAATGAAGACTAATTATTTCTTCGACTTGGTAGTAGTGAACTCCAAATCGAACTCTTGGAGGATGACAATCCACTTCAATTACTTCCCCCCTAGCAATTTATGAGACAATATGTAGATTATAGGGTTGCAGTCAAAAATCACAGTCATTGTAGGCAACAAAATTTAGTGACGAAAATTTTGAATAGCTTGAACAACAGCTAATGCCAACTTCTCAACATGTGCATATCGCGTTTCAGTATCGAGAAGGTTACGAGACAAATAATAAATGACATGTTAGTCACCATCATCATCGTCTTGTACCAAAACCATGGCAATCGTGTTGGAAGTGGCGACCAAATAGAGGGAATAATCATGATGATAATTTGGAGAACGCAACAGATGAGTGTTGATAAGCAACATCTTCAGCGCATCGAAGGACTTATGGGTGATTTCATCCCAAAGGAACGGGACGCATTGCTTTAGTAATCGCGTAAATCCTTTAGCCACTTTGTCATAGTTAGGTATAAAATGGCGTAAGAAATTAGCCTTCCCCTGTAGACTCTGCAACTGATGTAAGAAGGATGGAGAGGGGAGATTAATGACAGCCTCAACTTTGAGATAATTGAGGCAAATTCTGTCTTTGGAAACGATAAACCCTAAGAGTCTACCGCAGTCAACGCAGAAGATGCACTTATGCGGATTCAACCGGATGTTATAGCATCGACGGCGAAGAAAAATCTAACAGAGATGGTCAGGATGGTCCTTACGCTTAGTTGAATGAACCGGAAGGTAATCCAGATAAGGTTGAATGATGTGCTTAATATCGTGGAAAGCATATGACATCGCTTGCTGAAATTTAGCCCCAACATTTTTCATACTGAAAGGGAGCTTTTTATAAGCGAAAGTACCCCAAGGACAGATAAAGGTAGTCTTATGTTGATCAGTCGAGAGAATGCTAATCAGGTTGTAGCCATAAAAGCCATCCATAAGGGAAAAAATCTCACTCCCAGCACAGTCATCAATGATTTGATCAATAAAGGGAGTAGGATAATTATCCTTAGGTCAGGTTCGGTTAATGTCACGGTAATCAACACAAACACGAATGGTACCCTATTTCTTATCTACAGGAATGATATTAGAAACCCATTCTATCAAGGGAATCAAATAGATAAAACCATCTTTTAGAAGTTTTTAAACTTCTCTCTTATAGCGGCAGCCTTTCTAGGGTGTACAGGGCGAAGATGTTGTCAAACAGGCTTTGCACCAGGATAGGTAGAAATTTCATGCACCACTATACTTGGATCGATGTCGAGCATATCTTCGTAAGACCATGCAAAGACGTCACAAAACTCGCAGAAAAGGCTAGTATAGACCTGAACTTCATCGTGAGAACATGTCACCCCAACATGGATGTTCTCGACAATTCCCAGTTTTCCAGAAATGTCGATAGGCATCGTTTGTCTGATATTACTCAAGTTACCTTTTGTAAAAACTTCGTGTGTCAGAATAGGTGTTTGAAGTGGAGGAGAAGGAACCTAAGAAACATACCTCTCAAGACACGTAGTCATGGCCCCGATGCCAGGCATGAACGAGGAATGATGATGACTATCGTCCCAAGGAGGATCCTCAAGAGACATAGTTTCCACAATGGCTTCATCGGAGGGAAATATCTCTTTCAAGGGATCGGGCGAATCTAAATCGTTGAGCCAAGGGGATTGAGAATAAGTATCAAGAGACATGCCCAAATGAGCATGATCAGGAGGCGAAGGATCTGAAGCTGAAACAAGCTCATAGTAATAAATCTCGATCAGACTTAATGGCATCGAATCTCCAAATGAATCAATCTGTTCGGGCGACAGGATGATCCACGGATCATCAGACCTGGAGATCATATTAACCTAAACAATGTTAGGAGGAGGAAGAGGAAAAATACCCATGAAGGCAGGATATTTGAAGAGACCCGACCCTATGCTCTCGTAATGCATAGGAATTTTATCTACGTACGGAACATTGTTCTTGTAAGAAGAAGTGAAGAATGACAATTGATCAACAATGATGATCTTTCCTTGTGCGGAAATTGTAAAACACGAAAGGGAGTGGATGGAACACATAGCATGGTGTGAGCCCAACTGTGACCGAGGAGAAGATTGTAATTGAGCTTGGCGTCAACTACTTCAACCTTAGTGTTGATTGTCTTCCCTTCCAGAATAATCAGTAGACTAGCAAGAACACCAAGAGGTTTAGATTCCCTTCCATCAAATGCTTCTAGGGCATTTGGAGATGAATTCAGAGCTGGAGAACCAATAACTTTCCATCAGGCGGATGACATGACGCATGTAGACGCACCCTTGTCCACGACCGCTCGATGGATATTTAGTCCATTAATGCCAACTTGTATGATGAGCGCAAGCTGGTGAGGGAGACGTGGGACGAAATTCTCCAAGTCGAAAGTGATAAGGCTTGAATCAGCAGGATCAACCCCACCGATCATAGATAGAAAAGCCTTTTGTTGAGACGGACAACTCTGAAGCACTTCTAATGTATAAATTACAATTGGTGCCTGAGCTAAATCCTCAACAATACTGTAGTGTTGAGTAGCACGGGCGTTAGGATTTTAAGAAGACTTACGTAGTACACCTTTGGAAGTTGGTCATACAACGAGCTCAGGATTAGGCCTTTCAATCTGAAGAGGACCAGAAATAGGCGGAGGAGGAGGACCATTAGCGATCTCTTTCCCCGCTGTCTAACGTGGTTCAGTATAATCTTTCAACCATGTAGCTATGGAAATGGATGTAGAATGGTTCATCATGAAAACCTAAGATCCAAATGGGGCAGAGGACTGAGGTTGCTCTACCAACTGGATTTGTTGTGACAAAAATAGTTCTTTGAGAATAGTCGGAGTTCCTTGGATGCCTTTGAGCAATCGACTCACTTCGGCCATCGAGGACAGTCCTTGGTGTAGTGCTCTTCATCACATATCAAGCAAGGGTACTTTAGTTTACGTTGTGAACCATCATCAGCACAAGATTTCTGAGAATCCTGTTTCGAGGTATCAACTTTGGCCTTACCTTTACCCTTCTTTTTATCTTTGGAAGATTTGCCCACAGGATTGGCCTAAACGGCATTGACTTCTGCGGTTTTACCAGAATTTGGGGTCAGCTGAGAAGCAATATCATTTGAAGAAGTAGATTTTGTCTTCCCAGGTTTCAAAGGAGAAGACTTTCGAGAAGTCTGAGACACGGAACCAATGATACCGTCGATGGATGGCGCCGTCAGTGCTTTGAAATTTCCAGGTCTAGGAGCATCGGGCAAGAGATCGTACAACATGCCGGACTGAGAGTACACAAGATCAAGGTATTGGGCACGAGCAATGGCTTGTTCCTCAGTGATGCATGCCCCCATAGCAATGTCCTTAGCAATAGGACTAATGAAGGAGGTAGTAAACCAATCAGTTAGAAGCTGATTAGGGATTTCAAACTTGATCAAGTGACGACGACACCTCCATTCATGAATGTGATCTAAGATATGAGTAGCTTGATCTTGCTTCAAGGATGTGAGGAGGTGCGTCCTGGTTTCATACTGATCTAGTAACTGAAAATGCATGAGAAACGCCATGGCTAAAGAATTGAAATCCTGAAAGATGCCAGGAGATAACTCGATGTACCACTTGCCAGCGGCACTAGTAAGAGTCCGTTGGAAAAGATGGAGTCAGATAGAATCGTCATTCCAAGATTTAGAGGAACACCAAAGATGGTATGTCATAACGTGCGCTTGGGGGTCTTCTCCGGACTTTCCCTCAAAATTGGGACAATCACCAGGAATTTTGGTTGGAACTAGAGGCTAATACGAGTTATCCAGGATTAGATTATTCATCAAATTTGACACATCTGGCAGTTCCAATGTCTCGAGAAATGACAATTGAGGATTAAAAGGCAATGGAGGTTGTTGATAAGGACTAGTGTTAACATTCCACCCAAGCTGAGAGAAATTCTTCCCCTATATGTTTTGTCTTGGATGGTTCTTTCCATAGGGTTATAAGCTTGATAGTTCTGCCCATACTGGGGTTGAGGACCGAGATAATGATTCTGAGCATACCATTGAGGTCCTTGCTGAGAAACATATGGATTCTGCTATGGAATGTAAGCATTGCCTTGAGGTGGATTACACACCATCTAGGATTGATTTTGAGGGTAATAAGTGAAACCTTAGGGTGCACTATATACTGCCTGAAATTGACCTTGAGGAGGGTAAGTAGTGCCTCGAGGTTGAGAAGGTTGTCCCTATAGAGCAGGTTGAACGAGCTTCTGAGCAGGTTGAACAGGTTGAACCAACAGATGAGCAGGTTGCACCAGCTATTGAGCAGGTTGAATTGGCTGTTGAGGCTGGGCAGGCTATCCCTGCAGAGCAGGTCGGCCTGGATATTGAGGGCCACCAGGTTGCCCTTGTGGAAAAGGTTGGCCCGATGGTTGAGATGGACCAGGTTGACTAGGAAAGATCGTAAGGCTATCCTTATTATACAAAAGCTTGGCCTTGCGGAATGTACGGTTGTTGCTGTTGCATAAAAGGTTGTCCCTGTGGTGTATACATTTGCCCTCGAGGAACATAAGGCGCTCCTAGTTGAAATTGAGGTTGACCAGACATACCATAGGGTTGTCCTTGTTGGGCCAAAGGTTGTCCCTGTAAGGGTTGTCCTAGTGGACCGTAAGGTTGTCCCTGAGGACCAAAAGGTTGTCCCTACTGGACCAAAGGTTTTCCTTATAAGGGTTGTCCTTGTGGGCTCGAGGGTTGTACCTGTATCAATGGTCCTTGATGAGAAACGACATTATAGGGATTAGCCGGAGTCAAATAAACAGCTTGATGAGGATCAACTGGAGGCATATATATGGGATTACCATAGACATCATAATGATGGGGAGGATTGACAGGAGCTTGTGGCTGCTGAGAACCCTGATATGCGGAACTCTGCAACTAAGAATCAGGAGAGGGAGCATACCGTCGCTGAATATCCAACAGGTACTCATCAAATGTATAAGTAGAAACCATAGGCATAGTAGAAGTAGACGGAGTTTCCACAGTGCAAGGTTTTGATCCACTCACGGCAGGCCTAACAGGCAATGTGGGGTTGATAAAGATAGACTTGCGAATAGCAGCAAACCCTGACGACAGAGTCGTCTTAACAATCGGTGCAGATGAAGCCACACAAATGGTAGGTCGAATCGGGACATATGTAATGGTGGTCAATGAGATGGGTGTCGAAGGCGAAATTCCTAATGTAGATAAAACCGAGCTTCCATTGGGAGCCACTGTACTGGATTGTGCAACGGATGCGACACCAGAAATAATCTGACCCAAAGTACGATAACCAGGTGGAAGAGACATCGATTAGGGGGAAGGTTGACTAGAGACATACGGGAATTATTCTAGGAAAAGCTGATATTCCCCTGTAGAAGCATGCAGCTCTTCACTGCCAACAGGACTGGAAGAATCCATATATGACGAGATTGTAAGATCGTTGAAAAGACAACAAGGACTAGGGGGTATAGCAACATATAATAATGGTGATCCCGACGTGAGAGGAGGTAATTCTTCCTCGCTTCCAAAACCAGACCAAGCACCCTAAGGTGGCCAATTGAATTCAACCAACCCTTCAGGAGGAGACTGGGTAGTGAGAGGTAAGATACTCGGGAGAATAGGCTGCGCAAACTCGGCATACCTAGTGGACTGAGGTGTTTCCAAAGAAACGTCAAGAAAAGGACTACCACTAGGAGGCAGTCAAGAAGCTGACAAAACTGGTGGTTCCACCACTGTGACAATATTTCAACACAGGAAGAAAAATGACAAAGCTTATTCTAGGCTTCAAGATCAAACTCTAAGGAACTAAAAAAACAAGCCAAGAAAAAAAATTTTAACGGGCATGTGATCATATGCAGTTAATTTTATGACATTGAAACAAAGCTTTGTTGTTTCATGTTTTAAGAGTCAAGAAATAAACAAAATATGACTCTAGTCACTTTCAGATTTGAACGAGTGTGAAAGGACAAGTGCTCGATGATATTTTCCCTTTTTAAGGAGTCACGAAAAGATCGAAATGACTACTCAGGTAATCTAAGCAAGAGGGTGTACCAAGTTTCCGTGAACTGCCATATACACCTTGGTGATCAAATGAAAGAGAAATTACCAAGGACTTGACGTACATGCAGGTAGTATCCCCGAATGTTGTGTTCGGTGTATCACGGTTGCAGGGCAGCAGAATCGGCTTCCTATAGATGAAGGATTTGAACCTAGGAGGGTCTCCCTTTATATACGCGACGGTACGGAGAGCACAAGTTCGTACTAGCGCTGTCTAAAGCCAAGTGGCGAATGACAGCTACTAGGTTTAATGATGTCAGAACACGTCACTAGCCTAGACCTCTAAAATATATATGTTAGGTTCCTATGCTTCCTTAGATTGATTGAATTGATTTTAAGGTTGATCTTGAATTAATGTTTCAGTTTCAAGGCCCTACCGAATGGGATATTGAATTCCTAAATGCACACTACATGCAAAATAACACCATTTCTGTTGGATGAATGCTAACTAAGAGAAGGATAGAGATCTTTAACAAAGTAGCAAACAATGAAAAAATAAGAAAAAGTTCACTAATGTATCTAATACAACCAAACGAGAAACGAAAAACTCTTTCCTAGTTCACTAAGAGCTAGTTATGCAAAAGAAATTTTCATTTTCGATCCAAACGAAAGAATGTAGTTTTTTTGTTTTTTATATGAATGAAGCACATGATGCACTATTACACTAAAAAGCAAAGCAAACACTAGTTTTGAGCACTACGAATGTAGAGATATAAAATGAATAATTCAAAAGCAATACAGATATAAGAATGCACTCGAACCAATGATGCACTCTTTCAAGCAAATAGAAGGCTTTCAAAATGACCCAAACGAGCAATGTGATCTATGCTTGAAGTGACAAAATGGAGAGTTAAACGAAAACAAAAGTGAGCATTCAACAAATCAAAGACATGAAGGATCAAGAAAGACTAACACAATCGATCAGGGAATCAAACTGGTGAAAATCAAAATAACTCGAACTTCAATCAAAAGGCTCACTGAGCAAAAGACACCTAGAAACCCTAGGGCTACGAAATTCACCGATGAGACAATGGACAAATAGCTGAGAAGAACAAGCCTACAGAGTCAAAACAATCCCAAAAGACCAATTGAAAATCAAAGAAACAACCCAGAGCCAAGAACTACTGACCAAAAACTCAGGAAGAATGTCAAACCAAATCCTACAGGATTCAGCGCGACTATCATGTGGTAATCCGCGCCAAACAGGGGTTGGCGCTCCTGCAAGAAAAGCAAAAAGCGCCAATTGGCACAACTGTTCAAAGAAAAAATGCGCCAAGCCGTAAAAATATGGGAAAAGGAGAAAACCAATGAGAAGAGGTCAATCTTGACACTTTGGAGCTGAACAGGAGGATTCAGAATAGTCAAGCAATCCAAGCAAGGCAAAAAAGCAATCAAATGACCGAAGTCGACTCGACAAGCGAAACTCTCAATGAACAACGAGATGACAAACTCACATTGATCCCTAGTGGATTCGCCAACTTGTTATGTAGGTAAATCCTCTCTGCGGATAGAGACGATCCCTCTATCCCTAGGGTGGGTCTACCAGGAAGAGGACAAGCCAATGTTTTGGTTCCTAGTTAATGAATGGAATAGGTTGGGATAGATTGTCCTACCTATAGTCCAACGTGATTGTCATAGTTGTAGTAGTGGTAGCTTCTTGATATCTGCCTCGACAAGTCGCAGTCCTTCAGCAATGGTACTCAGGTGCCTGCACAAAGATCAAAGGACAAAATCATCATACGAGACAATAATTGCATTCATAACTAACTAATCAGTCAAGGAAGATTAAACATATTGCGTAAAATAAACCATATCAACACAAGATGGGAACCAAACATCAATCATGTATATATTAATAGAAAGAAAGAGATTACAACCAGAGCCTTGACGTCCAAGCCTCCTTCAGCGGGTTCAGTCGAAGCGCGTCTCGAGGGTTCGTCAGGGAATAGGACGAGGCGAGGACACAAGCCTAAGCTCTTTCTCGACAAGGGTCTCTTTCTCTGCTCTATCTCACCAACTATATCAGACTGTTGCAGCAAAATTTTCAGTGATTCCTCTTCAGCTAGGTGCATCAAAGGGAGATAGGTTTATTTATAGAGGGAGAGGAGGAGGTTGGGATCCCTAAAATGGTGGAAGGGAGGCCTTATCCTTTGGGAGGTTCCCCCAAAAGGTGGAAACAAGGGGCCAAAGGAAGGTGTTAGTGGTTATGTAGTCGAACAACCCAAGCTGACTCGCTTATGAAGTTGTTAGCATGGAAAATTTTCCTTTATATTTAAAAAAAATTCCAAAAACATCTTGGCGTGTGTAACTCACTGGGACAGAGCGCCAATGGGTGTGGGGCTCAGTGTTAATTTCCTTCATTGGCATGAGGGCATAATGGTCTACCAGCGCCAACCCAAAAACATGTGTTTCTGATGGTCTACTCAGGAAAAAGTTAACAGAGGAAATGTTCTCCTCATGGAAAGGGATGAAATGATACTCTTTGCAAGGCATGACACTTCATATAAGTCACAGAAATGGTTCCCCAATGTGCAGGATGGGGATTGCAAGGACGGTGACAAAATGTTGTGTAACACTTATGTAAGAAGATATGAGATGGGCCTATAAATTAGACATAAATTAAGGCCCATCTAACCTTTCTTAGGCCCATATACCTTTCTTATGCACATAAAAAGATATATTAAATCTCTCCTTCTGCACTTAATAATGTTTTCTTATGCTTTAATATGTTCTTAGGAAGGTTTAAAGGTAATTGCATATTTGTGCATAATATTGGTTATTTTTGTACAATATTGTGAGAATATTGGGTAGATTATGCAGATTTGGAGAAGGAGATAATTTAGGGACTTGTTCCCTACCACTGGAAGATCAAGATTGGAGAATAAATGAGCACAATATCAGGAAATTATTTAGAAATATTGTAGATATTCAAGGGGGTTGTCCACCCTCCTTAACTATCAAAGGTAGCCAAGCAAACTGAAGACGAAGTGCACTCAATCTATGTTTACTTGGAGTCAAGTGGAGTCAATCACTATTTTCAAGGGAGCTGTTGGTAGCTGCTCTATAGAATAAATAGAGCAGAGCTAGAGCTAGAAAGGGTCGATTGTAGTTGGAACTTTGTTACAAGCTATTGAGCTTTTTATTATTTTACTCAGTGATCAAACTCTCAAAAATGTATGAGGCTATTCTTTTATGAAAGGAGCAGATTGATTTCACTTTATTGATTTAAGTTTGATAGAGCTAGGCTCATGGGTTAGGGACCAATCCATGTGCCTCAGCCTCTCTGTTGTATTTGTTCTCTACTTTCTGTCATTCAATTAGTTCTGCTTCTTATAGTTTCATTGTTGTTTAGTTTTGCTTTTAGTTTGTTGTTGTAGGTTTCATTTTCTTGTGAGTAATAGAATAGAGGAGAAAAACCAAAAAGCTATAGATCAAGACCCCCTTCTCATCTTTTTCAATAGAGCTCGAGGAGGGCGAACCGTCCCATTGACCCAAAAACAGATTTATGTTCACTGTTATAAGATTAAAAGTAGAGTTTCATTACCATTTTTCGGTCTTCCTTCACACTGTATTTTTACGCATTTTTCTGTTTCTTTGTGCATAAGTTAGCAGGGTGATTACAGGAATTATTGCTAAAATCCTAGAGCAGCTCCGTGGTGCTTCCCGTTTCATTCTCCATCTTTTTTTTCATGCTTCCAACCACCTCGGTTACGCTCTATTCCCTCCTTTTTTCATTTCAATTGTCGCTCTTTTTATTCACAAAACGCTTGAAAAACCTTTAAAGTTTGACCTCCGCCTTCCATCCTCGAAATTCCTACTATTGCATTTTTCACTTTGCAACTTTTCCTGGACAACATTTCCACTACCCCTTAAACTTTTCGATATTGTGAATTACAATATTTCATTTCGCATTTCGCAACTTTTACCACATCACAAATCGCAACTTTTTCCCCACCGCATTTCGCACTTAGCAGTTTTTATCCCGTTGCATTTCACACTTCGCAGTTTTTGCGCCATCACACTTCGCAAATCACACTTTTTATTTCATTCCTTTAACACTTACCACTCATGTCTACCGATTGTGATATCATACCATACTCACCACTGGTCCCACCGCCATGTCATCCGCCGCATCGCGCATCGCAAATCACACTTTTTATTTTGTTCCTATTAACCTTTACCGCTCCAAACACCAATTGCGATCACCCTCCATCGCAACTCCGCCATCGCACTTTTTAAATCCTTCCACTCCAAATCCTTTTTGCGCCATAATAAAGCTTTAATAAGGTTTAAACCCGCTCTTTTCACTTCTAAGCCTAGTTTCATGTGTTTATCCCTCCATTATCACCTTTACCCCTTTCTTCTCCAAGCTGCAAATCCACACTTTTTCAATTAGAATTAAGTCATGTACAACTTAGCTGCATGAATAGAATCATGATAGATAGAGCATAAGATAAGTAGGGTATGTTTAGCCGGTTGGCCAAGTTTAGTGTGGTTTAAATTAGTTTCCTTTCAGCAATTTAAGTTTAGTTTCCTTCCTGTCATTTCTTTTCAACAATTTAATTTAGTTTCTTTCTATCATTTCCTTTCTGCACATTAAATTAGTTTCATTTCCATCATTTCCTTTCTGCATATTAAGTTAGTTTCCTTTCTGTCATTTCCTTCCAGTAAATTACTTTTCAGTTTTTATCATAGTTTAAGAAATAACACCCTTTCATAAAGAAAAAGAGGATTAAATGAACAGAATGCATCTACTGTGTATATAACACTGTCACCTCCAAGTTTGTATGAACCCTGGGTTGATAAAGTAAAGTAGGGCAGTCCCTGGCAATTGCAGCACCCTTGGTGCAGTACCAGGGCTCACCAATATGATTATCAAATACTCATATTGAACTCTTTAATTAGTCATACATTGGAAAACCTTTAAACAATGTCTAAAGTTCAACAAAATACATTTAACATTATCAAGATGTTGACAATTTATAAATGAAAGTGACTTACATCAGCAAATTGTTAAGTAAGTCATTCTTTATATTGATAATAACTTCAGGAGTAATTATAAGATAACTGAAACACAGTTAATCTCACCTGGTTATCATGATAACAATTAAACATATGAAGAGACAAAATGTATTGAAAACTTGAAAAACTTGTACAATTATGCTTACAAAAATTCGCTTATCCAAGGGTGCAACCTTTGATAACTCGAAATGAGAGTTATTTATAATAATTTCTAAAACATTAGAGATATCTTAATTGTTTACAATAATAGAATAAAGAAGAATAGAAGAAGGAAACAGATAGATGAAGTGTCTTTGTTTTCTTGGAAGTTTTTGATACTTGGCCCCTTTTGCTTGAAGTTGTTGATGATTGGACCCTTGAAAATCTGTTGAGCTGGCATGTCGTAAAAATCACACTTTTATTCGATGGTCTCACAAAATTTATCCCATTGGTCTTGACTTGGGATTTCTACACTCATCATCTTTCTGAAGATTTCATCTACCTCTGTATATCTATCAAAAGTAGGCCTCTTAATGAATAAATGTTTGATTTGATGTTGAATGATCAAATAAAACTACAGAGC
Organism: Pinus albicaulis; assembly: GCA_034641835.2. Lineage (NCBI taxonomy): Eukaryota > Viridiplantae > Streptophyta > Pinopsida > Pinales > Pinaceae > Pinus > Pinus albicaulis. The sequence continues at coordinate 354,909,994 of CM076580.1, forward strand.
TTCAAGAAATGATTTCCCTGTAACCTGTCCTTTGATACCTGCAAATTTTGACTTATCTATTGCAATATTATATAAATTTTTACAATAATCTTCTAATTTAATCAACTTATCATCTAATCCTACCAATCCTGGTAGTCCTTTGTGATTCAAGACATTAAAATTTGTATGAAACCTTTGAAAAACAGTATTCAAAGCTTCACATTTTGTTTGTAGTTGGTTGATTAAATTTCTCTTCTATAAAAATTTCTTGATCTCCAAAATTGTTGCAGTTCTATCCAGTAGGTTGATCTCTTCCAACACTTTTCTATTCTTTGAGTTCAGAACCTTTATCATGTCAGTAGCTTCACTTGCATTTTTCTTGAGATGCTCTTTTTGCTCTTCTATGGCTACTTTTCACTTGGTGATGAGCTCTTTTTGTTTGAATATAATCTGTATGGATGGCCATACTTCTGTCATAGACTTGTTGATGTCTTCCCAGATGTTCTGCTTGGCTTCAACCAATGTTCCTGCCATTAGAGATCCACTCTCTAATTATTTTACCTTAAGTCCTAACTGATGAGTCTTTTGCATTTCCTCCATGTATAAAGTATCATTTTTAATCTTCTGTGATCCTAAAATTTGAAACCTCTGTTGTAAATTTTCATGTGCCTGCTTTTGAATAGCCAAATCCTGTGCCAATTTTTATGCATGAGTTGTTTTCAAAGATGTTGAAAGATATGTACCTAAAAAATATGTTTGAGTTGGTGTATTAAGATCAGTAGTGACCTGAATTGTTGATTTCTCTTCTGGTAATTCTTCAATCTGTTCTTCCATATTTCTTATTTGCAAATTTTGATCGATGATCAATTTCAACATCTCCTCTTTGTTGTATTCATTCTCTACAATAACCTGTCTTTGGATCTTCAGTTGAAGGTAGTTTGAGTTTTTTGTGCAGGGAATAGATATCTGCATTCTTCTTTATGATGATTTCCTCAACTGCCTTGCAGTCTTTTGGATCATACCCAACTTTGGATCTTCAGTTGAAGGTAGTTTGAGTTTTTTGTGCAGGGCAGAGATATCTACATTCTTCTTTATGATGATTTCCTCAACTGCCTTGCAGTCTTTTGGATCATACCCAACTTTCACTACAAGGTCCTCCAAAAACTTCAATCTGTTGTATTTTGCCAATGAAGATAGTTTTTCAATCTTCAGCTGAGATTGAACATTTGACAATGCAGCCTTCACTTTAGAGAGTGACATTAATGTTGTTTTCATTGTTAAAAATAACATCTCCCCAGACTGTCTATGCATGTCCATCTGATCAATTGAATGGATTTCATGATTTGCATCAAAAGAGAATAAAATCTTTTTGTACTCAAAATGAGTCTTTGGAAAAGGAACTATTGCCTGCAGAAAGGCCATTTGCATCCTTCCTTTCTCACTGTCAAAGACTATGAGAAGCATGTGCTGGGAATTTGATGTTTTCTTCCAGAACTAACTATAAACATCAGATTTCAATGCTTCATTCTTATGCTTGATGTCTAAGAATCTGGAGAAAATGTTTTGTTCTTCAGAGGAACTGGCATCTAAATGTTGGATAATATCCAGTGTTTCTCTTGCAGGTGATGATGATGGAGGAGTCTTAGGAACATTCGTCGATGTATAAACTTTAGTCTCTCCCAAATCTTTAATTTATGGTTGTTCTCCCTCTGAAAGTAAGGTGGAGGCAAGCTTTGGCTTTTTGTGCTGCAAGATAAACTCCTTCAAGATTTATTTGGCATGTGGATGCTCTTCTCTGACTCTTTTCTGTTGCTTACTGTTAGGAACTGTGGTCTATACAGTGGAATTTTAAATAACTTGTTCATCTACCTCCTGGGGAGTGCCTTCAATCCATTCATCTTGGTTCATATGTTTCTCTATTTCTGCTCTAGAGGTATGAGTGTAGGAAGTTGTCTTGAGTTCAACTCTGAGGGCAGAAATAATGCCATGGGGATCATAATACCAACTAAAACTTGGTTGGAAACCCATTTTCTTTAACATTTCATCTGCTTTAGTATCAGCTGCTTTGGTATTGCAGATGATTGATCTAATGTTTTCCTTGAGTTAAACCTCAGCTTTCCTCTTTCCTGAGAAAAAATGTAGATCATCCATGTTTAACATTTTTCTGATGTAATCTAAGGAGAATAGTCTCATAGGGATATATCTTGGAACATTATATGGTGGGAGTTCACAGCCATATACCCTGATTTCTATGTATTTTTTATATAGGTACCAATCACCATTTTTAGCTTGCTCACTGAGGTGCAGGATCCTTTTTATTTCTTCCCCAATTATGGGCTCTAATTGACTTGTAAGAAGCTGCCTCATTGGATGTATGAAGGAGTCTATGAACTCTGCAAAAGAAGTTGTTTTTGATGTAGCTCTGACCAAATCTGTCTAGTGAATCACTGATTGATTCACTCCCTGTGCATCCTGCTTACTGAAGTGGATAGGTAGCATCTCTGTCTACTGAAAAAGAAACATGTGAATAATTACAAAAGTGTAATTAAACACACCCTGTTTGTAAAATTCATGAATTTCTAATGTATATTTTCAGCCAAGAATTGGCTGTAATTATACATGAATAAAGGTGATTTGTCTTTACTGAAAATGGATAAGAACCCCATGATGGGCTCATCAAGAGTTTGGTAATTTGGGCATCCTAAAAGGTATGAAAGAAGTGATGTTTGGTGCTTAGAAGCTTCAAGAAAGATTGAGGAGGGGTATGGTGGATTTTTCTTGGGCAACTCTACATCCTCAAGTAGGAATATCTCAAATATATGGGCTCTCTGAGGGAATGTTAGCTTGTGGTAAAGGTCCATGAGAGCAGTAGGTGAAAAATAGGATAGGGAATCATATGAAGTAATGATTAACATATGGTTTATGGTTTATGGGGATATGGTGATCATATTGTTTCCATTCTAAGCCACCACTGATCTGGTTATGGGATCATATTTTTTTTAGCACCAGCCAATTAGATCAGGAAAAGAGTGGGGATAGTTGTCGTAAAGTGCAGAGATGGCATCTCGTTTTGAAATAAAATGCAGATACAATGTCGATCAAATGAGAAGGTAAAGTAATGAAAGGGACTCTGTAGGTGATTTTATAGGTTGCGATTTCGGTTTAACAGTTTGGAATATGACCGTAGGCGTTAAACGGCTCAGGAGCGGGTTTAATGGCTAACGGTGCAATCAAACGGCTATGAGTGATCGTGTGAACGAATGATAACAATTAGGTGATGTGGCGGAATGAGATTGTATAGGTTACTGATGGTTGTGGCACGGAGGGAGTGGTTGTTGGCTCGGGGCGCGGGAGGAAACGGTTATGGGAGAGAAAACTGCCGGTGGATTTCAGGGTGGGGGGTACCTCTCTGTTTGAGGTTTTGGGTGGAGGGGGTGCGAAACGTTGTGATGATGCCACGTTACGAAATGTGGCAGCCATTAAAACTACACTTCGGACCCCCCCCCCCCCCTCCCTTGCGTTAACGAGAAACAGTTGGGGGGTCGCGAAGTGACTCTCCGTCATAGATCTGGAGAGGGTTTAAGATCTGTCGTTCAAATTTGATGGCACGTTATCCTTGTGATTTGACCCTTTTTGTCTCATTTTTACTTAGGATAAAATAAAAGGAGCACTATATATATCAAATCTAATAAATGAAAATTAAACCCCTTTTAAAGAATTTAACAATCATAAATTAATTTCTAATATTTTTGGCATTCAGCGCATTTAAACAGGCGGCCATGATTTTATTTTTTAAACACTAAAGCATTCACATTTTTTATTTTATTTCTTTCCTAACATTTTTCTTTTTGCCTTCATTCTTTAGAGCAACCTTATTCTAACATTTTATTTTGACATGGATGCATAAAAACTTAATTTTTCCTAACATTTTTTTATTTTTTTTATTTTTAATCCATGTCCTAACTTAGCATTTTATTTTTCATTTTTTCAACTACCATGCTAACTTATCAAAACCAAATAACGTTACAACATCGGCTCCAGCTGGGGATTGTTTCCCCCTGTGGGATGCAGAAAACAAGTAGTTCAATGTGCCTTCTCCTCAGGCTATGGAGTCTTTGTTGTAGAAAACAAACAAACTTGAAATGGTAAAAGAAAATGATGATGTGGAATCCCCTTCAGTATTGTATATAATGTTTCAGAAATCTTCCATTGACGGGCAGTGTTGAGAACTGTCCTTCCAAATTTTGTAGCACAAATGTGTTATTTCCCTTTACCTCTACAATGTTGAGTGGTCCAAACCATAGATTGTCAAACTTGCCATGCTTGCCTTTGTCTTCTCTCCTATCATCCCATATTAAGACTAAATATCCCTCTCTAAAATCTCTTTCCCTAGCCTTTCTGTCCAAAAGACTCTTCATCTTATTCTGATATTTCCTCAATTTGTATTGAATTTCATCTATATTTCTATTTAATTCAATAATCTGATTTATTCTTCTAGAGAAATCATTAGGTTCATCAGTAGATTCTTGTAAAAAATTAAGCACCGAGAAATCCAAATATGTAGGAAAAATAGCATGTTTGCCATAAACCATTTGGAATGGAGATTTACCTGTTGATATTTTGGGATAAATCCTATTTGCCCAGACTGCATAGATAAGATGATTGTCCCAATTTTTATTGATCACCTTTACTAAGCTCTTGTTAGATGATTCAACAAGACCATTCCCTTGTGGATAATAGGGGGTTGAATGATGCAGTAAAATCTTATACTTTTGGCAAAATTCAATCATCTTTATGCTACAAAATGTTGTGGCATTTTCAGTGACTATTTGTTGTGGACAACCAAATCTAGATAAAACGTTTTCTTCAATAAATTTGATTACAACTGAATCTATGGAATTTCTAACAGGAATGGCCTCCACACGCTTGGTGAAATAGTTAGTAAAATTTAAGATCCATCTATGTTGATTACTTGAAGTTGGGTGAATTTCTCGTATAAAATCTAGTCCCCACTGAAGAAATGGTGCTGAGACAACTACTGGAACTAGTGGAAGAGCTGTTAGTTTTTTCTTACCAACAAACATATGACATGGAACATAGTCTCTAACCTTTGCTCCACCAATAGAATCCTACCCTTAGTATTTTGTATGCTATTGCTCTCCAAGCATAATGCCCTCCACATATTCCTGCATGAAACTGATCAATGATTCCTTCAGCCTCTGATTTTGTCAAGCAAAGTAGTAGAATTTTAAGAGTATATTTTGAGTACAATTTGGCATTGATGATACAGTATTTGATGGATTTCATCTTAAGTGTTTTGTACAGTCTTTCTGAAAACTCAACTGGACATTCAAAATGGATCATAAAATGAACAATATATACATACCAATATGATAATACAAGCTTCTCATCAATGTGAACATGGACTATTTGAGTTGAAAGAGAAGGTTATTATGGATTCTTCCCTTGAGATTCTTGGGAAGGTTCTTATGGATTCTCCCCTTCTGCATTAAGGAAGGTTCTTGTGGATTCTCCCTTTCTAGAATTGAAAAAAGTTCTTGTGTGTGCTTCTAAAAAACTTCAAAAACAGAGTTTATGCCCAACACTTTCTAATTAGATTTAGCTAAACCCTGTCCCTTTACTAACTTGGTGGTTTTAATGGTGAGGTCAAACTCAAGGATTTGAGTTATCCATCTTCCTCTTCTTCCATAAGTGTCTGGTTGTGTAAGAACGGTTTTTACAATAGTGTTAGGTACATAAGCAATAATGGTAGAATGGAGGACACACATTCAGTAAGATTTCAGGGCTTGAACTAAGGCATAGGCTTGTTTTTCAATGATATCATACTTGAGTTCTGCATCTCTCATGACCTTGCTAAAAAATTCTATGGGTTAATCATGATAATCTTCATTTTTCTACAAAATAACAACAATAAGGGTGGTTTCAGAAGCAAAACAGAATATACTAAAAGGCTCAGAGTAGTTTGGACTGGTTAGGGTGGGAGCTTCAGAAATGGCCTTCTTTATATGGTCAAATGCATATCTTGCAGGAATGGTCCATTTGACTTCATGGTTCTTTTTTAGCATGTCTGTAATGTCTTTAACTATTTCAGCATAGTTAGGTATAAATCTTCTCAAAAATTTAATCTTCCCTAAAAAGGCTTGTGTCTCTTTCTTATTTTTAGGTAATGATAATGATTGAATAGCAGAGACCCTTTTGGGATCAATTACTACTCCATTCTTTGAAATGATATGGCCTAGTAACTTTCCCTCTTTGAGCGCAAACAAGGACTTCTTGGGATTTATAGATATTCCAAACTTTATGCACCTGTCAAAAACCTTCATCAAGTGCTTTAAATGTTTCTGATTTGATTCAGAAAAAACAGTTAAGTCATCAAGTTAAATAACAACAAATTTGTTTACCTTCCCAACAAAGGCTAAGTCCATGGCTCTTTGGAATGTTGTTCCTACATTTGATAGGGCAAAAGGCATCCTGCCATACATGAATGTACCCCAAGGTGCAGTAAAGGTCGTCTTCTCTCTATCTTCTAAATTCACCAATATCTTATTATAACCAGAGAAGCCATCAAGCATAGAGAGTCTATTAGCACCTGACACCCTTTGGAGTAAATGATCCATCTTTGGAAGTGGATAGTTATCTTTCAGAGATACCCTATTAAGGTTTCTAAAATCCACATAGAGTCTAATTTCACCATTATTTTTTCTGACAGGGACTAAATTGGCAACCCAATTAGAATATCTTAAAGGGACAATTATATGGGCATCTAAAAGCTTTTTAAGTTATTTTTCTATGGTGGGAAGTAGAACTAGATTCATTTTTCTTAACTTTTGTTGATAGGGTTTTGCTTCTGGTTTTAGTGGAATTTTATGTTCTATTAAGGATGTGTCATGAGTTTTTATATCAGCACAAGACCAGGAAAAAACATCTTTGTAATTCTTAAGAAGTTTGATATATTCATATTTAATTTCAGGAGTTAAAGATGCACAAAGTTTAATATTTGTAATCTCTTCATCAGTGCCAATATTAGTGTCTTCAATGTCATCTTCTGGTGAAACAGAGAATGGATTTTTGGGTAAATCATTTTGATCAAACAATTTTTCTAAAGGAACTGGTCCTTTGGTAATGAAATTATTTGACAGTTGTATAATATCATGATCAACTACCTTTGAATTTATATCTGAAATTTCTTTGTCTTTAGTAGCTCCATTTATGTCTAAGTTATCTTCTTCAATAAGTTAGAGATAGGATTTTAGTTGTTCTTCATCTTCAAATATTTGCCAATGTTTTAAATTGTCTGGAATTGATGGCCTATATTTGATTTGAATTTGGTATTGTATTTGAAATTGATTTGATATGGAATCTTGAAAGAACTAGCAGAAACAGCTAATGAATTTGCATGAATGTTTTCATCTCTAGGAATAAAATAGATATTGAAAGCATTAAAGGAATTTTCAATGGTGTCCCAAATTTCATTTTTGTAAGATCTAAGCCTAGGATGCTTTATTTGACAAAGATTCTTAACCTCTCTCACTATAAGTTCTGAATCAGTAAAGACACTCAAATTTTGGACCTTTAAACTTTTACCAAGTTGTAATCCTAGAATAAAAGCTTCATATTCAGAAACGTTATTTGTGACTCAAAATCTAACTTACATGATTGAGTGATATTTTCTTTATAAGGTGAAATCAAAACAACTCCTAATCCAGCTCCATCTTTGGTGCAATATCCACCAAAGAATAATTTCCAAATTTTAGTTTGAACAGATTTAGGGGTTTCAACTACATCCTCAATCTTGAGTTGAGAATTTTGTGAAATATCTGATGTTAGTTGAAAACAACTAAAATCCTGGTCAACTGCATAAACGGGGTGATTTCTAGCTTGATCATCTTTGCAAACAGTGTTTAAGAATCTGACTTCCCTATATAACCTTAGGCTTTCTCCACCATATACAGGAATAGTGGCAAAAGACATATCCATTTGAAGACTCCCTCCCAACTTGGCACAACATGATCTTGATAAAAGCATTCCAAATTTAGTGGGAATATCAGTGACAACTATGTCTAATACAACACTTTTAATTGGTATTTGATGTAAAGTGACCACTAGGTCTTTTATAAGTCCTAAACATTGCACCCTTTTAGAGTCAAAGGTATATAAGTCGTGATAGGTTTGAGTGATATCCAAATTAAGTTGTTCCATAATGAACTTAGGCATTAGGTTGTGTGAAGCTCCAAAATCCAACATACAATTGTATAACATGGATTCATGCATGTTCAAAGTCACATAAAAAGGTGGTATGGATTCATCAATCATATCAGAACTAGGACCAAAGGCTATGGTGGGTCTTTCATTTTGCAGATTAATAATATCTCCTTCAGCATCCACACTATAGTTTTGGATCCATTTTGCAACTTGACTCTTATAACCTGGGTTTTTAGAAAGTTTTGAAAGTGGAATTGGAATTTTAACTCTTTCTAACTCTTTTTCCACATTAAAATAAGTCAATATAATTTTATCAATTTGAGCAGAATCACTTGACTGATTTAAATGTTGAATAGAAGTAGTTTTAGTTTCAACAATTTTTACTTGAGGTTCAATTATTACAGGGCTTTTAAGAGGTCTACTAGGAGCATATCTAGGTCTTAAGTCATACCTTCTATTGAGTTCTGCAATCAAAAACTCATAAAAAGCTTGGTTTTTTTAAAACCTGAGAAGTATCTTGGTCTTCTTGAGGGATTTGACTTTGGGGAATAGGAACAATGGTAGTCTGAAGGGATGTATGATCTATGTTATTAATATCTTCAGTGATAGATAAAGTATTGTCATCAAGTTGTTGATCATTAATCAACACCGATTGGGTACTTGTTGATCATTATGTGGTCTCTGAAGAATTTTTAATGGAGGAGACTTTTTATACTGACCTTGGACCTGTGTTTGGGGTCTACAAATAGTTTGTTGGATTGTTCTAGGTTGAGTTTCAATCTTTGAAATCCCATTTGATAGTTTTCTAAGAAGTGATGTGATTTCATCTATTTTTTCATCTTCACTTTTAGATTTAGAGGAAGAAGAAGCTTCCTGATTTTATTTTAATTTATTTTGGGCTTTTTCAACTTTAGCTTTTAACTTGGTTGATGCAGACCTATTTGCTTCAACCTCTATAGCTTTTGCTTGCATGTCCTCTAAGGTTCATGATGTTCTCTCTCTTAGCATGACAACAAAGTCATCTTCAAAGGATTTTGAAAATCTAACCTTAGCTGCTGCTACAAGAGGTTTACAATCAGGAGACATCTTGTGGTAAATCTTATTAAATATTTTGATGAAATCAGTAACTGGTTCTCCATAATTTCTTTTCAATTCTTCAAATTTAGTTGAGAATTAAACTAGGTCCTTTTTCACTCGCCATTGATTTTTAAAGATATTAGTTAATTCTTGCCATGATCTAATGGAATTAACTGGTAATTGCCTAAACCAAATCTTGGCATTTCCTTCTAGGGATTTCACAAACAATCTCATATAAAAAATTTCATGTTCTATGTTCATGTTATAAGCAAAATCCAAAAATGCTACCAGATGGTCTTCAGTTGATAAACCAGTTTCTCCATTAAATCTAGGTAGGTGGTTTATATATCTTGGAGGAAAATCATTAAGGATATTGGGAAGTAAGAGAGGAGCATTTATTTCTTGTACAATTGGTCTAAAACTAGCCATACTTGAAGATGTAGATGTAGAGGAATGAGTATTAGTAGTTGAAGAGGAAGAAGTACAATTTGTAGGTGAAGATGGAGAGGAAGGAGGTGAGGAATGAGGTGGAGAATGAGGAGGAGAATGAAATGGGATGGAAGACCTTCTTCAGGACCTTAAAGGAGTTTGAATAACCAACTTTTGAACCTCTTCTTCTCCTTTTTTCTGTTCAAATAAAGGATTAGAATAAAGAGAAAAGGGATCTTCTGTTTGGTGTGAAGTAGAAGGTGAAGAATATGTAACAGGGGAAATGAAATCAATAGGTTTGAATCCAGGTAAGTTTAGATCCAAATCTTGTTCTGATATAAGAGATTCAGAAGGTTCCTGAGGTAATTTATAGGACTTTAAAGAATGAACTTTCAAGGTTGATTGAAAATCCACCCCTTTAGATACTAACTCATGCACTCTCAAAGGTATGTCTTCTGATTCTAAAGAAATGGGTCCAGATATGAAAGGATCATAAATTATATTGATCTCTTGTTCAGCGGTAGAGGGAGGGTTTTGATGCCTTCTTATAGAAGAAGCTTGTCTTACCAGTCTCTCTGGATCTGATAAGGGTTGGACAATTTCAAAATCAGATCAAGATCCCGTGTGCTTTGAAGGAGCCAGTTTAGTCATAGTGGAGTCGCCAGGTGAGAACTTTTGACCTAAATAAACCTTTAGTCACCTTTAAAGGAATACGGTTTTATCGTTGTCCCAGGGAAAACAAATCAAATTAGTTCCCCGGCAACGATGCTAAATTTATGTTGTCCTTTGAGATAATTGTGGTCAATAGTCATGCCAAAGCATCTAAAATGTTTTGTTTTGTTTTGTAATTTTGGAGGACCAATGTATAAGATAACTTTTAGCAAACAGTTATTGATTAAATCTTTCTATTAATATTAGAAAATACAAGTAAGCGCTACTTCTTAATCTCACACAATGATTAAGATTTTGTAAATGGTTAAGTAGACCTATATAAGAAGACATGATTATCAAATATTCAGATTGAATTCTTTAATTAATCATAAGCTGGAAAACCTTTAAACAATGTCTAAAGTTCAACAAAATACGTTTAACATTATCAAGATGGTGACAATTTATAAATGAAATGGACTTACATCAAAAAAATGTTAAGTAAATCATTCTTTATATTGATAATAACTTCAGGAGGAATTATAAGATAACTGAAACACAGTTAATCTCACCTCGTTATCTTGATAACAATTAAACATATGAAAATTTTTGTGGAGGCAACGTAGTGGTAAGGTCGCTCTTGTAAAGACGGACAGGTCCTGTGCTCAATCCTGAGTGAGGGTGTGGCTCGCTGCAAGAGATTAACTGATTCGGGCCAAGCCCACGACCTTTTAAACTTTTTTCCATTGACGGATCGCTCCCGCTACATGTGCCTATGCGCAACTAGGTCACGCTGCAGATCCCGTCGCTCGGGCCCCGTGCTCAGCCAGGGCTCCCCCATGCATCCATGGAGGTACTAGGCTCACCCCAGGTTCCTCTGCCACCTCCTCCCCCTTCTGTTGAGGCTGTGTTTAACTCCCTAATGGCTTCTTTGCCCAAAAAAAGAAGAAATCTGAAGCAGCCAAGTTTGTCAAAAAGGTGGAAGACATACCAGAAGTCTCTCTCCCTCCTGAGGAACCGATCTAGGTTTCTTTTTCCCTGGTGGATCATGCCCTAGTGGGCCAGTTTACAGGCCTTTGGCCCTCTCCAAAAATAATGGAGAACTAGGTTGTCAAGAATTGGACATCGCTAATCAAGAACAGTGTAACCTCGTACTTCCTGGGGAGAGGCTACTTCCTGTTTAAGTTCATTTCAAAGGAGGACAAAGATCTAATCTTTCGGAATGGTCCCTATTTTATGGTTCCTCAGGGTCTATATCTCCACAAGTGGACGTCGGATTTCGATCAAGCAGTGGATGTTCCGATAGCTGTCCCAGTGTGGGTTTGGTTTTCGAACCTCCCAGTGCATTGCTGGAACTGGGACTCTCTGAAGCACATAGGCAACGCCCTGAGTAAATTTATTGACAGGGAAAATAAAAAGGATCAATATGATTGTGCCCAGATATGCGTTGAGGTCAATCTAGAGGTGCGACTTCTGGAGGCAATAAAAATCAATGTCAACAGCTGGACCCATGTGCAAAAGTTAGACTATGAGCAGCTTCCTTTCAAGAGTCGGAAAAGCCATATTTATGGTCATTTTGCTAGGGGTTGCCCGAACAAAGGAGAAACAAAGAAAGGGAAGGAGGAGGGATGGAATCAAGTTAAGCGGTTTAAGATCTCCCATAAAACTCTCAAATCAAGGGCTCCATATGGTCAAGTTCCCCAGTCGGCCTCTGCCCAAAACGTCCCTCCCCCGAAAAGTCAAGAAAACATGTTTGAGCCCTTAAACTCAGCTGCAGAGGAACTTCAGGAGGTCGAAATGCAAAAGAAAGGGACCCCAGAAAAAGGGACCTCATCAGGCTCAAGGCCAGGAGAAAGTGCCTCGGAAAGACCCAAGGAAAATCAAGCAAAAGCTGACAAGGAAGGATAAGATTCAGAGGAATCAGTGGAGGAAGGGGAAATAGGGGAATCACAAACCTCGGCTAGAAGATCAACAAGAGGACAAAATTATGCCCGCAAAAAGAGGGAACATGAAACCTACAAAGATAAGCTCCAAGGTAGTCAACCTACGCTTGAGAAACTCTTGGCCAAAACCCTGAAGGTGACAAGAATCCAGACATAGGGCCCCAAGGGAGCCCATAAATCACAAAAAAGTAAGTGTTGAAGGTTGTCTCCTGGAATTGCAGAGGTATGGGGAGCAAAGTGAAAGAAGAAGCCATGTGAAGTCTTCTAAGAATAGAATCCCCAAACATTCTTCTAATTCATGAGACAAAAATGGAGGAAAAATATTTTCTCCAAATAAGCAAGAAATTTTGGAATAAAGGCAGTGGACAAGTCGTCTCTGCTCGGGGAGCCTCGGGTGGGCTGGGCTCTCTTTGGAATAGTAGTATGTTTGTGATGGTCACACATATCCTGAATACTCATTGGTTGTTCTTGAAGCTCCAACATTTGGACACTAAGGAGGTTATTAGCCTCTTCAATGTCTATGTCCTAGTTAACGCAGGGGAGAAAAAGGCCTGTTGGGACTCCATCAGGAATCTGTCGGATTCAGAGAATATGGAAAACACAATTATTGTTGGCGATCTAAATCTCACCTTGCATTTTTCAAAAAAGCGAGGAGGCAGCATCATAAGGGATCTGGCAAGGGAGTGGGTTGAGGATCTTATGCAGGACTAAGATTTTCTTGACATCTCGCCCTCTAATGGTAAGTTCACTTGGTCAAACAAAAGAGTCGGTCCCTGGCACATTGCTCCAAGGCTAGATAGATTTCTGGTTCATAGTTATTTTCTTCTTCTAGGACTAGAGGCTAGAATGCACATTCTCCCTTCTAGTGTTTCAGACCACAAACCTATTCAGCTTGAATTTCTAGCCCAAAATGATCTTGGCCCTATCCCTTTTAGATTCAGCCCATTATGGGTCAAGGATCCAGAATTTGTGAATAAGTTTAAGGATTGTTAGAGGATGTCAATCAAGGGCTCTTCTTTCTTTGTTTGGGAGGAAAAACTCAGAGCAATAAAAGTTGTTCTGAAAGCATGGGCCAAATCCCTCCCTAATCCAGCTAAGGAGAGAAAACTGACCCATGACTGTCTCAAGCATCATCATTCACAAACTGAAGAAGCAGAAATTACAAGAGAGGTTCTAGACAGGGAGGTAGAACTACAACACAAATTTCACAACGCTTGCCTCTCGGGGGAAGAATACTGGAGACAAAAATCTCGCAGCCTTTGGCTTAAAGTGAGAGACAGAAATTCCTCCTTTTTACACAAACAAGCCCAAGCAAGAAGATGCTTTAACTCCATTGCAGAAATCAAGGAAGAGGCAACTACCCACAAGGATTTTAAGAGCATCAACAGGCCAGCTTTCTCTCACTTTAAAAACCTTTATAGTGAAGAAGGAGTGATGGAACCAAACTCCAAATTCCTTGATGTTGTTCCTTCAAAGATCACCCTAAGGATGAATCAGCAGTTGGAATAAAAGGTCGCCGAAAAAGAAATTAAGGATGCTCTCTTTGCCATGGAGCCCGACAAAACCCCCGGGCCAGATGGTTTTACCACAATATTTCTTCAATCCTGTTGGAAAATTGTGGAAAAGGACCTGCACAAAATGATATTGAAATCCCAAGCCTGTCAAAAAATTGGGGGCAGCACTAATTCTACCTTTCTTGCTCTCATTCCTAAGGAAAAGGGCGTTAATGCCTTCAACATATTTCACCCCATTTCTCTTTGTAACATAGGTTACAAATTGATCACCAAAGTGATTGCCAATATATTAAAAGGAATCCTTCCATCTATTATTCCGAAGAATCAAGGCGGCTTTATTCAAGTGAGGAAGATTGTGGATAACTTCATCTTAGTACAAGAGGCGATCCACTCAAGTCTGCAACGTAAAGAGAAGGGTATGGTGATCAAACTTGATTTGGCAAATGCCTTTAATCGTGTTAGACACAGCTTTATTTTGGAAGTTATGCATAAGTTTGGGTTTGGGTCGGATTTCATTAAATGGATTCGGGCATGCATTTCTGAGCCATGGATTTCCCCCTTGGTGAATGGGAGAGAAGCAGACTTCTTACAAGCTACGAGAGGGCTTTGGCAAGGGTGTCCCATTTCCCCACTCCTTTTTGTCATCCAAGCCTCTCTCCTTAGCTTTTATTTGAATAAGAAGCAATTAGATCAAGAGATCTTGGGTCTTAATATTGCAAGAGGAGTGAAAAATTTAAACCATGCATTGTTTGTCGATGATTCATTGTTGCTAGGTGCAGCCTTAGTTCTTTCAGCCTCAAGGTTCAAGGAAGTGTTGGATGATTACTGTGACGCAATTGGAATCATTCTTAATAAAGGAAAATGTCATATATATTGCTAGAACATTTCTTCCAGCGTCCTCAGTGCCATTTCCGGATGTATGGAATTTGCTACCTCATCCAATTGGTCTTCGTTCAAGTATCTGAGCCTCCCTATATTTCAAATTCATGCCTACAACAAAGATTGTCTTCCTCCGCTTGATAAATTCAAGACCAAAATTTAGGCTTAGGGATTTTCTTGGCTCAACCTTTCAGGTAAGTCAGTCCTCATTAAAGTTGTTCTCAACAGCCTTCCCATTTTCCAATTCTCTTTTATTTTGGCTTCTTCTTGCATTCTCAGAAAAATGGAGGCTTTAATCCGCAAATTATTTTGGAAAGGAGGTAAGAAAAATGAGAGGAGAATCCCTCTAGTGAGCTAGGACAAAGTCTCCAAACCCATAATCGAAGGAAGCTTGAATTTCAAAGACCTCTACACCCAAAATGTGGCCATGGGAGCTAAAATTATCTGGAAACACATAGCTCCTAATCCCAGATGGGCGCAAAGAGCATTGTGGAAGAAATACTTCTCTGGAAAAAGAAAACGTTGTCTAGACAACCCCATCACTAATTTTGGATCGCACTTCCTCAAGCTCTGTTCCAAAGCTATCCCGTTGATCAATGCTCACATATTTTGGATCCAGGGCAATGGAAAACAAATTAAGCTTTGGGATGATTGCTTCATGAAAAATCCCCCACTTGCTGAATCTGATTCTCTCCAAGCTTTGTGGATTTGGATGACCAATGCAGGTGTTAATTCACTGTGGGACATATCGTGTTGGGCTGACAGTAATTGGCTTCGTTGGAACCTGCCAGATGTGCCATCGGAGTTGAAGAGTGATCATGCTGCCCTCCTTTCTCTCCTGAATGGTAAGGCACTAATCCTTGCTTGGAGACAAGATAAACGTGGCTGGGGAACAAAATCGGGCATATCTTCAGTTTCGCAGGGCTATAAAAAATTGCAAGAGAAGCCTCGCGTTCCTCCAAATCCTGCGGTGTGGAAGGGGCTTTGGAGCCACAATTCTATTCCAAAAATTGATATTTTATGTTGGCTACTGTGCCATAAAAGAATTCTGACAGAGGAAATATTGATGAAGACAGGATTTTACGGGCCTTCAAGATGTCGTTTGTGCTGCGAAAATGAAGAAAACGCTCATCATCTAATGCTAGAATGCAAATTCGCAGCATAGATCTGGCAGGAAATTATGAGTCCTTGGAAAAACAATTTTAATTTTCCCACTTCCATCTCTGATTTGTTTGCAAATTGGCTGCATAATTTATCCAAGAGCATTCCCAAAAAATGAAAGTTTCAAGGTTGCCTGGCTCTCTTTGCCCAAGATCGTTTTTTGGAAAATCTGGCTTGAGAGGCATATGAGAGTCTTCAGGGTCAAAGGGCAGAATGTGAAAATTATCATGGTTAAGATCAAATATCAATTGAAAGAAATTCTAGGTGATCAGTTGGAGGAAACAAATATTATTCAACAGGACTTGGAATGGGGCACTAAGATGGACCTCCAGTTTTCTGAAGTTGTAAGGCAAAGCAAACCAAATAAAGAATGGACAATTAGAGGGAATGAGAAATAATTTTCAAAGTGGTCATCCAAGCAATCCAAACACACCTTATTTTTTGACAGGGCAGCCAGAGGTAATCCTAGGAAAGCTGGGGTAGGAGGTGTTATTAAGAATAAAGAAGGCAGAATCGTGCTCATTTTTTCCTGGGGACTGAGTCACAACATGAGTATACAAGCAGAAGCGTTGGCTCTACTCCAAGGCCTCAAGTAAGTCAAGGACCTTGGGATCAAAGAGGCAAATTTAATCGATGATTCTCAAACCATCATAAAAACCATAGTGGATAATTCTTCCCCTTCTGATTTCAAATTTGATAGAGTGGTGACAAGAATCAAAACTCTGGTGAAATCTTTCTAGAGTGTGAAATTCTTCCATGTGTTGAGGGAGAATAGCAAGGACGCAGACTTGGAAGCCAATAAGGCAACTCTTCTTGCCACTGGCACTCTCTTGAGAGACAGGGACAAAGAATGGGATCCTATCCTGTAAAATGTTGATCTCATGTTTTATTGCATTTTACTGAATCAAATTGTTTGTATCAATAAGATGGGGGAAATTACGGAGACTGAGTCGATAGCTACATGTAAAAACCATCGGTTTCTAAATAACTGGGCCATCGAATTCCTGGCTAGAGAGGAAATCTGGGCTTTGTCCTCACTCTTTGTATCCTGAATTATGGCATTCTCGCCATGGCTTTAAGATAAACCAATATCCGTTCTTGTAAAAAAAAACAATTAAACATATGAAGAGACAAAATGTATTGAAAACTTGAAAAACTCACAGAGAGAACAAAGTTGTATGAGACGAATTCATAATCCTTCTTCTATTATTGATGATCGAAAAACTTGTACAATTTTTCTTACAAAAATTCTCTTATCCAAGGGTGCAATCTTTGATAACTCAAAATGAGAGTTATTTATACTAATTTCTAAAACTTTAGAGATATCTTAATTGTTTACAGTAATAGAATAAAGAAGAATAGAAGAAGGAAACATATAGATGAAGTGTCACTGTTTTCTTGGAAGTTGTTGATAACTTGGCCCCTTTTTATGGAAGTTGTTGATGACTGGACCCTTGAAAATCTGTTGTGCTGGCATGTTGTAAAAATCACACTTTTACTCGAGGGTCTCACAAAATTTATCCCATTGGTCTTGACTTGAGATTTCTACACTCATCATATTTCTAAATATTTCATCTACCCCTGTATATCTATCGAAAGTAGGCCTATGAATGAATAAATGTTTGATTTGATGTTGAATGATCAAATAAAACTGCAGAGCTTCAAGAAATTCTTTCCCTGTAACCTGTCCTTTGATACCTGCAAATTTGGACTTATCTATTGCAATAGTATATAAATTTTTACGGTAATATTCTAATTTAATCAACTTATCATCTAATCCTACCAATCCTAGTAGTCCTTTATGATTAAAGACATTAAAATTTGTATGAAATCTTTGAACAACAATATTCAAAGCTTCACATTTTGTTTGTAGTTGGTTGATTAAATTTCTCTTCTCTAAAAATTTCTTGATCTCCAAAATTGTTGCAATTCTATCCAGTATGTTGATCTCTTCCAACTCTTCGTTGTTCTTTGAGTTTAGAACCTTGATCATGTCAGTATATTAACTTGGTTTTTTCTTGAGATTCTCTTTCTTCTCTTCTATGGTTGCTTTGCACTTGGTGATGAGCTCTTGTTGTTCGAAGATAATCTGTATGGATGGCCATACCTCTGTCATAGACTTTCCGATGTCTTCCCAAATGTTCTTCTTGGCTTCAACCAATGTTCCTACCATTATAGATTCACTCTCCAATTATTAAGTCCTAACTGATGAGTCTTTTGCATTTCCTCCATGTATAAAATATCATTTTTAATCTTATGTGATTCTAAAATTTGAAACCTCTATTGCAAATTCTCATGTGCTTACTTCAAAATAGCCAAATCCTGTGCCAATTTTGATGCATCAGTTGTTGTCAAAGATGTTGAAATATCTGTACATGCAGAAGATGTTTGAGCTGATGTATTAGGATCAGTAGTGACCTGAATTGTTGATTTCTCTTTCGATAATTCTTCAATCTGTTCTTCCATCTTTCTGATTTGCAAATTTTGATTAATGATCAATTTCAAAATCTCCTCTTTGTTGTATTCATTATCTGCAATCTCCTTTATCTTTGGATCTTCAGTTGAAGGTATTTTGAGTTGTTTACATAGATCATAGATGTCTGCATTCTTCTTTTTGATGATTTCCTAAACTGCCATGCAGTCTTTTGGATCATACCCAAATTTCACTACAAGATCCTCCAAAGACTTCAATCTATTGTCTTTGGCCAATGAAGACAATTTTTCAATCTTCACCTAAGATTGAACATTTTATAATGCAACCTTCAGCTTGGAGAGTTACATGGATGTTGTTTTCATTTTTGAAAATAAAATCTCCCCATATTGTCTGTGCATGTCCATCTGATCAATTGGATGGATCTGATTTGCATCAAAAGAGAATACAGTCTCTTTATACTCAGCATGAGTCTTTGGGAAAGGAATTGTTGCCTGCAGAAAGGACATTTGCATCCTTCCTTTCTCATTTTCAAAGCCAGTGAGAAGCCCATGCTGGGAAGTTGATGTTTGCTTCCAGAACTTACTATAAACATCAGATTTCAATGCTTCATTTTTATTCTTGATGTCTAAGAATCTGGAGAAAATGTTTTTTTCTTCAGAGGAACTGGCATCTGAATGTTGGATAATCTCCAGTGGTTCTCTTGCATGTGATGATGATGGAAAACTCTTATGAACATTTTTCGATGTATAAACTTTAGTCTCTCCAAAATCTATAATCTCTGGTTGTTCTCCCTCTGAAAGTAAGGTGGAGGTAAGCTTTGGCTTTTTTGCCGCAAGATAAACTCCTTCAAGATTTCTTTAGCATGAGGAGGCTCTTCTCTGACTCTTTTGTGTTGCTTGCTGTCAAGAACTGGGGTCTGTACATTGGAATTTGAAATAACTTGTTCATCTGCCTCCTGGGGAGTGTCTTCAATCCATTCATCTTGGTTCATATGTTTCTCTATTACTGCTCTAGAGGTATGAATGTATGAATTTGTCTTGAGTTCAACTCTCAGAGCAGAAATAATTCCATGGGGGTCATAAGACCAAGAAAAACTTGGTTGCAAACCCATTTTCTTTAACATTGCATCTGCTTCAACACTAGCTACTCTGGTATTGCATATGAATGATCCAATGTTTACCTTGAGTTTAAACTGAGCTCTCCTCTTTCCTGAGACAAAATGTAGATCATCCATGTTTAACATTTGTCTGATGTACTCTAACGAGAAGACTCTCATAGGGACATATCTTGGAAGCTTATATGGTGGGAGTTCACAACCATATACCCTGATTTTTGTGTAGTTTTTATATAGGTACCAATCACTAGTTTTAGCTTGCTCACTAAGGTGTAAGATCCTTTTGATTTATTCCCTAGTTCTGTGCTCTAATTGACTTGTAAGAACCTGCCTCACTAGATGTATAAAGGAGTTATGAACTCTACAAAAGAATTTGTTGTTGATATAGCTCTGACCAACTCTGTCCAGTGAATCACTAATTGATTCACTCCATGTGCATCCTGCTTACTAAAGTGGATAGGCAGCATCTCTACCTGCTAAAAAAGAAACAGGTGAATAATTACAGAAGTGTAATTAAACACACCCTTTGTTGTAAAATTCATGAATTGCTCATGTATATTTTCAGCCAAGAATTGGTTGTAATTATACATGACCAATGGTGATTTGACTTTACTGAATATGGATAATAACCCCATGATGGGTTCATCAACAATTTGGTTATTTGGGTATCCTAACATGTATGAAAGAAGTGAGATGCAGTGCTTAGAAGCTTCAGGAAATATTGAGGAGGGGTATGGTGGATTTTTCTTGGGAAACTATGCATCCTCAGGTAGGAATATCTCAAATATTTGGGCTCTCTGAGGGAATGTTAGCTTGTGGTAAAGGTCCATGAGAGAAGCAGGTGAAAAATGGGATAGGGAATCAGATGAATGAATGAGTAGCATCTAGTTTATGGTTTATGGGGATATGGTGATCAAAATTTGTTAATTTTGGAAAACTAGGTCCAAACACCATGTTGTGATGCTCATATGAAGATGACAATATTTTTATTGGATTCCTCTTTCAGAGAGGTGCAAGATCAATCTAAATATCATCTTGATGCGATGAGCAGAACATTTATTTTGAATTTATTCAAAATATGTGCAGGTCAGCCTGAAATGAAATGTACGCTTGAAGCCCCAATAGTTGTGTCACACACCCTCACTGATGGGTACCTCAAACTACAATGGTTTTAAAGCTAATGACAAATTGACTGGGAAGGAAGACTTCAATGCCTACTAGATGACATTGGATCTTATGTTGGAAGACCAAGATGTCATGGATTATGTGTAGGGTAAAATCCAAGGGCCTGCATCCACTGCACCTTCTACCACCAAGTCAAAATATAAGAATGGGGGAATAAAAGCAAATTTGATGATCAGGGACTCAATTCATAAGAGTTTGGTTGCCTACATCTATGAGCTAGGCACATCCAAGGAGATGTATGATAAGTTGGTCAACATGTTCAAGGCCAACAATGCAAATAAAGTCCTTTTATTCAAGAATCAACTGAAGAATCTGAAGAAAGGCAGGGATGAATCCGTTTAATCATATTTTCTGAAGTTGACCGAAATCAGAAATAATCTTCTGGCCATTAGGGAGACAATAGCTGATCGAGAAATGGTTCTCACCGCACTTGGAGGTCTCTCCTTTGAATGGCATGTATTTAATACTACCATTATCAATAACAATGTGATACCTGATTTTGATGAAGTACTATCAAGATGCATAAAAGAAGAGACAAGGATGAAGGAATATGAAAATTAAGGAAATGTTGCATTCACTGTCCATGCTAAGAAGAAAAAATTTGGTGGTTCAAGGAACAAAGGAAGAGCAGGGGCTCAAGGAAATAAATGAATATGTTACACATGTAATGAGACCAGCCACTTTGATACAGAATGCCCTAATAGAAGGGATTCTCCCAGGGATGATGATAACAACAACAAAAACCAGAGGAATGGCAATCAAAGGAACAACAGGTTCAAAGGGAAGAGGAAGGCACCCTCTGGTGGAAATGGGAAACCTTTCAAAAGGTCAAGAAATTCGAGGTATGAGGAATATTATGTTGTTGATGATAAAAGAAATGAATTCATTCTTGTATCTGCCCTATCTGCTGCATCTCCACCTGACACTATGGATGTCTGGTTGATAGATAGCGGTGCCTCAAGGCACATAATTGGGTTCAAGGAAGCACTTTATTACATGGTTGAGAAGGATGTTAATCTAAAAATTATCCTTGGATATAATGCCACATATCTAGTGAAAGGGACAAGGACTGTGACCCTCCACTTGTCTCAAGGTCAAGTCCTCCACCTGCAAGATGTACTATATGTACCTGATTTGAAGAAGAACCTTGTGTCTATTTCAGCCATGAAATAAAAAGGTTTCAATGTGGCATTCATTGATGGGAAGCTGTGTATCTGGAAGAAGAGTTTCAAGGAAGCTATCACGATTGGGTTTAGAGTTGATACACTCTACCAAGTTGGAGGAAGTCCACTGGGATCGATGACATGTGATACTATCTGACAGAATGAACTATGGCACCAGAGGTTTGGACACCCTGATGCATGGGCATTAGGCCAAAAGAAAATTCCATGTATTTTATTAGACCTAGGGGTTTTGAGTTTTCAAGAGAATTAGACTTTATGTAATAAATTGAGTGAATTTTAATTATTTCTAATTAAATATTGAGAGAAAATGTAACTGTTCTTGAATGATTGGAGAACAAGGGAATTTGATTAGTCGAGAATGTGAAGAGACGGTTGAGATTTAGGCATGAAATTAGAATTTGTTTCAGCAATTCTAGGGATTTGATCTTGGTTTAGGAATTTGAGGATTTTAAGAGTTTTATTGAGTTATTAGGGGTGCTGAATCGATTCATTATCATTTTGTATAAATTTAAGCCTCAAAAGCATGAAGGAATAGAGTAGAAATCAGTAGAGATTGAGTAAAGTAAAAGCACGGTTTTTGCTTGTAAGCCTTCGGGCAGATTGTAGGATGTGGCCACTAGTTGAAAATCAGGCCAAGGAGGAAGATTTTTTATGTAAGTACTGTGTGTATTAATACAAAACTTAATTTTCTGAGTTTATGTTCCATTACTGAGTTATATGATGTGTAGATGAAATTGGTTATAATATTGATTGATTTACGAGTCTGTACATTTAATTGTGATTGCGAATCTGGGTAAATCGATCACAGAATGGATCGATTCCATCAAAGGATGGACTTGCGTGTCTATTTTAGACATAAAATGGTTTGTGTACACTTAGAAATCAAGATTGAACCCTTATGAAGTATGTGATGGGCGAGAAATCCTCTTTATAAGCAGAGTAAGGATTGGAATGCACATTCGGGGTTTTATTGTGATAGAATCTGAACTATGCGATCAATGAATACACAAAAGTGAAGATTGTTCAACGTGTTGAATCAAACACATAATGAATGGGATCGGCAGTTTGTTAAAGCCGAAAGAATTGTCTTAAACATTGTTTGATGGAACTGGTCCTGTTGAAGTCATGGTTGCAAAGCCTATATAAGACTGGTCAAATCTAAAGAAGGATTGATTCCCTAGGTAGTTGAGTGGATTGTTTAATCTCGTTGTGGAATGGCATAAAAAATTTCATTGGATGTATTGACCGTCCTAGAAATAGCTAAGTTTGAATGGAGAGCGATAGCCGGTCAATTAAACACTGTAATGTTTGGGGTCGAGTGTGATAGCGTTAAAATGAACAGCGTTGAATAATTGGCATTGAACCCATAAATTGAAGATAGCTTTGAATCGTAGAAATAGAGAAATGGATTTGTGCAAAGGAACGGCAGAAGAGTGGAACTAAGAAACAATAGTCGTGAATAAGCGTGAAGTGGTTTTGTTGAAAAAACCATGGTTTTCGCACAGCTTTGAGATGGAAATTGGTTCCAAATAAATTCACGCGATAATGGTCTTTGAATGACGCGTGGCAGGAGTGGTAATCTGAAACCATGAATTTCGCAAAGTTTTGGGTGATAAGGTTAGGAAATGAAAGAAGTGCGAGATCTGTCGTGTATAAATTTGAATAACTGATATATTATTCACCGAGATTCTCCTGATCACACACTATTTTAGCTTCATGCATAATACAGAATCTCTTCTACCATTGATCATCACATGCGGAAATAAAATCAATTGCATGCACACATTAAAACCACAAACAATCACACATATGAACACGGTATTTAATGGGAAAGCTTAAAGCTGAAAACCCCAACTATCTGTATATTATATGTCATGGAGATCATGTAACAATCATAGTACAAAAGCTCCTCACAAGCTCTCATGCACACCCTCAATTGCTACACACTATCAAGCTAGATCTAGCAAAACACATGCTCCAACCTTTTTCCACTTGATAGCCAGCCTCTATTGCGTTTTCAAAGCTATGGGATGGCTTCATTAAATAGATAACCACCTGGCCTGAACTGCGCAATCCTCATGGGCTTACTCCACCTATCTGTGTGTTGCAAATAGCAACAGTATAGTCACAACTGATAGTTAACCTGCTCTTTCACCTATTCTTGCACTGGTCTCCACTGAAACTGTCCATGCACTGAAGTTAACTGATGCATTCTTTAGTTGATTAATGAGTTTATAATTAGTGAATTAATTAATAATTAATTCACACCACTCTCACTAATTGTATCAATTAGTTAAGCTGAATACAAATAGCTCAACTATGTTTAGATTAGTTAAACTGAATACAACTCCACTAACTTCCTCAATCAACTCCACCAAACTCTGTCACATGAGTTCTAGCTGAAGTCTTCATGCAATAGCTCCACATAACCCTCAGGAATAGCGTAATTCCTTCTGTCAGCTCCTGTGCCACATCTGTGCACTTAACTGAAGTGCTCCAAGAGAATAAGATAATTTTTAGAGTCTAAATATTATTAAGAGCTAATAATATTCGACATATCTATTTTTAGACTGGCAATCTAAAAATAGATTCCGCCCAATATGTCTAAAAATATAAGTCCATCTATTTTTTCCGGCTTGACCAACCATCCACAAATAGCATCCTGCAACTCATAGAACATGATCCATATGTCTAAAAATAGACATAGTCTAAAAATAGACTTTGCGCCAAAAATAGCCTGCAGGCCCACTTAGTGAAGGCAACTCCTTTCCACTAAGCTCATCATCTTGTTGCAATCTCAACACTCCCTCTCAACAAGATATGGATTATCTGCAACCCCTATCCTGCCTCTGTGGTATTCGAATTTGCTCCTGGTGAGCGCCTTTGTCAAGATATCAGCATCCTGATCCTCCATGGGAATGTATGAAAGTAACATGATTCTTTGCTGCAGACAATCTCTGATATGATGATACCGGATGTCAATGTGTTTAGATCTATCATGAAATACTAGATTAACCGAGAGTTTGATGCAACTCTGATTATCACAATAAATCACAGTAGGCTCTAAGTGTGAACCGAACAACCCGACCAGGATCTTCCTCATCCATATAGCTTCGCATGCAGCCAAACTCGCTGCCATATACTCGACCTCTGCTGAACTGAGTGCCACGGATCTCTGCTTCCTGCTGTACCAAGAAACTGTTGTCGACCCGATACTGAAAATCCCTCCAGATGTGCTCTTTCTGTCCATTGGGCTCCCTGCCCAATCTGCATCCGTGAAGCCACATAGCTTCACCTCATCCGACTGTCTGTACCATAATCCATATCTCGATGTGCCTCTGAGATATCTCAATACATGCTTGCCTGCCTTCCAAAAGAGCTTGGTAGGCTTAACCATAGCTTGTGAAAGCTGGTTAACAGCATAGCATATGTCGGGTCGTGTATTGACCAGATACATAAGCGACCCCACCAATTGTCGATAAACAGTGGCATCCACTACCTCCGCTGAAGTAGCATCCTCCTTCCTCCAACCACCAGGAAGAGGAGTATCAACAGGCTTGCAGCCATGCATGTTGAACTTCTCCAGTATCTCCCGGGCATACTTACCCTGAGAAACAAACAGTCCATCACTGCGCTGCCAAATTTCCAATCCCAGGAAATAATGAAGGAAGCCCAAGTCCTTCATCTCAAACTCTTTTGCAAGATCCTCCTTGCATGAGAGTATCAACAGCTCATCACCTGTCAGAATCAAATCATCTACATAAAGTACAATGATCAACAACTTACCCTCCACCACAATATGGTGTAGGTTAGGATCCGCCTCACTCTTGGAGAATCCAAGTCCGATGAAATAATTGTCTATCTGTGTGTACCAAGCACGAGGTGCTTGTTTCAACCCATACAGTGCTCTCTTGAGCCTGCACACATGCGACTCGCTGCTGAATATCTCAAAAACCTTCGGGCTGCTCTATGTACACCTCATCCTCAATGACTCCATTGAGGAATGCAGTCTTCACATCCATCTGATGAATGTGCCACCCCATCTGCGCTGAGAGAGCAAGAATCGTCCGTATGGAAGAATACCTTGCGACAGGTGCAAAGGTCTCCTCATAATCGATCCCCTCAATCTGTGAAAAGCCTCAGGCAACAAATCTTTCCTTGTAATTCTCCACACTCCCGTCAGCTGCCTGCTTCACTTTGTAGATCCATCTCGAACCCACCACTGATTTTCCCTCCGATCTCGGGACAATCTCCCATGCACTGTTTCTCACAATCGAATCATACTCTTCCACCATGGCATCTACCCATGCGGGGTCCTCCGCAACTTCCTCGAAAGAGGATGGCTCTATCACGATACACTTGCTCATAAGAGCCATGTATCCATTATACCGGTCCGGTGACTATCTTTGTCTGCGTTGTGATGTAGGTGCTCCTACAACCTTCTCTACATCTTGAGCCAGTCGCTCAGCTTCTGTAGTGCGCTTCCGCCCTCTGATGGTTGGCGCTGCCTGAGTGGTCTCTTCCACTCCATGAACCTCCTCTTGTGGCTGATCCACATCCTGAGACTCATCCTTAGGAACTAATAGCTCCTCATCTACATGCAAGTGTGGCTTCCTCTCAAGCGAACACTTCATGGCTTTCTCCTCCTGAAATTTGATATCCCGTCGCACAACAGTCTTGCGACTGTCTGGAAAATACACATGATAGTTTTGGGGCGTATCAGTGTACCCCACAAATATCCCAACCTCTGCGATCGGCTCCAGCTTCTTCCTGGCATCCTTCGTCACATGAATGTAGACAGGTGAACCAAAAATGCTCAAATGGGAAATATCAGGCCTCTTACCAGAAAACGCTTCCTCGGGTGTACTCATGCCAAGTATCCTGTGTGGACAACGGTTCTGCACATATACTGCAGTATTGCATGCCTCCGCCCACAAGTGTATGGGTAGGCCCTAATCATGCAACATTGCCCGTGCAGCACCCACGATCGTTCTGTTCTTCCGCTCAGCAACCCCGTTCTGCTGTGGGTTATGAGGTGCTATGAGCTCTCTTCGAATTCCTTCTGCGCTGCAAAAGTCCTTGAATTCGCCAGAGATGAATTCACCACCATTGTCGCTCCTAAGAGCCTTCACCTGCTTCCCCGATTCTTTCTCAACCAATGCCTTGAACTCACAGAACTTTGAGTATGTCTCGCTCTTCTTCTACATGAAGAAGATCCAGCACTTACGGGAAAAATCATCAAAAAATATCACATAATACCTGTGCTTTGCTTTCGAAGCTGCTGAGAAAGGTCCACACACGTCTGTGTGAATTCTCTCAAGGATTGTAGTGGCGTGACTATCCTTCTCGTGAAAGGTGGCTTTCACAAATTTTCCCAAGGTACATCCCTTGCACTGATCTGACTGCGTAAGAGTACCCTTAGGAATCCCAGTAGAAATCTGTTGCAGTATCTTCAAAGCTCCATGGTGAAGGTGGCCCAATCTCGGATGCCACAACTCGCAATCACCCCAGCTCACCACTCCTTCTGCCTTGCCTGCCATTGCTGGGCAACCATCTACCTGCAATTGATAAAGGTTCTTAACTCGAACCCCTATCCTCCGGGTCTCACCAGTTTTTTTACTGCGTAGGAAATCCTTTCCCTCGCTAAAGACAACATCATATCCCTTGTCTTCTAACATCGCCACAGAGATAAGATTCTTCTTCAATCCTGGAACATGCATCACTTCCTTCAATCTGAAGGGTTTACCAGACTCCCTCTCAAATAAAATGGTACCGATACCGGTCGCACTGTATCTACCATCATCGCCCATCTTGATGTGCACTCCAAGATCTTTCTCATCCATATCAGGAAACAAATCTCGATCTCCTGTCATGTGAACAGACGCACCACTGTCAAGAAACCACACTGAACCCATCACACTTGAGACCAAGCATGCGATCAGCGAAAAATCCAACTCAAACTGTGAGGCTAAGGCCTCTCCAGCTGCAGTCCCAGCAGCCTGCTTATTTTTCTTCTTCTGTGGACAATTTGTGGCATAATGTCCGTGTTGGTGACAGTGAAATCACTTCACCTTGGACATGTCCTGCTTCTTGCCTTTCACACCGGATTGAGAAGCTTTCTTGCTCTTCCCCTTCTTTTCTTTGGCAGCCAAAGCGCAATTCTCTTCATCAGAGTTCTTTGATGAAGATTCGTCCTTGGTACTTCGCCTTATCTCCTCTTGCACAAGATCCGACCAAAGTCGCTCCCATCCTAGCAATTTCTCCTGACCATTGACAGAGTCCTGATAGGAATGCCAACTCTTCGGAAGCCCAAGGAGAGCCAAGCTCACCAAGTCCTCGTCATCAACAGTCACCCCCACACTTCCCTGCTCATCCCTGCATTGGAAAAACATCGTGAGGTACTTGGGCATACTGTCGTCTTTCTCCATCTTTATGTTCTTGAGTTTATCCTTGAGCGCCAACTTTCTCTGGTCACTCTTGCTTTGAAATAAATCTGTCAAAGATTTCCACATCAAGAATGGAGAAGCCTTACCATGAAGGCTGGATACTATGTGATCCTTCACACCTTCCAACAGAATCCTTCGACACTTTTTTGTCTTCTTTTGCCATGCGTCAAGTACGGCAACATCACTAGAAGTAGGCTTTGGAATTTCTGCATCTATGAAATCCTTCAACCCATTGTCATCCAGCAACGCCTCCATCCTGTCCTTCCATGCAATATAATTCGAGCTGCCCTCAAGGGCATACTCCAATCACAATCCGTTGAAAGACATCTCAACTTCGACACCAAGAAAACACTGCTGCAAATTCGAATTCCACCAACACAAAACTCAACCGCTTCAATGTCTTGCAATTGCTCTGATGATCAATACTGCTCTGATACCATGTAGATATTTGAATAACTGAGATATTATTCACCGAGATTCTCCGATCACACACTATTTTAGCTTCATGCATAATACAGAATCTCTTCTACCATTTATCATCACATGCGGAAATAAAATCAATTGCATGCATACATTAAAACCACAAACAATCACACATATGAACACAGTATTTAATGGGAAAGCTTAAAGATGAAAACCCCAACTATCTGTATATTATATGTCATGGAAATCATGTAACAATCATAGTACAAAAGCTCCTCACAAGCTCTCATGCACACCCTCAATTGCTACACACTATCAAGCTAGATCTAGCAAAACACATGCTCCAATCTTTTGCCACTTGATAGCCAGCCTCTATTGCGTAATCAATGTTATGGGATGGCTTCATTAAATAGATAAACCACCTGGCTTGTACTGCGCAATCCTCATGGGCTTCTCCACCTATCTGTGTGTTGCAAATAGCAACTGTATAGTCACAACTGATAGTTAACTTGCTCTTTCACCTATTTCTGCACTGGTCTCCACTGAAACTGTCCATGCACTGAAGTTAACTGATGCATTCTTTAGTTGATTAATGAGTTTAAAATTAGTGAATTAATTAATAATTAATTCACACCACTCTCACTATTTGTATCAATTAGTTAAACTGGATACAAATAGCTCAACTATGTTTAGATTAGTTAAACTGAACACAACTCCATTAACTTCCTCAATCAACTCCACCAAACTCTGTCACATGAGTTCTAACTGAAGTATCCATGAAATAGCTCCACATAACCCTCAGGAATAGCATAATTCCTTCTGTCAGCTCCTGTGCCACATCTGTGCACTTAACTGAAGTGCTCCAAGAGAATAAGATAATGTTTAGAGTCTAAATATTATTAAGAGCTAATAATATTTGACATATCTATTTTTAGACTGGCAATCTAATAATAGATTCCACCCAGTATGTCTAAAAATAGAAGTCCATCTATTTTTTCCGACTTGACCAACCATCCACAAATAGCATCCTGCAACTTATAGAACATGATCCATATGTCTAAAAATAGACATAGTCTAAAAATAGACTTTGCGCCAAAAATAGCCTGTGGGCCCACTTAGTGAAGGAGACTCCTTTCCACTAAGCTCATCATCTTGTTGCAATCTCAACACGTCGGATGTGTCGATCAAGGGATCGGACTCTTGTCGCATCACCAAGTTGCGAAGCGATTAACGGTGGAAGGTACATTGTAAAACGCTGTGGGCCCAAAGGTAATCTGATGGTTCTGACATTTGAATTGGTAATCATATGAGCATTGGTTTATGTTTAATATGGAATGCTAACTTAGTTGAATATATATATATATATATATATATGATGAATAGAAAAGTAAATCCGTGGCCATATTATACATTTTTAAGTTTTGAAGTCAAATGTATACATTCGAAGTGAATCAGTCAAGTTGATAAGCTATAGGCGGATGTTGTGGAACCTTGAATGAAATGACTTGATATAATGTGGGACCAGCAGTTAGTATTTTGGGTTTTATCCAAGGTCACATATTTACATTTAGTTTTCCATAAAGTAAAAGCTCGTGGATTTGGTGGGTAATAAATACAAGTTGAAATCTGGGTTTAATTGTATATGCAGATTGAAATATGAATGAAATTATATGTATGGTTTTTATAACCATGAGTTTTTTCTTTTTTCTTTTTTTTTCTTTTTTTTTTCTTTTCTTTTCTGAATAAGTCTAATTCTATTTATATAACATAAAAGTACAAAACTGCCACAGCTTCAGCTGAGTGAGCCTGAGAGCTAGGCTTGATAGTCAAAAAATGCATAGATCTGGACTTCCCTCGAAGGGGAAACCAGTCCCTTAGAAGCTTGTCTTGCCACCCTCATAGGGGAAACCCGCGTTGAGTTCAGGTAGTCTAACCATATAAACAAAAAATTTCCTATGAAGATAACATTCTTCTCTTTCAACAAAGGAGATATAAACAGAAAAAACAAGAAACAACCCATTAAACTTGGGCTTCAAAACCTTGTTCCAGCAGAGGTTGTCGTGGTTACTTGCCATTAGCAGGAGAAAGAGGTTCCTCCACAATACGGCATATGTATTCGTCACTGCTACCATCTTCCTTTTCAGTGGTTGCACAGGTGGCTTTGCCAGCAGCCTCCATCACCTATTCCTGATGCTTATCAGCACGTTCCATCTCCAGCGGCTCCCTTGTATCCTTAGCAACATCTTTGTCCGGAGGGGACTGAGGAGCAGGAGCAGCAGGGGGGTTGAAGCCAGTAGCTTCCTCCCGAAGGGTGACGGGGATATAAGCGGTTATTACAGGCCTATCCATAGTGCATTCAAATCGGAATTTAGCTCTTTTAGAAGTTTGGCGGAGGGGAATTTGAGCAAACGGAGTGGAGACAGGGGAAACAAAGGTTTGGGAGACCGGTTGCGAAGGAGACACAGCATGGTGAGGTTGGGAGCCCTGGGTAGAATGCACTTGCCTAGCAAGGCTGGCTCTTCCTCTTTGGCTCCTAGTTTCCGGATAATGGCCATGAGAGAAATCCTCAGAGGAGGAATCAGTGCTAGAGGAAGACTAGGAGCGAATAGCTCGGCCCCTACTACTGCCTCGATGGCTTCTCATCCTCTATCAGAGCCGAGGCATATTAGCTGTGGAGCGTGGGGTATGGGAACTGAAATGCGGATGGGAATGACACTGAACAGATAAGAAAGGCATGGCAAGCTCAGCACAGGGCTGAGATTTCGTGCAGCAAAACGCACTCTGAGTGAAGTGAAAATCCGACAGAGTTTCAATGCAGCAAAGCAACAAACAACGTCTCCCTGTGTGCGTTCGAGAACTTAGCTCGGCACAAGCAGAAGCACAGGAGCTACTCTGCAGAGAAAGAGACCTGCAAATAGGGTGGGCATGAATCGAATTGTTGTGTTTCGACACCATTAAAAACCATAGGGGCAACACGAAATGGCGGTGGAGCAAATTGAAGACGCGAATGGTGAGCAGGTTCCACATTTAATGAGGAGTAAATGCCTCTGTGGGTGGCCATATGGCCACCCCACGCGCTTGCCATTGGGATCCTCTGCGGGACAAACGTCCCATCAATATCAATAAGCATCCGCATCCGGAATAACCTTGAGTATTTAAAGAAGCTTCCGCATTATTATTTAGAATTTGCTAGAAAGAGATTTTAGGTTGCGGCACAAATTTGAAATGCATTTTTATATGCATCTGAGAGTGTGAATGTGGGTTTATCAAGGTTTTCCCACTATCAAGTTGTATCATAGCAGGAAAGGCTCTATTTGAAGTAAAAGATTTTTTTTTTTGTAATTAAATCTAAATGTGTGATGAGAGAAGAAAGAAGATCAGATTCTAAAATCTGATATGCAAAGGTACACATAGTTGCAGTGAACAGAGATTTGCAGAACTGAATGAATGAGAAGAACAAGATCATGTAGAGATCTTGCAGGTGAGATAATTGTAATCTGATTTGAAAATTATAATATGAGAATTATGGTTGCAGATATGATGAAGACAAAGTTTTAATGGTGATGGCAGTGAACCTGAAATTCAGCTAAAGGTTGGATAGAGAGAACAACTGAAGTGTTCCCAACAAAAGGTGAGTTGGGAGATAGCTTAGAGAGAGCATAAGAGAGTTCTCAAGAGGTTTCAGACATAGTGAACCGGTGCTTGCCAACAGACCAAGTCCAGTGAAGGATTGGTGAGGTAAGTGGAAGCAGGAGAGCTTGTTGTTGCAGAGGCTTAGTACAACTCATGGTGAGTGAGAAGCTCATGGAGGAAATGATCATGGAGGATCACAGAAGAGGTTCAGAAGAATGCCACATAAATAAGATGAAGGATAGAGAAAGAGAAATTTCAGTGATGAAATTACAATTGGAGGTACTGAAGGAATGGCTACAAGAAGAGGAAAACCAAAAAGGAGGATGGATCTTTCCACTGAAGGGAAAGAGAGTAATTTGCAAACCATTACAGTTGAAGTGGAGGCAGAAGGAGATTGCCTTATTGAAAGAATAACTCAGGGTTCTTGAGTCAAAGATGGAATTTGAAGATTCCACATGCAGATATGTTCAAGGATAAATGTTTGACGAGACATACGAGACTGAAAAGTCTTATGTTTTTAAAACTAATGAGTTGTGTATGTTTACAGGTACATCACAGGGAGATGAACAAGCTTTAAATTTTGTTAAAGAGAAGGAAAGAGAATTGAATCTGAAATTTGTTCAGATCAATGCTGAGATAGTAAGAACTCAGGAGGAAGGCATGAAGACATAAGAGCCTAATGAGAATATTCAGCAGAATATTGAGGCAAGAGATGAAGGACCATCTGATGATTGGTCAAGGACAAGTGAAGGTATGGAAAATTGTGTGAAATTTCCAAAGTCTACTTCAATTGAAATTATTGAATTGTATAGGAAGTTATATCTCCAGAGAAGAGAAATGGAGAAGCAGAGGATCTATGCACATGATAATTTGTTGAAGAAGCAAGACAAAGAAATTGTCATGAATGACAATCAGAGAATGGAGGAGCAGGATAAAAGAATGATTCAGCAAAATAAAGAAGTTCATTTTGATGAATCACAACAAAGAGAAATTCATGAAATAGATGATGGAAAGGAGGAGAGACTAGTTGAAAGTCTCGTGGAAGATGCAAATCAGCATACTGATGTGCTGACAAAGGAATTGGGAGGAAACTTATAACAACATACTGATGTGTTGTCAGAAGAGAATGCCAGTGAAGAATTTTTTAGTCTTGAAAGAGACTTAGAACTGCAAAAATAAGAATTGGTGACTGGATCATCAATTGAGACCATTGGGTCTTGTGATTTTAAAATTGACAATTTGTTTATGTTCACAGGTATTGTAGAAGACAATCCATCTCTTGGAGTTGTCTTGAAAGAAGAGGAACTGTTGCAGAAAGAAGGTGAGACAGTCATGTCTCATATGCAGAAACTTGTTACTATTGGTGATAAGGAGGAGTTGGCTTGTCTGAATAGCCAAGAGAAGACTGAAGGACAAAATTTTGGAGCTGCTATAGTGATGGAGAATCAGAATTCTATTCTGATAGAGGATGAGGATACAGTGCTTGAAGATATTGATTTGATTACTAGAATCAATCAAGGAGGTGAAGGGAAATTACTGAAGATTGTCAAGGAAGAAGAGGGATATGTTGAAACTGAATTGCAGCATACTAATGATGTGAAACAAGTACAAATGAAATGGCTGAAATATTTGCTGGAAACATTTAAACAAGAGAAAGGAATTACAGACACTGAAGTGAAGATGCCCGAAGCTGTGAAAGAAACAGGAGCAGATACTAGTTTTTCAAATTTGATTTTACTTACTAGTATACAAAGAGAAATAAATGAGTATGTTACTGCAGGTAGAAAATTAAATGATAATTTATTATCTAAAAGTAAATTTGCAGGTGATGAACAAAAGAAAAATGTTGCAGAGGGAAATATCTTAAGAGATATTCAGGAAGTTTGGGAGGCAGCAACATTGGCAGTGGTAGCAAAAATTTGGGAGACAATAGCAGCAGTATTGGTAGCAACAGAAATTGGAAGCAACAGCAGTGGGCAGAGTAATTTCCAAACAAAAGAAAGGCTGGACATAGAAATTGAAAGCATCAGAAGACTAATGATGAAGGTGTCTCAAAAGTAGCAGACAGCAGCAAGAAAGCAAAGAAATTTTAGCAAAGGAAAAACAAGAACAGAATGTGAAAGCATAGCTAGAGGTAAGATGCAAAACGCGATATGGAAGCCTAGAGAAGCGCAGTTGAAGAATAATGTAGCTGATGGACAACAACAAAACAAAGTATGGAATCTACGAGGCAAAGATTTAAAAGCACATGATTAGGAGATCATGATTAATTTTTACCTTGGGAGTCTGATGCAGGGGCATTAGGCCAAAAGAAAATTCCATGCATTTTATTAGACCTATGGGTTTTGAGTTTTCAAGAGAATTAGACTTTATGTAATAAATTGAGTGAATTTTAATTATTTCTAATTAAATATTGAGAGAAAATGTAACCGTTCTCGAATGATTGGAGAACAAGGGAATTTGATTAGTCAAGAATGTGAAGAGATGGTTGAGATTTAGGAATGAAATTAGAATTTGTTTCAGCAATTCTAGGGATTTGGTCTTGATTTAGGACTTTGAGGATTTTAAGAGTTTTATTGAGTTATTAGGGGAGTTGAATCGACTCATTATCATTTTGTATAAATGTAAGCCTCAAAGGCATGAAGGAACAGAGTAGAAATCAATAGAAATTGAGTAGAGTAAAAGCAAGGTTTTTTCTTGTAAGCCTTCGGGCAGATTGTAGGATGTGGCCACTGGTTGAAAATCAGGCCAAGGAGGAAGATTTTTGATGTAAGTACTGTGTGTATTAATACAGAACTTAATTTTCTGAGTTTATGTTCCATTACTGAGTTATATGATGTGTGGATGAAATTGGTTATAAGATTGATTGATTTATGAGTCTGTACATTTACTTGTGATTGCGAATTTGGGTAAATCGATCACAGAATGGATCGATTCCATCAAAGGATGGACTTGCGTGTCTAGTTTAGACATAAAATGGTTTGTGTACACTTAGAAATCAATATTGAACCCTTATGAAGTATGTGATGGGCGAGAAATCCTCTTTATAAGCAGAGTAAGGATTGGAATGCACATTCGGTGTTTTATTATGATAGAATCTGAACTATACGATCAATGAATACACAAAACTGAAGACTGTTCGATGTGTTGAATCGAACACACAATGAATGGGATCGGTAGTTTGTTAAAGCCGGAAGAATTGTCTTAAACATTGTTTGATGGAACTGGACTTGTTGAATTCATGGTTGCAAAGCGTGTATAAGACTGGTTGAATCTGAAGAAGGATCGATTCCCTGGGTAGTTGAGTGGATTGTTTAATCTCGTTGTGGAATGGCATAAATAATTTCATTGGATGTATTGACCGTCCTAGAAATAGCTGAGTTTGAATGGAGAGCGATAGTCAGTCAATTAAACACTGTAATGTTTGGGGTCGAGTGCGATAGCGTTAAAATGAACAGTGTTGAAGAATTGGCATTGAACCCATAAATTGAAGACAGCTTTGAATCATAGAAATAGAGCAATGGATTTGTGCAAAGGAACTACAGAAGAGTGGAACTAAGAAACGGTAGTCATGAATAAGCGTGAAGTGGTTTTGTTGAACAACCATGGTTTTCGCACAGCTCTAAGATGGAAATCGGTTCCAAAGAAATTCACGCGATAATGGTCTTTGAATGACATGTGGCAGGAGTGGTAATCTGAAACCATGAATTTTGCAAAGTTTTGGGTGATAAGGTTAGGAAATGAAAGAAGTGCGATATCCGTCGGATGTATCGATCAAGGGATCAGACGCTGGTCGCATCACCAAGTTGCGAAGGGATTAACGGTGGAAGGTACGTTGTAAAATGTTGT
The DNA here is from genome assembly GCA_034641835.2 of Pinus albicaulis. NCBI lineage: Eukaryota > Viridiplantae > Streptophyta > Pinopsida > Pinales > Pinaceae > Pinus > Pinus albicaulis. The sequence goes on from CM076580.1 coordinate 354,946,115, forward strand.
GGGCCCAAAGGTAATCTGATGATTCTGACATTTGAATTGGTAATCATATGAGCATTGGTTTATGTTTAATATGGAATTTTAACTTATTTGAATATATATAGGATGAATAGAAAAGTAAATCCGTGGCCATTGTTAGCCACCTATAAAAATTTGTCATATCAAATGGTGGCTAAAATATTTTTTAAGCCTTTAAGAAACAATTCGTGATCAAATTTTTAGTTCTTAAAGTCTTATGAAGGTCTCTAATCCTTAAGTTAATCTTCACTGTTGTTTCCCTCTTTATCCTAAATAACCTGTTGTTTTACCAAAGAAAGACTGCTTAAACCCCTCCATTTTCCATCATTTTCACTCCTACTTTCACCCATTATTTCCTCCATAAAATCCCACTATAAACCTTCATATAACCTCTATAACCACTCCAAAATCCCTATAAAACCTTTTACTCTCCCTTATTTGGTTTTAAAATCCCCTCTTTCATCTACCGGAACCCTCAATTTGCCTCAAAAAATCTGTTTTTAGGCCAAAAAACACCCTTTCTGCATAAAGTTTTCTTAAGCCCCCGAGGGCTTAACTCCTATAACCTCCTTCTTCATATGACTTACAGCCCCACAACTGGGCGCTAAAAGCCTTCAAACCTACGCGAAAACCCGACTTTTCTTTGTTATTTCATAAACCCGGCAGTTCAATTTGTCGGCGAATATCTATTAGCTCCCTGTAATCAGCAAGATTGGCAAAGTCCGACAGCAGGGAGAACACCGTTTCAACCACTTTGGGATTCTAGGATCTAGCCCTCCTGAATCCGGAGAGGGATCTCTCCAATAAGTGCAAAGATGGATTTGTCTTTGAAGTTTTGTGTAATGATATTAGGCTAGTTATGAAGGCCGAGGGTTTTGCTTTGTTTTTGGATGGTTGAGCATGACTATTATTTGAGGTGGAAATTTCTAAATGCAAAGAGTTTCAAAGGTGTGAAGTTGCAAGCAAATAGAACAAGCTTTGGCCAAGAAGATAGATAATTGCAGGTTTTAGTCCATTGGGCTATGGAGTCATAATAGGGTTTAATTGAAACAGAAAGGGGCAAGAGTGGTTCATGGGGCAAGTCATCTATGTCTAAGGTTCTCTTTAAAGTTTGATTTGTGGAATGAAATGATACAACAAGAAGGGGAATTAAACAGATGAAGAACAAAGAGCAGCCCAAGATCAGGTAAGTACTTCTAAGCTAGCCTTCTATTGACATACACTTAAGAAAGACATAAAAATAATCTAAGATCAGGTAAGTACTTCTAAACTAGCCTGATTTTGATGCACTTTCAATAGAAAACATTTAAAAAAAAGGGGAAACTTGAAAGAAACCGTTGGAGAAGAAGCTAGCAGGCCGAGCTCACCACAAATCCTCTCCTAGCTCTGCTCTACTTGGTAACTTTCAAGACAAACACAAAGATAAGAATGAATGGCCTAAGATCTGATAAGTATTTCCACACTAGCCAGCTTTCAGCACATTCCAAGGGAAACTTTCAAACAGTCTTTTGGGATAAAAATAGGACCAGGGCACACCATATCTTCCTTAGTTTCTCTCTACTTAACATGAACTGAAAATAACATTTAAGAATAATATTTAGCTAAGACAGTAGGACAAGGGAACGCCAGCATTCCTATGCTTAAATTGAATGAAATCATTCCTAAATAACACGATTGGAAGAAAACATTTAGATAAAGATTTTCAGTCAGAGAAGGGTACTGATATACAGTAAATCCTAACTCTATGTTTGATATTCTTTATAAGAGAAGATGAATGAAATGGAAACAAAAATGAAATAACAATTTACAATAAGAAATAACATCACCGTTGACATAGACTAGGATCCCATAAATCAGCTTGTATTGATGCTTCAAACCAGTTACAGCTTTTAGTCCAATGCTTTAGTTTAGCAATCATCTACACTTCCCAGACTAACTTGTCTATCACATCCAGAGCTTCAAGAGCCAATGAACACTATTTACAAGTAGGAGTTTCGAGCTCAAGTATATTTCAAAGTTATGCAACCAACAATTTCTCATCTTCTACAGAAGTATTTATAGAAGAATGAGGAGGTGAGATCTGATAAAAGATCTCCCAGGGAAATTAATACAGAAAAATGACTTCTCAGCCTTTGTGGGGCTCAATGGAGAAGTTTACAGATTTTTTTCTGTATTAATGTTCTAAATTTAAGATTTAAGCTCGGTGGGAGCTTTTGTTGACTTTTAGGCTCTGTTTCAGGATGTAATAACTCTGCTGATATTTTTGCATTAAGTTCCTTTAGCAGAATTAAATCTTTGGCCGCGCTGAGGCAAATATCTTCGTTTGATTAATAACTTCAGCCACTATTTGAATGCTTTGAGGCAAAGGTGGCTTTGTGGTAGCTGAGAGGAATCAATTTGCCTCAGATGTGGCGGTGGAGGCCTTTCTCTCTAATAAAACACTTATGATTTTCTTTAACTGTGTTTTAATTTGGAGGATTAGGCTTTTGATAATCAATCTTAGCCGTAATCCTCACAAATTTGTCTTCAATCTTCTGTTCTAGTGTGTTTTGTCTTTGACACTAATACTCTTTAATTTTTTCAAATAATATTGTGTCTTGTTGATGTGCAAGGACGTGCAGGGCTCGTGAGGCATCAATGCCCATGAAGCATTGATGAGACGTGGAAATTGAACCCATGGATGGCTTCCCTTTAATGAATCAAAGGCGTGAGAATCATCATTCCCAGCTTTCGGGTTTTTCTTCAATATAATGGAAAAACCATTAATCACCTGCAAAAAATAAAAATAATTATGAAATCCTGCGTTGTTTGGTTTTTACTGCTTCAGAGGGTGTGGGGAGGAGCGTGGTCGTTGGATTTGAAAAGATGAGCGGCCAGGATTAAATCCGGGGGTTAATGGAAATAATGCAATGGTGGAGGAAGGGCTGACAAGAGCTGTTGATCTACAGAGATCAACGGCTAAGATTGGCTGAAAAACATTAGAACGTGAAGCACATGATTTTAAACCAAAATCAGGAAAGCATCCTGGACCGTCCGATCTGGACACGTGGATGGTCCAGATGCAATCGGAGGCAGAGGCATCGGCGGGTCAAAAGACTTGGAGTGCGACGAAGTGATTGAGTGTTGGCCATTGATCTGAGGATCAGATCAACGGTGGGGAGTGAATCGGAGGGATGGCAATCGAAGGTGGAGAAATGTAAAGGCGCAATAGAAATCGCCGATGCGATTGGCGCAAACGAGGAAGGTCGATGCGATTGCGTGACCGGCCCATCGCAATCGGAGGTGGGGGGAAAAATTAAAATGCACTCAAAAGAAAACTCCAATGCGATGGGCGCCTCGGGACTTAAACTCTTGGTCTCGGGCATAGGCTATATGGAATGAAAAAGCGGAGGGGGTGAAGTTTATACAAAAGGCCAATCGGCATCGGAGGTTTCAATGTTTTCACACAAAAAGACTTGGGTTTTTTAGGAAGTTCCGATGCGACAAGCACTCGATGGCTTAGCGCCTGGTTCTAACACCAAGGCATATGGAGGGGAAGTAGTTAAGACTTAGCCCAAAGGGGCTTAAGCTTTTATACAAAAATATGTATTTTTCATGAAAATTTTCAAGTTTTTCAATGGATTTTGAGGTTTCGATATAGTTTAAAAATGAGTTTTAAACTATGGAAAATGATTTTCATGAATGGAAGAAGGGGAATCATGAAAATAGAGGAATTTTATGGAGGAAAAAAGGGGAGAAAAATGAAGGTTAGTTTTTGAGTGGGGGAGGGGGAAAAAAGGGTTTTTGCAGCAGTCTTTTCTCATGAAATCAACAGAATTTCTGAGTATAAAAAAGGAACAGCAGTGAAGATTTGGATAGAGGCATGAGGCCATCAAGAGTCTTCGAGAGATAACATTTTTTAGCAATAAAACTTGTTTCTTGAAGGCTCTAAAAATAATTTAGCCAGCATTTGATATAACAAATTTTATATTTGGCTAACAGTGGCTCCACTTGGGGATGGTGCCTTCTTGAAGGCATCAAGAACTTCAGACTTTCATTCTCTGGGAGGCTAATCTATGCCTCATCCATTGGGTTGCCTTTCTTTCCTTGGATGATCTTCTTTTGCTCTGGAAAAAGTCAGCAGCCATGGAAAACAATGGAACTTCATCAAAACAATCTTTCTACCTACCCAATCCTACTGATCTAACATTTTTTCTTCATTAGAGTGCACTTGGATTGGCAAACTCTTTTACAACATTTTATTCTTTTGAAAGCATAAAACTAATATAATTCTACTCCTTATCTCTCCATGAACTCAGATTAAACAGTTGATTCCATATGCTTCTCTACCTAATATACCATCTGTTGGGATTAAACTGTCCAAAAGATTTCATTCACTAATTTCTAAAACAGAAATTCAAAAGCATACAAGTCAGGATTGAACAGTCTAACTTGTTGCTGATCTATGGCATAAAAAACAAGCTGCACATAGATCTTATTTTGCAGAAAATTAAATCAAAATGGAAGGCTTAAGATCTGAAAGTTCAAAGCACTTCCTTCATCTTTTTACAGCTCTGTTTTTTCCTCTGGTTTGAGTTGTTCTTCCTTTGTTGACTGGTTCAGATTTTGAGTTGATTAGAACTAGTTTTTACCTCTGTTTTGACTCAGAATTTGAAACAGATTTGAGTCATTCTCTTTGGAAACTTAGGTTCAGATTTTGAGCATGTTTGAACCTTTAATTTCTATCCTAATCTATCTACTGATAAGCCAAGATTAAATAGTGTGGCAAATCGAATTCACTTTCCTATCAACAGAAAATTTAAAGCTAATTAGTCAATATTAGGCTGTATGACTAACTAGAAGTGTGTTTTTTTAGGAGTGGTATTTAAGCTTGTACACTTTTAGATTTGTTTCTCTTTTTTGGTATGGGGCTATACCTTTCTTGTTTTTACAATCTGCCCTCTTTTCTTTTCTTTTTTTTTTTTCTTTTTTTTTTCAAAACAGAAATCAACAACTAACTAAATGCTCAAAGGCTGAGCTTTATTGACATTCCTAATTAACCTATTATAACTTGGAATATTTACTTTTTAACCTACAAATTCTCCTTTCCAATACATCCAGTCAATCAGATGATTCCATGACTGGTCTTTGCTCATCTCTTTGAGCATGCAGGATAGACAGGGGCATTCCCATGTTCTCTGTTTCTTGGCAGCAGCTCTGAAAAACTTTGTTGCACTTGGTGATATTCTGATGTCTGCAACCTTTATCCCTTCTTCAGATGTCTTCAAGAAATCAAAATAGGGATCTTGAAATAATGCCTGGTTAGGAATATTTAACAAGTAGGTTTCAACCAAGATTACTTCCTCTTCCACTGGGTCAAGGGAAAGATTCTTTTGAGGAAGACAATCTTCCTCATCTTCATTGTCATATGAACTGGAAAATTCATCATACACTATAGTGTTGTCCTCTTGTAGTCTTGGTGTGTTCTGTTTTAATGGACTGAGCTCTGTGAAGAGGTTAATATTTTCTTGAGCAGGGGTATGTTCACTTACTTCCTCTTTTTCAAGAGAAGGCTCTTTGTTTTCAACCTGCTCAAAAATTTCTTCATTGCTTTCCTCCTCAACCTTTGAGCTAAAACACTGTTGATTCCCAATAACATGGAATTTATTACTGATGATCTGAGATGGAGTAGAGCAAAGATCCAATGAATCGTTGCTTACTTCCAAACTTTCATAACTTTCTTCATCAGTATCATAAATAGTTTGAACTGGCTCATTACTTCTTTCAAGGAACTGGTTTCCCTCCCATAAATCTACTAATGATGGTCCTGCAAGATTAAATTTTGTATGGGGAGCATCATCACTAGATAGATCAAAGTTAGGAGAATAAAAAATATAAGTAATACTATCAATCAAACATACTAGATTATCAGCAGGTCTTTCTTTATTTTGATTTACAGAAGAACTTTCCAAATCTTTACAACAAATTTCATTATGTGAATGGGCAAGAGTATTTGTTTTGCAACAAATATCAGAGACTGACTGTTTATTAATAGTCTGATCTATCTTTTCTTTTGTCGACAGGGAGGATATTTCTATGTCCCTTTGAACAGAAGTACAACAGTCCTCTGTCTCTTGTGAAGACTGAGGCTGGATGTCTTCTTGAGCCTCAGTTATAAGGGATGATGAATCATTGTTCATGTTTGCAGGAATATCTTGAGGAATTTCTTCCATTCTTGGATTGATTTCTTCCTCAATTGATTCATCTGTAATCTTATAATTTTTCAATAAGATATTAAACTCATGAATGGCAGTCGAAAGATCTTCAGGATGTATTTGTTCTAGACCTTTATCATTATATATAATGTGTTGGGTGATGTTTTTTGATGGATCATAATATATTTCACCCCACAATAATGATGTAGTGTTTTCTTTATAGTTCCCATAAAACATATATTCAAGGTCCTTTAAAGAAAACAGACTACTAGATCTCAAGAATTCATACCAATCCCTAGCTTTTCCTTCTAATGTTAACATGAACATTTTCATTAGGCAGTCTTCATGCCATTCAACTTTCAACCTCCATGCATGCATGTGAAATTTGATGAGATGTAATAAAGGGTCATCAAACTTTTCACCTTGAAAAACAGGCAGGTTGTCATCCCAATTCACCTGGGGCATCTTATGTGGAAACCCAGGTATATGATCTCTACTCATTGGGGCATATCTTCGTTGTATCCTTGGAATCATTTTGTAAATCAAGAAAGAGGTCACTGTGTCTGGTCAATCAGTTCAGGGTCTTCTACCAGTGGATTCATTTGGTCTTTTGGGAGTTTCAGAGTGTGGAGTCGCCAGGTGGAAGATTTTTAACTCCTAAGGAGGTAAAAAGGTTTAATGGTCCACCACCATGTTTATTGAATACCAATCTAAAATATTTTTGGGTTTTTTCCAAGTTTCTGTGGTTGTATGGAAAACTAAAGAGACTATAAAAGCTGGCCAAGCAGCTATGAACTCAAAAATTTCCCCATCGAAGTCGCCAGAAATGTTAGTTCTAGTGGCTCAGCTGGCAAACAAAACAATTGTCCTTAAATCAGGGGTTATCTAGAGTTTTAAGATGTATTTTAACTTTTATTAACTCAGAAAATCCCCAGTGGAGTCGCCAGAAATGTTAGCTCCCTGTAATTAACAATATTGGCAAAGTCCGACAGCAGGGAGAACACTGTTTCAACCACTTTGGGATTCTAGGATCTAGCCCTCCTGAATCCGGAGAGGGATCTCTCCAATAAGTGCAAAGATGGATTTGTCTTTGAAGTTTTGTGTAATGATATTAGGCTAGTTATGAAGGCTGAGGGTTTTGTTTCGTTTTTGGATGGTTGAGCATGACTATTATTTGAGGTGGGAAGTTCTAAATGCAAAGAGTTTCAAAGGTGTGAAGTTGCAAGCAAATAGAACAAGCTTTGGCCAAGAAGATAGATAATTGCAGGTTTTAGTCCATTGGGCTATGGAGTCATAATAGGGTTTAATTGAAACAGCAAGGGGCAAGAGTGGTTCATGGGGCAAGTCATCTATGTCTAAGGATCTCTTTAAAGTTTGATTTATGGAATGAAATGATACAACAAGAAGGGGAATTAAACAGATGAAGAAAAAAGAGCAGCCCAAGATCAGGTAAGTACTTCTAAACTAGCCTGCTATTGACATACACTTAAGAAAGACATAAAAGTAATCTAAGATCAGGTAAGTACTTCTAAACTAGCTTGCTTTTGATGCACTTTCAATAGAAAACATTTAAAAACAAAGGGAAACTTGAAAGAAACCGTTGGAGAAGAAGCTAACGGGTTGGGCTCACCACAAATCCTCTCCTAGCTCTGCTCTACTTGGTAACTTTCAAGACAAACACAAAGATAACAATGAATGGCCTAAGATCTGGTAAGTATTTCCACACTAGCCAGCTTTCAACACATTCCAAGGGAAACTTTCAGACAGTCTTTGGGGATAAAACTAGGACCAGGGCACACCATATCTTCCTTAGTTTCTCTCTACTTAACATGAACTGAGAATAACATTTAAGAATAATATTTAGCTAAGACAATAGGACGAGCGAACGCCAGCATTCCTATGCTTAAACAGAATGAAATCATTCCTAAATAACACGATTGGAAGAAAACATTTAGATAAAGATTTTCAGTCAGAGAAGGGTACTGATATACAGTAATTCCTAACTCTATGTTTGTTGTTCTTTACAAGAGAAGATGAACAAAATGGAAACAGAAATGAAATAACAATTTACAATAAGAAATAACATCACCGTTGACATAGACCAGGATCCCACTGAATTAGCTTGTATTGATGCTTCAAACCAGTTACAGCTTTAAGTCCAATGCTTTAGTTTAGCAATCATCTACACTTCCCAGACTAACTTGTCTATCACATGCAGAGCTTCAAGAACCAGTGAACACTATTTACAAGTAGGAGTTTCGAGCTCAAGTATATTTCAAAGTTCTGCAACCAACAATTTCTCATCTTCTACAGAAGTATTTATAGAAGAATGAGGAGGTGAGATCTGATAAAAGATCTCCCAGGGAAATTAATACAGACAAATGACTTCTCGGCCTTTGTGGGGCTCGACGGAGAAGTTTACAGGTGTTTTTCTATATTAATTTTCTACAATTAAGATTTAAGCTCGGTGGGAGCTTTCGTTGAATTTTAGGCTCTGTTTCAGGATGTAATAACTCTGCTAATATTTTTGCATTAAGTTCCTTTAGCAGAATTAAATCTTTGGCTGCGCTGAGGCAAATATCTTCGTTTGATCGACAACTTCGGCCTCTGTTTGAATGCTTTGAGGCACAGGTGGCTTTGTGGTAGCTGAGAGGAATCAATTTGCCTCAGATGTGGCGGTGGAGGCCTTTCTGTCTGATAAAACACTTATGATTTTCTTTAACTGTGTTTTAATTTGGAGGATTAGGCTTTTGATAATCAATCTTAGCCGTAATCCTCACAAATTTGTCTTGAATCTTATGTTCTAGTGTGTTTTGTCTTCGACACTGATACTCTTTAATTTTTTCAAATAATATTGTGTCTTGTTGATGTGCAAGGCTGCGCAGGGCTCGTGAGGCATCAATGCTCATGAAGCATTGACGAGATGTGGAAATTGAACCCATGGATGGCTTCCCTTTAATGAATCGAAGGCGTGAGAATCGTCATTCCCAACTTTCGGGTTTTTCTTCAATATAATGGAAAAACCATTAATCACCTGCAAAAAACAAAACTAATTATGAAATCCTGCGTTGTTTGGGTTTTACTACTCCAGAGGGTGTGGGGAGGAGCGTGGCCATTGGATTTGAAAAGATGAGCGGCTAGGATTAAATATGGGGGTTAATGGAATTAATACAATGGCGGAGGAAGGGCTTACAAGAGTCGTTGATCTACAGAGATCAATGGCTAAGATTGGCTGAAAAACATTAGAACGTGAAGCGCATGATTTTAAACCAAAATTGAGAAAGCATCCTGGACCATCCGATCTGGACACGTGGACGGTCTAGATGCAATCAAAGGCAGAGGCGTCGGCGGGTCAAAATACTTGGAGTGCGACGGAGCAATTGAGCGCTGGTCGTTGATCTGAGGATCAGATCAACGGTGGGGAGTGAATCAAAGGGATGGAAATCGGAGGTGGAGAAATGTAAAGGCGCAATAGAAATCAACGATGCGATTGGCGTGATCGAGGATTACGTGATCGGAGAAGGCCGATGCGATTGCGCGATCGGGCCATCGCAATCGGAGGTGGGGGAAAAACATTAAAATGCACTCAAAGGAAAACTCTGATGTGATGGGTGCCTCGAGACTTAAACTCTTGGTCCTGGGCATAGGCTATATGGAATGAAAAAGCGGAGGGGACGAAGTTTATACAAAAGGCCAATCGGCATCGGAGGTTTCAATGTTTTCACACAAAAAGAATTGTGTTTTTTAGGAAGTTCCGATGCGATAAGCACTCAATGGCTTAGCGCCTGGTTCTAGCACCAGGGCATATGGAGGGGAAGTAGTTAAGACTTAGCCCAAAGGGGCTTAAGCTTTTATACAAAAATATGTATTTTTCATGAAATTTTTCAAGTTTTTCAATGGATTTGGAGGTTTCGGTATAGTTTAAAAATGAATTTTAAAATATGGAAAATGATTTTCATGAATGGAAGAAGGGGAATCATGAAAATAGAGGAATTTTATGGATGAAAAAAGGGGAGCAAAATGAAGGTTAGTTTTTGAGTGGGGGAGGGAGAAAAAAGGGTTTTTGCAGTAGTCTTTTCTCATGAAATTAGCAGAATTTCTAAGTATAAAAAAGGAACAACAGTGAAGATTTGGACAGAGGCATGAGGCCTTCAAGAGTCTTCAAGAGATAACATTTTTTAGCAATAAAACTTGTTTCTTGAAGGCTCCAAAAATAATTTATCCAGCATTTGATATAGCAAATTTTATAGCTGGCTAACAATATCCACCGTTAATCTTTGCAGATCAACGATCATCGTTGCACCAAATCTCCGCCCATCTATTTGGCTTCCCTTTCCTCTGCTCATATAACCCCGCCCCATCTATTTATCTTGGCCATCCATTTCGTAGATCCGATGGTTAGGATCTATCCTGACCTATCTTAAAAACCCTGATGAACCAACCCGCTTCCCGAAAAAATACCTGATATAACCATGGGTCCCGCTTACCTCATCAACTCGCAGCTTCCCCCGTCGCATGCGATCCGCACCGTCGGATCTAGATCCTCCGATCCGACGATCAACGGATCGTTTCGCAAAAATTTTGCGACTGAATGTTAATGCCAAAAAATGGTATGAAACTGGTGGTATTTGAAGGGACACGTGTCAGCAGGTTTGTGGTATCACATTTTTTTGGCAAAATTTCAAAACCGCCTCAGAGCTACGTGAAAACCGTTTTGGTTTTCCACCAAACCACCCTCTCCACTACGTTAACTTTTCCTCCTTTTTAATCTTGGTCGTCAATTGTTTCAATCCGACAGACCCAATTAAACTTCCCCACCAATTCATTCACCCACCCTCTGTTTTCCCAAATGACCCCACCGATCAATATCTGTCGTTCATCGTCCTGATCGAATGGTCCAGACTTAATATTTCCACCATTCACTCGACCGCCTCCCAATTGACCCCATCAAGTGATCTCGACCATTGGTTGTTTGCATCCAATGACCACGATTTAATCTCACACCCGAAACCTCCAAAGCAGCCTTTGACCTATTTTCGCAGGTTTTTATAACTTTTGTTTGTTTTTGTAGGTTATGAAGGGTTTCTCCTACAGTTTTAAAAATGAAATGAAAAGCCTGGGATGACAATCCACAGGCCACTATCCAAGAGGAAAGTGAATCCACAGGGTTCCAACTATGATTCCACCTTGCCTCATGAGCATTGGTGATCTCATGAAACCTTTTGTGCACCTGCAACACTGCAAAAACACAATCATAATCCATTTATTGAATAATATCATCATTGAAGATAGGAGATCAAAGAATAATCAGAGTTTAAATGGATTAAGGCAGAAAGCTCAGAAATCGAAGGCCTAATCCACAGTTGTTAGGGGATAAAGACCAGAAATGAAGATTAAGGCTAATTAGGCCTAAAACACAAAGCAAAGACAGATTAAAGGTGTTTTAGGGTAAAACAAAGAAATCTATCAGTCCGAAAAGCCTCCACTACCACATCAGAGGCTAATTGAATCCTCTCCATCTACCAAAGTGCCACCTGTAGCTTTCAATAAATCAGAAGAAGGCAAAGTTACTGCCTAGTCAGTGATATTTTTGCCAAAGTTATTGCTAACCTGCTTAAAGAGCTTTAAAGTCTACAAACTCTCCCAAGTAGCCTAAAAACTTAATGAAAACCAATTAATACAAAGGAAACATCAGGAAACTTCTCTATTGAGCCCCTCAAAGGTCGAGAAGAATTAAATTGTATTAATTGAGCCTAAAGATCTTTTCTCTCATCCCACCTCCTCATTTCTTCTATAAATACTTCTGTAGAAGATGAGGTAAACGTTGGTCTCTGGATATCTGTTGCATGTAAATAGTTTTCTAAAGCTGTTGTAGCATTGTTTGTAATTGAAGATACATAAGTTGAGATGAGAAGTTTGAAGCTGTAGAGATCCACTAGCCTTGATGATTGTAACTGGTTTGAACATCAAATACAAGCTGATTTATGGGATCCTGGTCTATGTCAATGGTGATGTGTTTCTCATTGTAATTGTTATTTTTCTTTATGTTTCCATTCTGTCCACTTTTCTCTGATAAAGAACAACAAATATAGAGCTAGGATTTACTGTTAAAAGTAACCTACTCTCACTATTAAGCTTTATCTCTATGTTTTCCTCCTCTGGGTATTTAAGAATGATTTAATACAGTCCATGCAGTTAGGGAATGTTGGTGAGCCCATGTCTTACTGTCTAAACTTTAAACATTGTTCTTGAATGTTATTTTCATTACTTGCTAAGTAGAGTTGGACTAGGAAAGTTTATGGTTTGCCCTGTCTTCTAGTTTTTTCTCCAAAGGTTGTTTGAAAGTTTCCCTTAAGAGTATGTTGAAAGCAGGCTAGTTTCAAAGTACTTACCTGATTTTAGACTACTTTTTATGTTTATCATGAATGTTCTCCTTTTGAATATGGTGAAAGCAGGCTAAGTTAAAGTCTTTACTTGATCTTAAGCTATTCTAAGTGTTTTAAATGTTTTCTATTGAAAGTATATCAAAAGCAGGATAGTATCAAAGTACTTACCTAATCTTAGATTACATTTGTGTCTTTCTTAAGTGCATGCCAAAAGCAAGATAGTTTCCAAGTACTTACTTGACCTTAGGCTGCTCTTTGTTCTTCATCTATTTGATTTCCCTCACTCCATTTCTTATTGTTCCATTCCATAAAATAAACTTAAAGAGATCCTTTGACATAGATGACTTGCCCCATGGACCACTCTTGAACCTTGTTGTTTCAATTAAATCCTCTTATGACTCCATAGCCCAATGGATTGAAGCTGCTCCTTGCCTATCTTATTGGCTGAACCATTCTTTCACCTTATTTACATCTTCACCCTTCATATAGACTTCCTTCACCTTCATCATATCCTTGCCCAACCAAAACCAAACAAAAACCCTTGTTCTTAATAACTAGCCTAATATCACACTAAAAGCCTTTGAAAGATAAATCAATCTTTGCGCTTATAAAGAGATCCCTCTCTAGATTCAAGAGGGCTAGATCCTAGAATCCCAAAGTGGTTCATATGTAGGCTTTGCAGTTTGTATTTGCCAATCTTGCAAATTACAGAGACCTAACAGCCATATTATACATTTTTGAGTTTTGAAGTCAGATGTATACATTTGAAGTGAATAATTCAAGTTGATAAGATATGGGCAGATGTTGTGGAACCTTGAATCAAATGACTTGATATACTGTGGGACCAACTGTTACTATTTTGGGTTTTATCCAAGGTCACATATTTACATTCAATTTTCCATAAAGTAAAAGCCCGTGGATTTGGTGGGTAATAAATACAAGTTGAAATTTGGGTTTAATTGTATATGCAGATTGAAATATGAATGAAATCATATGTATGGTTTTTATAACCATGATTATTTAAAGAAGCTTCCGCATTATTATTTTGAATTTTCCAGAAAAAGAATTTAGGTTGGGACACAAATTTGAAATGCATCTTTATATGCATCTGAGAGTGTGAATGTGGATTTAGCGGGGTTTGCCCGCTATCACACCTTCACTACAAAGCCATTCGCGAAGCAAGCAAGGTGGTGACGGGGATGCCCAAGTTCACAAATGATCATGAAGGTGTATGCCAGCGCTGTGCCGAAGGAAGTCATACAAGGGGACCTTTCCCCTCAAGTGTCACAAAGACATCTGATGTCTTGCAATTGATGCATTCTGATCTGTCTGGTATGTTTCCTGTGACATCCTTGGGAGGATGTTCTTATTATATGACATTCATAGATGAATTCTCACAAAACCTGGTTCTGTACCTTCAAAGCCTTGGTGGAAAATTTAACAAGGAAGAAGATCATGATATTGAGGATTGATAATGGCACTGAATATGAGACAAACGAGTTCAAGAACTTTTGTAGAGAAGCTAGCATCAAGAGGGAGACCACAACTATTTATACTCCTGAGCAGAATGACGTTGCTGAAAGAAAGAACAGGACCATTGTGGAAGCTATTGGTGCCATGCTATTTGACCGAGGTCTACTAAAGTTTCTGTGGGGATAAGCTACGAACACTATTGTGTACATACAAAACCGATGCCTCCATTCCGCTCTGGACTCCAAAACTCCCGAAGAGGTTTTCTCTGGTAAGAAACCTGACGTCTCACATTTTAGAGATTTTGGATGTCCTGTTTATTTTCATGTGTCGAAGGAGAAGAGTAGCAATCTGGGTGCTTATGGAAAGAAGGGAATGTTTGTGGGCTATAGCGAAACTTCGAAGGCTTATAGAGTCTATGTTCCTGGTCAAAGGGAAGTGGAGATATGCCACGATGTTACCTTTGATGAAGATGCTTCTCTGAGGAAAGTAATCAATCTTCCAAGATCTAATAAATATCATGAAGAAAGGCTTGGAAATCAAGAAGAACCAAAGGATGAGACGATGCTCGATGTTGAAGGACCGATGGAACTTATTGATCCACCTCCTTCAATAAGGAAAAGACCATCGTGGCTCAGGGACACTCTTGAGGATCTTGAGAATCATATGGCCCCAAGGGGGACATTCCGTGAAAGTAAGAAGTCGAATAGATACCAAGGGTATCTAGCAGCCATGAGTACAATCATACAATCTAAGCCTGGATCTTTTGAAGAAGTCGTAAAGCATCAAGTCTGGAAGGATGCTATGCACGAAGAATATGAGTCCATTATTAAGAATTATGTCTAGGATGTGGTTCACGGACCGGAGGACAAAGCAGTTGTCACCTCGAAATGGCTCCATAAGATCAAGCATGGATCCGATGGTAGTGCTGAAAAGTTCAAGGCAAGATTCGTTGCCTGTGGCTTCTCTCAAAAGGAAGGCTTAAACTATGATGACATATTTGCACCTGTGGCCCGATATACCACCATCCAATCTAACATATCCCTTGTTGCTACGCAAGGATGGAATCTTCATCAGATGGATGTGAAGACTGCATTTCTGCATGGTGTGATAAAGGAAGAGGTGTATGTGGAGCAATATCTAGGGTTCTGTTGTACTATACAACAACCCTCCCCATTTTTAAATTTTAGAATAAATCCCATTTAGAAATAGGTCCCCTTTTTTATCTTTCTTCCTAACTAGAAATAAAAGATTCATTGATAAAAAGATACATATCACATTTTTATTTACAAAGTGTACAACCTTTAAAAATAAATTTCCGATCCGATGAGTCATAAAGCCTTTTAATCATATCAAAAACATTATAAAGTCTTTATATTTAACAATGATTGAAATGAACAGTAATCGCAATCAGAAACTCGGAGAATTCTTTAAAATTTGTTTCTGCTTTGTAAAATTCCGATGCGATCGCGCTCAATCGCAATCGCATTTCGGATAAATTTAAAGTGTTGTGTTTCTTGTATACATTTCCGATGCGATGCGATTCATCGCAATCGCATTTTGGAAGAATTAAAACATTGCATTCTTTTGTTTTAAAACTCTGATGCGACGGATCCTATCTCATCGCAATCGCATTTTCGGAGAAAATCTTAAATGGTTCATTTCATTTTAAAATATCTGATGCGATATTCGCAATCAGAATTTGGTATAAGTATTGTTTCATTTTCCTTTTTAAATGAATTACAATTCAATTATAACATAAATATCCATTTATTATTATTCATCATGTTTCAAATTTTTAAAAGGAAATATATCTATACTTATTTCGAAATATGCCAAATCTCCAATTGTACAATAACATTAACTCACGAATCAAACGAATAACAATGATTTGTTTTGTTATTGAATGCATGAGTGTGACACCCTAGAGGGCATTTAAGTTTTGAACCATGGATACAATAAATACAAATCAGTGAAAAAACCTTTTGTATAGTTGTTTTTCATTATTATGTCTTCACCTTGGCTGAAAGCTTCTCTTTGTCGCAAAGCAATAGAACAACCAATTTTTCTGTTCGCAGAGCAAGAGAAATACTCCCTGACACTGAAATGTTGAAGAGATTCAGGAAATCAAAAGCTATCGTTGCTGCAAAAGCCCCTGTGATTACTATGCCGCCTAAAGAGAAACCAGCAAAACCTAAGCTGGTTACAGACACCTCCTGCCAGGGTCTTGGAAAAATGACATGGGAAAATGCTTACAATCTATTAAAAAAGGAAAACCCTAGAGTTTTTGAACCTAAGGCCACAGTTCTTGACGAACCCGACTCAGACTCTGATTCTGAAAGTCCTCTTGGTTCATTGGCAAACTCATTTCTGCACCGAGTTGTTGCTCGAGCAAACATTTTCCCGTATTATGATGTTATTAGATGGGTGATTGATAATGTGTCTATCAAAGACAAAACTTTTGTTTCTGCATCTGGAGCAATCTTTGGGTCATTCAGACCAGAAGATATCAAGGCAATGTACCACCTTCCTGACCCACAGAAGATTTATAACAAAGAGTTTATTAAAGAATTTACTGCAAACAATGAAAATCAGTTAGAACCAATTAGAGAATGGAGAAGGGCTCCTGAAAAGCACAGGCATGAGGCATCAGGTATGTACTCCATGGAGTCTCTCTTGCCTCCATATTTTTATGCTGCAGCTATGATGTGTAGATTGTTTGGTAATGATAGCTTGGCTAGGTTTTCCATTCAAATGGTTCCGTTAATACATGCTGCTATTAATTCTGAGATAATGGATTGGGCTATTATTCTGTCTGATAAGATAGCCAATAGAGTTCCTCAGTACAGGAAAGACAAAAATTCAGGAAATTCCACTCCTTTTTACTTTTGTGCTTACATCCTAGATGCCCTCTGTTTCAATTCAGAATTTCCCTTATTAGGATGGAAGTGGACTCCTAAAGACCCTGTCCCAATTCATATATATCATAAGTTATTATGGAAGGGGCATTTTAGAAGTCATGTTTACAGAGTCTGTCATGGTTTTCTTATTCCGATTTACCAAATCATTTTTGACTGATTCCCTCCTAGACTTTCCGACAAAGCTAGAGTTGATTTGTCCTCTATTGGAGATTGGTTCGGGGAGGAAAAGTTCACATATGTCAAAATTTTTGGAAGTATTGTAGAGCCACACATCCTTCCTTTGTATGTTCCAGACAAACTGTTATCACAGGAAATTTCTTATCATCTAACAGTAGAAGGTATGTCTAGAACTTTAAAAAACAGCAAAAAGCTTATGTGGCCTACTTTTCCATTCAAATGTGGTGACTATACTCTCAGCAATTTTGTCCATGCTAAAAAAGAAGTTTTTAAGTTAACCGATCTTAAACTTTCAACAATTCCTGGAAGGCAATATGATCCCAGGAAGGTGGCATATGATTTTACTACCTCTGTTTCAATTGCTCAGTTCAAACATGAACCTGATGTCCTTGATGATTTATTTGTTTCTGTAGATAAAGTGTCCCAAGTTTTTGATTTGGCCAAGTCCAAACTTCAGGCCGAAGAAATGAATAAATTTTTATTATTTAGAAGTCAGAGGCTACTCAGAGTTCCTCTGGATCAATTAAGGATTTCTACACAGGGATGTGAACCACAACAAAAAGATACATGAAGTACATCTCGCAAAGAAGTAATAGGAACTAATCCTGTTTTGGAGAAGAAAGATGATAGCAGCAAAGCTGACACTGGAAAGACAAAAACTGCTGCTAAAACTAATGTACAACAGTCTTCGGCCCAAGCAAGAAAAGAAAGCACAGGTACTGATACCCACGTGCATATTGAAAAAGGAGGCACAGACAGTAAAAATACTAAATGGGCACCTAAAAGTGATATAAAAAATAATGCAAATTCTCAACTTGGAGGGCAAGAAGCTTCTAAAATTATTGTTTCTCCTCATTTGCTGAGCTAATATGAACAATTTGCCCAGCAAATAGGACAACAAAACACTCCCCAAGTTGATGATCCAAAGGACCAAGATGTAGAAATCATCCCTGAAAACCCCACAGGTGAGATCATGTTAAAGATAGAAGAAATCCCTCCTTTGGATATATTTTACAGTCCCAAACATAGGGCTGTGGTGAGAAAACAGAGGAAAAGGAGGAGAACTGATCAAGATGCACTTTTGGCATCACAGGGGGAATTAATGAATATTGTTTATAAAAATGTTGAGGTGAATCCATCTTAGGATCTCACCAAATTGTCTCATATGCAGGTGCCTATAGTGTTGCTACTATAGATAAAGCCTCCGAAGTTACACAGTTGATGAACCAAAAGGATGTGCAAATAGCCATGTTTGAGGAACAAGATGCAGAAAACCAACAAAATAGCATTCAGTTAGAACAACGATTACAGGATGAAGAGCTCAAATCTAAACAATTAGAAGAGCAGTTGGTTGTTGAAAAAGAGAAGATTGATCAACAAACCCTAGAAAAGCAACAACAGCTAAATCAAGAAATAGAAAAATTACAAGCTCTTCTACAAAATGAGCAGACTTCGAAGATTGAACAAGAAAATATGTTTCAATCTAAATTAGACAAGTTCAAGAGTTATCCCAGTCCGGATCAATTCAAAAATAAATCCTTGGAGACAAACAAATTATTGTCTCAACAATTAAATGAATTTTGTCTAAAGATTGCAGAAGCAGAATCTCTATGTGAGTTAATGTCTCCCTTGATAGATGAATGAGTCACTCTTAAAATTGAATTTGATGAAGCTGAAGAAAAGATCTCCGAATTTCTTTTATGGTAAGACTCAAAATCAGGGAGAAAAGCAGATCTTCCCAAGATTATGGAGAGACATAAAGAAATTATTTTTGCATAATGGGAACTTTGCTTGATCAAAACAGAAAGGGCCACATATAGAGCTAAAGGAATAATGAACAATGTAACACGGCTGGTGAATGATAACTTATATGCAATAAATTTAATTGCAGATTGTAGTCCCCGCCAATTACCTAGAGTAAAAGAAACTGATCACAGATGGAAACAAGAGATAATTAATAAAAATCAGCAAATTGGCCAATTACAAGGAATATCATGGGATATAATGTGGACTTATCTCATCAAGCCACATAGTCAACAAACAACAATAAAATTTCTCTCAAATGCCATTGATTGCATCATTCCTGAATTCTCCTGATGCCACATATACAGGGCGGTTGCACTCAAAGCTTAGTCATCCTGAAGAAGTGAAGGAAATGCTCAAAATCTACCACCTTCGCACATCAACCGCAATAGATGATCAATGAGTCGGTTTTCATGAAGATCCCATTTCTGTTTTAGATATTTTTAATTTAGATAGATTGTAGGAATAATTTTAGTTATTTTTGTTAAGTACCTATTTAAACGCCTTTCATGCATTTAGAAAGGGTCCTGAATTTGTAATATTTTGACTTGGAGATTACATTTCTATACTCCATTGACTCCTATAATTTTATAAAGGATTACATCTGGTGATTCTCTACAAAATTACCTTTAAGAATTGCATTTATGTATCTTGGAGTTGATTTTACATTGAAGTTGTTGGATTTGAATATTGGATTGCATTGGAAAGTATCGAGATGGATATGGTATTTCTATCTATTCACTGCTATTTTATTTTGTTATGTGATATTCTCTTTTAAATTGCTATCGTTTATGTGTACTTGTTTCATAATATTTCTTTATACATATCAAACTTGAGTGTGTTAGAAATATTTATCTTTTATAGTATATGCAAGCGATATATTATGATGAATGCAATATGTTATTATAACTTTGTTTAATTTCTTAAACAGAGTTATCTTTATTTGTTACTGCATATTTCAATTAAGCTGTAATACATTTTCATGGTTATTGTTTAATTGAATCAATTTAAAGTTGTATTCACATTTGATGCTCGAGTTAGTTTTAGAGTTATTTCATCAGTATTTAAATTAGATTAGACATTTTTATTTCAGTCATTTAGTCCCATTTTCCCCCATCCAATCATTCCATTACCAACCCATTTAAATTACTAGGAGACTGGTCCTATACATCCAATCGAAGCCACCACACCAAACGGAAAAGGAGTTATTCTAAGGTCCCGACCGGGTGGTTATCCCCCGATGTTTGAAGCAACGATTTTAGAGGCTTCAACATTTTTGGCGCTAGAAGGAGGGCCATAAGCTATGAATGGCAGATAAATCCAAATCCGAAATCCATTCTAAGAGCACATCACCCTCATTACCTTCAATTTCTTCCACATCTCAAATCACAAGAGAAGAAATTGAGAAAAGTATTCAAACACCCACTACCAAAGTCTCACATCAATCAGATAATCCAACTCCTGAATCCCCTAAAGTCGAAGCTTTAGTTCATAAACTTCAAGGATTCTCGTTATCATTAGAAGAATCGGAATTATCTGAAGGTAGTGTCACCTCGCAGTTTGTTTCTTCCAGACCTCTTATTAGGTCACAGAGTGAAAAACTTGGAATTTCTCTGAAAGAATTTCCTATACCTAGTAGAGTCAAAACAAGAAAAACTCCATCGGAAACAGAAAGTGGTACAAGTCCTTCATCGCATATTCAATTATCTGTTTCCCAAGCTCCAAATCAGGAAAGTGTAGTAGTCTCATATACATCTGCTCAATCTTCATCTACTCAAACGATATATGTTCAAACATTAATTGTCTCTTCCAGTACTTCAACTGTTACTACTCATATACCAGTTATCACTTCTAGTTCATCTACCATCGTCACAAGAATGGCACAACTAGCACAAAGACCATGGATCAGACCAAGAGCTGTGAATATGGTTGCACCTTTGCATGATCTACCTGATCATCCTGAAAAATGGCTCCCAAATTTTAGTCCAGATACTGGTATACAAGCGGAAGAACATATCAATAACTTTATTCTTGCTATAAATTTAAATCAAGTAGTGCATGAAGATGTTGTAGTCCGATTATTTCCCTATACTTTGCAAGGAACAACAGGATCCTAGTACTTTTCCTTACCTTTTGATTCTATCACAAATTGGGATATGTCTGAAGAGAAATTTTTAACTAAATATGGAGATGATAGATCAATTGCTACCCTAATTAATGATCTCTCCAATTTAAAGACTCAACCCAAGGAACCCATTAAAGATTTTAACTCTCGATTCAATAAACTCTTGAATAAGATCCCTGCAACATCTAAGCCTAGTGAACAAGTTAGAAGTGAATGGTATATTAATGTTTTTCCCTCAAACATAGCAATTTTTGTAGATAGAGCTGCAAAACCGACTTTAGCTGAGAATATGAAAGAAGTTATCTCAGTTGAAAAACGAATGATTGCTCTAGATAAGAAAAACGCTATTGAGGAAATAAAATCAAAGAAAGTCACTTTTAAATATGATTCCAAGAAAAAGACACCAAGAGATCCATATGACATGGAAAGTTTACAGAAAGTTCTTAAAACCATGTCTAATGAGATGGTTGAGATCAAAAAGCAAGTAGCAGAGACTTCCACAAAGAAAACATTTAGAAATTTCAAGAGAAATCAAGCTGAATCAAAACCTCCCAATGCAATCTCCAATGCAGAATCAGAAGATGAAGAAGAAGAAGAAACTTCCAATTTTTCCAAAGATTTTATTTTGTATACTTTGGCAACCGAAACATCTTATGTTGTTGTTTTAATACAGCTCAATGATCAACAAATCAAAGCACCGATTTCTTTCTTCAGATCAAATCTGCAAGGAGCTGAGCTGAATTATTCTGATGTTGAAAAACAAGCTTTCGTTGTATTTAAGTCAATCAAACATTTTAGGCCTTTTCTCTTAAAAACACATACAAAGGTTATTGTTCCTTTCTCTGCAGTAAGACAATTACTAATTCAAAGAGAAGTAGGAGAAAACAGATCTAATTGGGTGACGGCTTTGCAAGAATATGATATTGATATTAAACCAACAAAGATTGTTAGAGGACAAGGTTTTTGCAGATTATTATCAGGAGCTCATAATATACCAGAAAATCAAGATTCAGAGAACGATATTCAAGTAAGTCAGATAAGTGTTACAAATTCTGAATCTCAGTATGTTGATCTGATATTTTACTTGAAAAATGGGTATGGTACTTCTAATCTCAGCTATAAGAATAAACATGTTTTAAGATTGAAGGCTACTAAATATGAAATCATTGATGATGTGTTATTCAAAATTAATTATGATTCAATCCTATTAAGATGTCTTGAAAACACTGAAGCAAAAAAGGTATTGCAGGAATTACATGATGGACCAGCAAGAGGTCATTTTGGAGGTGATACCACAGCCCACAAAATTATCCATGTTGGTTATTATTGGCCTACCATTTTTAAAGATACACATGATTATGTGAGAAAATGCAAAATTTTCCAAATTACTAGTGGAAGACAGAGGAAGCCAGCTTTTCCTTTGTAGCCAGTAAACATCGAACAACCATTTGAGTAATGGGGGCTTAATATTATTGGAAAAATAGTTCCTCATTCTTCCAAACAACACAAGTACATCCTCACAGCAACAGATTACTTTACAAAATGGGTAGAAGAAATTCCTCTAAAGGTAGCCAACTCTGATGCAATTATTGATTTCATTGATCAATTCATCATTACCAGATTTAGTGTACCTAACGCTCTGGTCTTTGATAATGCATCTTATTTTTCTGGTAATAGTATAATGGAATTTGCAATTAAAAGAGGTTTTAAATTGAAATATTCAGCAAACTATTATCCACAAGGTAATGGTTTAGATGAATCCACTAACAAAAATCTCATCAAAATCATTAAAAGGACTATTGATCAAAATCAAAAGAATTGGCACAAGTCTTTAATCTTTGCATTATGGGCTGATCGTATTACTTTTAAAGCTTCTATTGGAACTTCACCTTTCAATTTAGTTTATGGTAAAGAAGTTGTGATACCATCAAATCTAGCTCTTCCATCATTAGCCATAGTGCAATTCATTGAAGAAAATCCTTCCTCATCCATTCAGTTGAGATTTGATCAAATCCTTAAATTAGAAGAAGATAGAGAAAAAGCAAAAGATATTCATGAGAAACATCAACAGCTTGTAAAATCTTCTTTTGATTCAAGTTCCAACGGCTCAAAAAATTTGTCAATTGGTGATCTTGACTTGAAATGAGATAAAACACGTGAAGAAAAAGGTAAGCATACCAAATTTCAAAAAATTTGGCTTGGACCATTTCAGATTGATGAAAAGATAGGCTCATATACATTCATACTTCAATATTTAACAGGAAAGAGAGAATCTCTTCCTGTAAATGGGCTTATCTTAAAAAAATTATTTTCATAAGGAGGTAACCCCTTCTTACTTGTACATATTCCTTTCTGCAATTTTTATTTATTTTTGTAAATAAAGGTTGTTAATATTCTTTAATTGACTTTTTCCTATTAGAAAATTGTCTTTGAAAGAATGTTATAAATACTTATTTTGTGTAAATAAGAATTTTCAAGGAAATGATTACAATTTTGGATAGTTTAAAATAAAATGTTAAACTTTGAAAATTTGTTCAAAACATTTGCATAATCTTTTGAAACCTTGAGGAAAATGTAAATTATTATAAGTTTCTTAAGCAGAGAAAGGTTATCTCTAAAAAGTAAAAAACTTTTTCAAGCTTTAGCAAACAAACAAAAAAACTCTGAAAATTGTCATCCATTTATTCTTAAGGATATAACTATTTCACCCCATCCATTTCGGTTGTGATTTTTTAGAATGTAATTCTAAGAAATTGTATGACAAAATTTAGGAGATAAGAGGTCTCATCACGAACCTACTTACCATGATCATAAGAAGTGATAAAACTGACATTACCAATACTGCATACCAAAACAAGGTAATGGCTTATAAAAGTAAGACAAGAGGTCTCATCACAAGCCAGCTCGTTCAGTTTAATTACAACTAGTGAATGACATTGTTACTAACTGGCTACCAAACTAGAACAATGGCTCTTAAATTTAAAAAATAAATAAAAGACAAAAAAAACATAAGATAATATGTCTTATGAATTTATTTTTAAAGAGTCATAATCTTAGTTGGATGGGATAATGGATAGTTAATGGTTAAAAGGTAACCCTGTCGAGACTATGAATGTTTGCTGGCAGCAGAGGCAATGCCTCTGACAATAGAGTATATTACAAAAGCTAAACTTGAAGAAATTCACTTACTTTATTATTATCAACCAATCAAAGCTTGAGATAACCCAAAAATGTTCTTTCTTTGAGAAATTAAAAAGAAATTGTAAGTGATTTTTATTCTTTTTTCACTGTTAGATTTTATTTGAATTATCCTAAGATAAATTTTCATTATCTTCAGAAATTTTTACTTACTAGAAATATAGTGTTCATTTCATTTTTCAGAGATAATTGTTTCTTCCAGTGAATCGCCAATTGTTGTACTATACAACAACCCTCCCCATTTTTAAATTTTAGAATAAATCCCATTTAGAAATAGGTCCTCTTTTTTATCTTTCTTCCTAAATAGAAATAAAAGATTCATTGATAAAAAGATACATATCACATTTTTATTTACAAAGTGTACAACCTTTAAAAATAACTTTCCGATCCGATGAGTCATAAAGTATTTTAATCATATCAAAAACATTATAAAGTCTTTATATTTAACAATGATTGAAATGAACAGTAATCACAATCAGAAACTTGGAGAATTCTTTAAAGCTTGTTTCTGCTTTGTAAAATTCCGTTGCGATCGTGCTCAATCGCAATCGCATTTCAGATTAAATTTAAAGTGTTGTGTTTCTTGTATATATTTCCGATGCGATGCGATTCATCGCAATCGCATTTCGAAAGAATTAAAACGTTGCATTCTTTTGTTTTAAAACTTCGATGCGACGGATCCTATCTCATCGCAATCGCAATTTCGAAGAAAATCTTAAACGCTTCATTTCATTTTAAAATCTCCAATGCGATCTTCATAATCAGAATTTGGTATAAGTCTTGTTTCATTTTCCTTTTTAGACGAATTACGATGCGATTATAACATAAATATCCATTTATTATTATTCATCGTGTTTGAAAGTTTTAAAAGGAAATATATCTATACTTATTTCGAAATATGCCAAATCTCCAATTGTACGATAACATTAACTCGTGAATCAAATGAATAACAATGATTTGTTTTGTTATTAAATGCATGAGTGTGACTCCCTAGAGGGCATTTAAGTTTTAAACCATGGATATAATAAATACAAATCAGTGAAAAAACCTTTTGTATAGATGTTTTTCATTATTACGTCTTCACCTTGGCCGAAAGCTTCTCTTTGTCGCAGAGCAATAGAACATCCAATTTTTCTATTCGCAAAGCAAGAGAAATACTCCCTAACACTGAAATGTTGAAGAGATTCAAGAAATTGAAAGCTACTGTTGCTGCAAAAGCCCCTGTGATTACTACGCCGCCTAAAGAGAAACTAACAAAACTTAAGCTGGTTACAGACACCTCCTGCCAGAGACTTGAAAAAATGACATGGGAAAATGTTTACAATCTATTAGAAAAGGAAAACCCTAGAGTTGTTGAAGCTAAGGCCACAGTTCCTAATGAAGTCGACTCAGACTTTGATTCTGAAAGTCTTCTTGGTTCATTGGCAAACTCATTTCTGCACCAAGTTGCTGCTCGGGCAAACATTTTCCCGTATTATGATGTTATTAGATGGGTGATTGATAATGTGTCTATCAAAGACAGAACTTTTGTTTCTGCATCTGGAGCAATCTTCGGGTCGTTCAGACCAGAAGATATCAAGGCAATGTACCACCTTCCTGACCCACAGAAGATTTATAACAAAGAGTTTATCAAAGAATTTGCTGCAAACAATGAAAATTAGTCAGAACCAATTAGAGAATGGAGAAGGGCTCCTGAAAAGCACATGCATGAGGCATCAGGTATATACTCCGTGGAGTCTCTCTTGCCTCCATATTGTTATGTCGCAGCTATGATGTGTAGATTGTTTGGTAATGATAACTCGGCTAGGTTTTCCATTCAAATGGTTATGTTAATACATGCTGCTATTAATTCTAAGATAATGGATTGGGCTATTATTTTGTCTGATAAGATAGCCAATAGAGTTCTTGAGTACAGGAAAGACAAAAATTAAGGAATTTCCACTCCTTTTTACTTTTGTGCTTACATCCTAGATGCCCTATGTTTCAATTCAGAATTTCCCTTATTAGGATGGAAATAGACTCCTAAAGAACCTGTCCCAATTCATATATATCATAAGTTCTTATGGAAGGGGCATTTCAGAATTCATGTTTACAGAGTCTGTCATGGTTTTCTTATTCCGATTTACCAAATCATTTTTGGTCGATTCCCTCCTAGACTTTTCGACAAAGCTAGAGTTGATTTGTCCTCTATTGGAGATTGGTTTGAGGAGAAAAATTTCACATATGTCAGAATTTTTGGAAGTATTGTAGAGCCACACATCCTTCCTTTGTATATTCTAGACAAACTATTAGCACAGGAAATTTCTTATCAGCTGACAGTAGAAGGTATGTTTAGAACTTTAAAGAACAACAAAAAGCTTATGTGGCCTACTTTTCCTTTCAAATGTGGTGACTATACTCTCAGCAATTTTGTCCATGCTAAAAAAGAAGTTGTTAAGTTAACCGATCTTCAACTTTCAACAATTCCTAGAAGGCAATATGATCCCAGGAAGGTGGCATATGATTTTACTACCTCTGTTTCAATTGCTCGGTTCGAACATGAACCAGATGTCTTTGATGATTTATTTGTTTCTATAGATAAAGTGTCCCAAGTTTTTGATTTGGCCAAGTCCAAACTTCAAGTCGAAGAAATGAATAAATTTTTATTATTTAGAAGTCAGAGGCTACTCAAAGTTCCTCTGGATCAGTTGAGGATTTCTACACAGGGATGTGAACCACAACAGAAAGATATAGGAAGTACATCTGGCAAAGAAGTAACAGGAACTAATCCTGTTTTGGAGAAGAAAGATGATAGCAGCAAAGCTGACACTGGAAAGACAGAAACCGCTGCTAAAACTGATGTACAGCAGTCTTCGGCCCAAGCAAGAAAAGAAAGCACAGGTACTGATGCCCATGTGCATATTGAAAACGGAGGCACAGACAGTAAAAATACTGAACATGCACCTAAAAGTGATATAAACAATAGTGCAAATTCTCAACTTGGAGGGCAAGAAGCTATTAAACTTATTGTTTCTCCTCATTTGCTGAGCCAATATGAACAATTTTCCCAGCAAATAGGACAACAAAACACTCCCCAAATTGATGATCCAAAGGACCAGGATGTAGAAATCATCCCTGAAAACCCCAGAGGTGATATCATGTTAAAGATAGAAGAAATCCCTCCTTTGGATATATTTTACAGTCCCAAACATAGGGCTGTGGTGAGAAAACAGAGGAAAAGGAGGAGAACTAATCAAGATGCACTTTTGGCATCACAGGGGGAATTCATGAATATTGTTTATAAAAATGCTAAGGTGAATCCATCTGAGGATCTCACCAAATTGTCTCAGTATGCAGGTTCCTATAGTGCTGCTACTATAGATAAAGCCTCTGAAGTTACACAGTTGATGAAGCAAAAGGATGTGCAAATAGCCATGTTTGAGGAACAGGTTGCAGAAAACCAACAAAAGATCATTCAGTTAGAACAACGATTACAGGATGAAGAGCTCAAATCTAAACAATTAGAAGAGCAGCTGGTTGTTGAAAAATAGAAGATTGATCAGCAGACCCTAGAAAAGCAACAACAGCTAAATCAAGAAATAGCAAAATTACAAGCTCTTCTACAAAATGAGCAGAATTCGAAGATTGAACAAGAAAAGATGTTTCAATCTAAATTAGACAAGTTCAAGAGTTATCCCAGTCTGGATCAATTAAAAAATGAAGCCTTGGAGATAAACAAATTATTGTCTCAACAATTAAATGAATTTTGTCTAAAGATTACATAAGCAGAATCTCTATGTGAGTTAACATCTCCCTTGATAGATGAAGGAGTCACTCTTAAAATTGAATTTGATGAAGCTAAAGAAAAGATCTCTGAATTTATTTTATGGCAAGACTCAGAAACAGGGAGAAAAGAAAATCTTCCCAAGATTATGGAGAGACATAAAGAATTTATTTTTGCAGAATGGGAACATCGCTTGATCAAAGAAAAAAGGGTCACATCCAGAGCTAAATGAATAATGAACAATGTAACACGGCTGGTGAATGATAACTTATATGCAAACAATTTAATTGCATATTGTAGTCCTGGCCAATTACCTAAAGTAAAAGAAACTGATCACAGATGGAAACAAGAGATAATTAATAAAAATCAGCAAATTGGTCAATTACAAGGAATATCATGGGATACAATGTGGACTTTATCTCATCAAGCCACATAGTCAACAAACAGTAATAAAATTTCTCTCAAATGCCATTGATTGCATCATTCTCGAATTCTTCGATGCCACATATACAGGGCGGTTGCACTCAAAGCTTAGTCATCCTGAAGAAGTGAAGGAAATGCTCAAAATCTACCACCTTTGCACATCAACCGCAACAGATGATCAATGAGTCAGTTTTCATCAAGATCGCATTTATGTTTTAGATATTTTTAATTTAAATAGATTGTAGGAATAATTTTAGTTATTTTTGTTAAGTACCTATTTAAACCCCTTTCATGCATTTAGAAAGGGTCCTGAATTTGTAATATTTTGACTTGGAGATTACATTTCTATACTCCATTGACTCCTATATTTTTATAAAGGATCACATCTGGTGATTCTCTACGAAATTACCTTTAAGAATTGCATTTCTATATCTTGGAGTTGATTTTGTTGAGATTGCAACAAGATTGTGAGCTTAGTGGAAAGAAGTCGCCTTCACTAAGTGGGCCCGCAGGCTATTTTTAGCGCAAAGTCTATTTTTAGATTATGTCTATTTTTAGACATATGGATCATGTTCTATGAGTTGCAGGATGCTATTTGTGGATGGTTGGTCAAGTCGGGAAAAATACATGGACTTCTATTTTTATACATACTAGGCGGAATCTATTTTTAGATTGCCAGTCTAAAAATAGATATGTCAAATATTATTAGCTCTTAATAATATTTGGACTCTAAACATTCTCTTATCCTCTTGGAGCACTTCAGTTTGATGCCTGGATGTGGCACATGCAGCTGACAGAAGGAATTACGCTATTCCTAGGGTTTAGTGGAGCTATTGCATGGTTGACTTCAGTTATAACTCATGTGACAGAGTTTGGTGGAGTTGATGAGACAGTTAATGGAGTTGTGTTCAGTTTAACTTAGTTGAGCTAGTTGTATCTAGTCTAACTGATTGATACCATTAGTGAGAGTGGTGTGAATTAATTATTAATTAATTCACTAATTATAAACTCATAAATCAACTAAAGAATGCATAAGTTAACTTCAGTGCATGGACAGTTTCAGTGGAGACCAGTGCAGAAATAGGTGAAAGAGTAGGTTAAATATCAGTTGTGACTATACAGTTGATATTTGCAACACACATATAGGTGGAGAAGCCCATGAGGATTGCGCAGTTCAAGCCAGGTGGTTTATCTATTTAATGAAGCCATCCCATAGCATTAATTACGCAATAGAGGTTGGCTATCAAGTGGAAAAAGATTGGAGCATGTGTTTTGCTAGATCTAGCTTGATAGTGTGTAGCAATTCGAGAGTTGTTGAGAGCTTGTGAGGAACTTTGTACTATTATTGTTACATGATCTCCATAAAATATAATATACGATAGTTGGGGATTTTCGGCTTAAGCTTTCGTTTTAAATACGTATTCATATGTGACATCATTTATGGTTTTAATGTGCGCATGCAATTCATTTATTTACGCATGTAATGATCAATGGTAGAAGAGATTATGTATTATGCATGGAAAACTAAAATAGCGTGTGATCGAGAGAATCTTGGTGAATAATATATCAGTTATTCAAATTTCTACATGGTATCGAGCGATATTGATCATTGGAGCAATTGCAAAACATTGAAGCAGTTGAGTTTTGAGCTGGTGGAATTCGAATTTGCAGCAGTGTTTTCTTGGTGTCGAAGTTGAGATGTCTTTCGACGGATTGTGATTGGATTATTCCCTTGAGGGCAGCTCGAATTATATTGCATGGAAGGATAGGATGGAGGCGGTGTTAGACGACAATGGGTTGAAGGAGTTCATAGATGCAGAAATTCCAAAACCTGCTTCTTGCGATGCTGCCGCACTTGACGCATGGCAAAAGAAGATAGAAAAGTGTCGAAGAATTCTATTGGAAGGTGTGAAGGATCACATAGTATCTAGCCTTCATGGTAAGGCTTCTCCATTATTGATGTGGAAAGCGTTAACAGACTTATTCCAAAGCAAGAGCGACCAAAGGAAGTTGGTGCTCAAGGATAAACTCAGGAACATAAAAATGGAGAAAGCGACGGTGTGTGGTCTCAAAGTTTGTCCGATGCGGATGGTGGGAAGTGTGGGGTGGTGATAATGACGAGGACTTGGTGGGCTTGGCTCCTTGGTCTTCGAAGGATTTGGCATTCCTATGAGACCTCTTGTCGGTAACGGTGGGTCACCGAGATCGGAGCGACTTTGGTCGAGATCTTGTGCGAAGGAGATAAGGCAGAGTACCGAGGACGAATCTTCATCGAGGAGCTGCGATGAAGAAGTTGCACTTTGGCTGCCAAAGCAAAGAAGGGGAAGAGCAAGAAAGCTTCTCAATCCGGTGTGAAAGGCAAGAAGCAGGACATGTCCAAGGTGAAGTGCTTTCACTGTCACCAACACAGACATTACGCCACTAATTTTCCACAGAAGAAGAAAAATAAGCAGGCTGCTGGAACTGCAGTTGGAGAGGCCTTAGCCTTGCAGTTTGAGCTGGATTTTTCGCTGATCGCATGCTTGGTCTCAAGTGTGATGAGTTCAGTGTGGTTTCTTGACAGTGGTGCATCTTTTCACATGACAAGAGATAGAGATTTGTTTACTGATCTGGATGAGAAAGATCTTGGAGTGCACATCGAGATGGGCGATGATGGTAGATACAGTGTGACCGGTATCAGTACCATTTCCTTTGAGAGGGAGTCTAGTAAACCCTTCATATTGAAGGAAGTGATGCATGTTCCAGGATTGAAGAAGAATCTTATCTCTGTGGCAATGTTAGAAGATAAGGGATATGATGTTGTCTTTAGCGAGGAAAAGGCTTTCCTGCGCAGTAAGGCAACTGGTGAGACTCGGAGGATAGGGGTTCAAGTTAAGAAACTTTATCAATTGTAGGTAGATGGCTGCGCAGCAATGGCAAGCAAGGCAGAAGGAGTGGTGAGCCGGGATGATGGTGAGTTGTGGCACCGAAGATTGGGCCACCTTCACCATGGAGCTTTGAAGATACTGCAGCAGATTTCTACTGGGCTTCCTAAGGGTACTCTTGCGTAGTTAGATCAGTGCAAGGGATGTACCTTGGGAAAATTTGTGAAAGCCACCTTTCACGAGAAGGATAGTCGCGCCACAACGATCCTTGAGAGAATTCACAAAGACGTGTGTGGACCTTTCTCAGTAGCTTCGACAGCAAAGCACAGGTACTATGTGATATTTGTTGATGATTTTTCTCGTAAGTGCTGGATCTTCTTCATGCAGAAGAAGAGCGAGACATACTCAAAGTTCTGTGATTTCAAGGCACTGGTTGAGAAAGAATCGGGGAAGTAGGTGAAGGCTCTTAGGAGCGACAATGGCGGTGAATTCATCTCTGGCGAATTCAAGGACTTTTGTAGCGCAGAAGGAATTCGAAGAGAGCTCATAGCACCTCATAACCCATAGCAGAATGGGGTTGCTGAGCGGAAGAACAGAACGATCGTGGGTGCTTCACGGGCGATGTTGCATGATTAGGGCCTTCCCATACACTTGTGGGCTGAGGCATGCAATACTGCAGTATATGTGCAAAACCATTGTCGTCATAGGATACTTGGCATGAGTACACCCGAGGAGGCGTTTTCTGGTAAGAGGCCTAATATTTCCCATTTGAGGATTTTTGTTTCACCTGTTTACATTCATGTGATGAAGGATGCCAGGAAGAAGCTGGAGCCGACTGCAGAGGTTGGGATATTTGTGGGGTACACTGATACGCCCCACAACTATCGTGTGTATCCCGAACGGTCGCAACAACATTTCGTGCGGCCAGATGTCGAAAAATTCGAGGAGAAAAGCACGCAAGTGTTCGCCGAGAAGGCACACTTGCATGCGAGATGAGGGCTATTGGTTCCTAAAGATGGCCTCGGGATGTGGGTCAGCCACGAGGAGGTTCTCGTAGGTGGAAGAACCACTCGAGGGATGGCGCCAACCATTAGAAGGCGAAGCACACTACGAGCGAGCGGCCCCGGCTCGAAGATGCGGAGAGAAGGTTGTGAGAGCACCTACATCACAATGCGACAGAGGCAGGTCCTTCAGACCGGTACACTGGATACATGGCTCTTATGAGAAAATGTGTCGTGATAGAGCCATCCTCTTTCGAGGAAGCTGTGGAGGATCCCGCATGGGTAGATGCCATGGTGGAAGAGTATGATTCGATTGTCAGAAACAGTGCATGGGAGATTGTCCCGAGACCGGAGGGGAAATCAGTGGTGGGTTCGAGATGGATCTACAAAGTGAAGCGGTGGGCGACGAGAATTGACGGAGAAGTGCAATTCAAGATTTTTATAGGGCACCTGCAGTTGAGGGGATTGATTATGAGAGACCTTTGCACCCCATGTAGGGTATTCTTCCATACAAACGATTCTTGCTCTCTGGGGGCGGTGGGTGGCACATTCATCGGATGGATGTGAGCGTGTGTCCTCAACAGAGTCATTAAGGAGGAGGTGTACATAGAGTAGCCCAAAGGTTTCGAGATCTTCAGCAGCGAGTCGCATGTGTGTAGGCTCAAGAGAGCACTGTATGGGTTGAAACAAGCACCTCGTGCTTGGTACACACGGATAGACAATTATTTCACCAAACTTGGATTCTCCAAGAGTGAGGCGGATCTGAACCTATACCAGATAGTGGTGGAGGGTAAGTTGATGATCATTGTACTTTATGTAGATGATTTTATTTTAACAAGTGATGAACTGTTGATACACTCATGCAAGGCTGATCTTGCAAAAGAGTTTGAGATGAAGGACTTGGGCCTCCTTCATTATTTCCTAGGATTGGAAATTTGGCACTGCAGTGATGGACTGTTTGTTTCTCAAGGCAAGTATGCCCGGGAGATACTGGAGAAGTTCAACATGCATGGCTACGAAACTGTTGATACTCCTCTTGCCTCGTGGATGGAGGAGGAAGGAGGATGCCCTTCGGCGAAGGTAGTGGATGCTGCTTGTTTATCGGCAGTTGGTGGGGTCGCTTATGTATCACGGTCGATACACGACTCGACTATATGCTATGTTGTTAACCGAGAAGCTTTCACAAGCTATGGTTAAGCCTACCAAGCTCTTTTGGAAGGCAGGCAAGCATGTATTGAGATATCTCAGAGGCACATCAGGATATGGATTATGGTACAGACAGTCGAATGAGGTGAGGCTATGTGGCTTCACGGATGCAGATTGGGCAGGGAGCCCAACGAACAGAAAGAGCACATCTGGAGGGATTTTCAGTATCGGGTTGACAACAGTTTCTTGGTACATCAGGAAGTAGAGATCTGTGGCACTCAGTTCAGAAGAGGCCGAGTATATGGCAGTGAGTTTGGCTACATGCGAGGCTATATGGATGAGGAAGATCCTGGTCGGGTTGTTCAGTTCACACTTAGATCCTACTGTGATTTATTGTGATAATCAGAGTTGCATTAAACTCTCGGTTAATCCGGTATTTCATGATAGATCTAAACACATTGACATCCGGTATCATCATATCAGAGATTGTGTGCAGCGGAAGATCATGTTACTTTCATACATTCCCACGGAGGATCACGATGCTGATATCTTGACAAAGGCACTCACCAGGAGAAAATTCGAATACCACAGAGGCAGGATAGGGGTGGCAGATAATCCTTATCTTGTTGAGAAGGAGTGTTGAGATTGCAACAAGATGATGAGCTTAGTGAAAAGAGTCGCCTTCACTAAGTGGGCCCGCAGGCTATTTTTGGCGCAAAGTCTATTTTTAGACTATGTCTATTTTTAGACATGTCGATCATATTCTATGAGTTGCAGGATACTATTTGTGGATGGTTGGTCAAGTTGGAAAAATAGATGGACTTCTATTTTTAGACATATTGGGCGGAATCTATTTTTAGATTGCCAGTCTAAAAATAGATATGTCGAATATTATTAGCTCTTAATAATATTTGGACTATAAACATTATCTTATTCTCTTGGAACACTTCAGTTAAGTGCATAGATGTGGCACAGGAGCTGACAGAAGGAATTACGCTATTCCTGAGGGTTATGTGGAGCTATTGCATGGATACTTCAGTTAGAACTCATGTGACAGAGTTTGGTGGAGTTGATTGAGGAAGTTAATGGAGTTGTGTTCAGTTTGACTAATCTAAACATAGTTGAGCTATTTGTATCCAGTTTAACTAATTGATACAAATAGTGAGAGTGGTGTGAATTAATTATTAATTAATTCACTAATTTTAAACTCATTAATCAACTAAAGAATGCATCAGTTAACTTCAGTGCATGGACAGTTTCAGTGGAGACCAGTGCAGAAATAGGTGAAAGAGTAGGTTAACTATCAGTTGTGACTATACAATTGCTATTTGCAACACACAGATAGGTGGAGAAGCCCGTGAGGATTGTGCAGTACAAGCCAGGTGGTTTATGTTATTTAATGAGCCATCCCATAACATTGATTACGCAATAGAGGTTGGCTATCAAGTGGCAAAAGATTGGAGCATGTGTTTTGCTAGATCTGGCTTGATAGTGTGTAGCAATTCGAGGTTGTGCTAAGAGCTTGTGAGGAGCTTTGTACTATGATTGTTAAATGATCTCCATGACATATAATATACAGATAGTTGGGGTTTTCAACTTTAAGCTTTCCCATTAAATACTGTGTTCATATGTGTGATTGTTTATGGTTTTAATGTGCGCATGCAATTGATTTTATTTCCGCATGTAATGATCAATGGTAGAAGAGATTATGTATTATGCATGAAGCTAAAATAGTGTGTGATCAGGAGAATCTCGGTGAATAATATATCAGTTATTCAAATTTCTACAGATTTTACATTGAAGTTGCTGGATTTGAATATCGGATTGCATTGGAAAGTATCGAGATGGATATGATATTTCTATCTATTCACTGTTATTTTCTTTTGTTATGTGATATTCTCTTTTAAATTGCTATCGTTTATGTGTACTTATTTCATAATATTTCTTTATACATATCATTTCTGAGTGTGTTAGAAATTTTTATCTATTATAGTATATGCAAGCGATATATTATGATGAATGAAATATGTTATTATAACTCTATTTCATTTCTTAAACAAAGTTATATTTATTTGTTACTACATATTTCAATTAAGTTGTAATACATTTTCATGGTTATTGTTTAATTGAAACAATTTAAAGTTGTATTCACATTTGATGCTCAGGTTAGTTTTAGAGTTATTTCATCAGTATTTAAATTAGATTAGATAGTTTTATTTCAATCATTTATTCCCATTTTCCCCCATCCAGTCATTCCATTACCAACCCATTTAAATTACTAGGAAACTAGTCCTATAAATCCAGTCGGAGCCACCACACCAAATGGGAAAGGAGCTATTCTAAGGTCCCGACCGGGTGGTTATCCCCCGATGTTTGAAGCAGCGATTTTAGAGGCTTCAACAGGTTCGAAGTCCAAGATCGGGACACCCATGTTTGCAGGTTGAAGAAAGCCCTCTATGGGTTGAACCAAGCACCCAAAGCTTGGTACGAGAGGATAGATGGCTGCCTGATGAAGATGGGCTTCACTCATAGTAATGATGATCTGAACCTTTATTTCAAGGTTGATAGCGAAAAGCCTCTCATTCTGGTGTTGTATGTGGACAACCTCTTCCTGACAGGTGTTGACCCTCTCATTCATCAGTGTAAGAGGGAGCTCGCTGCTGAGTTCGAGATGAAGGACCTAGGACTGATGCATTACTTCCTAGGCCTGGAGGTATGGCATAGACTTGGTGAGATTTTCCTTTCTCAAGGAAAATATATTGTGAAGCTTCTGGAAAGATTTGGAATGGTGGACTGTAAGTCTGTGTCGATACCGATGGAGCTCAACTTTAAGAAGTTGAGTGGCAGCACTGTTGGGCCCATGTTAGCAAATCCTACTGAGTATAGTCAACTCGTAGGGGCCCTGATGTTCTTAGTGAACATCTGTCCAAACATATGTTTTAGAGTGAACAGTTTGAGTCAACATATGGTTGAACCTCATCACATTCACTGGGTTGGTGCCAAGAATCTGTAGAGATATCTTCGAGGCATGATAAACCATGGGATGAGATACTCTGTCGGGAGTGTGACACTCCATGGATATGCTGATGCCGAATGGTGTGGCAGTGTGGTAAATCATAAGAGCACATCGGGATGTTGCTTCACACTTGGGTCTGCTTCGATATCATGGATAAGCAGGAAGTAGAAGTTGATGGCTTTGAGCACCACAGAGGCCGAATACATTGCAACGAGTATGGCCTATTATGAAGCAGTTTGGTTGTGAAATCTCTTCAGTGAGCTATTCAGGCATGTGTTAGATACCATTGTGATACTTTGTGATAACCAGAGTGGGATTTGGTTGTCTGAGAATCTCGTGTTCCATGATCGATCCAAGAATATTGATATCAGGTACCACTTTATCCGGGATATGGTACAACGAGGCACTGTAAGGCTTGATCACATAGGAACTTACGAGCAAGTCGTAGACATTCTCACATATCCCCTAGGGAAGGTCGAGTTCCTAACCTTTCGTGAGAATATTGGAATCATGGAATGACCCTATGCTGAGGGTCATGTTGGACGATGAGCTCTGTGAGCTTTGGGGGGCTTTGGGGATAACTTCTCAGAGCTATAAGCACACACGGGTCTAGGCTTGTCGAACCTTGTGGTGCTTCTGCCCCACCGTTATGATGTTGAGTTGATTCACCTCTCATGATCTGTGCCCCGTATGCATCCTACAGATTGAGTCCCAGACTCATGGGAATTACCTCTCATTTGGCCAGTGAGGTGGGAAAAGCCAGAGGCCAGTAGAAAATACCGATGGACGCATCAGAGATTGTCGTACTCTCTATGTATAGGATGGCACGTGTCCAACCACTTGATTTGGGATCAAGTCTAGTAAGGTTTCAGACCTCCAACTGACTTCGGGTTAGGTAAACCAACTTCGGTTTGGTATGTGACTCTTTTGAGTCCTATTAAGGTTTCATACCTCTGGGCTGAATTGTCAGTCGGGAATGATGTCTTTGTGACTAACCCACTTTTGTTCTGAAATAAATAAGCCAGCAAAGCAAGTTACAGTGGGATGATGCACGATGTTTGGATGGCACAGGTGGATGGAGTTCTCCCTAGTTGAGAGGGAGTGTTAATTTTGGACAACTAGGTCCAAACTCCATGTTGTGATGCTCAAATGAAGATGCCAATATTTTTATTGGATTCCTCTTTTGGAGAGGTGCAAGATCGATCTAAATATCATCTTGATCCAATGAGCATAACATTTATTTTGAATTTATTCAAAATATGTGCAGGTCGGTCTGAAATGAAATGTAGGCTTGAAGCCCCAACAGTTGTGTCACACACCCTCACCGATCGATATAAATAGGTCAACATTGGAGGTCATTTTCATTTATCCATCATCACACATTCTCTCTCCTCATCTGATTGGTTCGATCATCACTTGGAGTCTCTTCTTCTCCACACATGGGAAACGCAGTAGAAGGAATTTATGTTTTCGACCTAGGGTTTTCAGCACATAGTTGACCAACGTTGACTTTGGTCAATGCATGGTCAAACTGACCCTAATATTGGTCAAAAATCCAATTTCTATAGTCCGCATTTATTGGCATAGAAATCGAGGTTGACCGTTGACTTTGACCGGGCTGCGTTGAATTTTTCTGTTGCTGTTGTTTTGCGTTGACCGTTGACTATGACAACATTGACTTTCATTGACTTTGGGTTGACTGATATTGTTGTCTGAGAGGATTGTGTGACACTTCTGGTTGGATGACCATATTGAGACTTTGCTAGTTGAAGCATCATGTTGACCGTCGTAACGCACCTACACACATATATATTTTTGGCTTGTCTTCTGTCGATCTACTAGTATGTTCTATCAGCATTTTACTTTCTTGTTTATGTGATTGTTGTTTGATATTAGGGATAAAAATTAAAGTTGCATCAAGCATAGACCATCTACAAAAAATTATAGAATGTTTCCATTTTGAGCCACCACTGATCTGGTTATGGGATCATATTGTTTTTGGCACCAGGCAATTAGAGTAGGAAAAGAGTGGGTTTGTGGAAAGGCAAATAGAGGTAGCATAGATTCCCAAAACCTGATAGGGTCCTGGTTATCTATGTGTTTCTATTTTAACCACAGATAAATCTCATGGAAGTCGAATTCACAGTGAGCATATGTGACTTTGAAGAAATCATCTGGGAGTGGTATGAGGTCAAGATTTAGCTGTGGTGTTGCAGTGGGAGTTTCTTCTGCAACTGGTTAAGTAACCTGCACTTCTTCTGTCACCTTTTTCTTCGCTTTGCCTTTAGGAGTCGTCTGCTTTTTAGTCTTGGCTTTGGGGACCATGTTTAACATAGATATGACTAGGAGAAGAAATTTGAGAATCGGGTTGCAGAAAAGGTAACAAGAATTACAGAAGTGGGGATAGTGGTCACAGAGTGCAGAGGCGGCAAGTCTTTTTGAAATAAAATGCAGAGACAATGTCAATCAGATGAGAAGGTAAAGTAATGAAAGGGACTCTGCAGGTGATTTTATAGGTTGTGATATGGGTTTAATGGTCTCGAATATGATCGTAGGCATTAAACGACTCAAGATAGGGTTTAATCACTAATGGTACAGTCAAACTATGAGTGATCGTGTGAACAGAGGATAATGGTTAGGTGATGTGGCAAAATGGGATTGGACAGGTCACCAATTGTTGTGGCGCAGAGGGAGTTTCCGTTGGCTCGGGGCGTGGGAGAAAACGGTCATGGGAGAGAAAACCGCTGGAGGCAGTGCGAAATGATGTGGTGCTGCCACGTTGTGAAATATGGCGGCCATTAAAACCACACTTCGGACCACTCCCCCCCCCCCCCTCGAGTTAACGAGAAATGGTTGAGGGGGTCGCGAAGTGACTCTCCGCCGTAGATCTGGAGCGGGTTTAAGATCTATCATTCAAATTTGCTGGTGCGTTATCCTTGTGAATTGACCCTTTTTGTCGCATAGCTACTTAGGATAAAATCAAATGAGCGCTATAGATATCAAATCTAATAAATGAAAATTAAACCCCTTTAAAGAATTTAACAATAATAAATTAATTTCTAATCTTTTTGGCATTCAACGCATTTAAACAGGCGGTCATGATTTTATTTTTTAAACACTAAAGTATTGACATTTTTTATTTTATTGCTTTCCTAACATTTTTCTTTTTGCCTTCATTCTTTAGAGCAATCTTATTCTAACATTTCATTCTGACATGGAGGCATAAAAACTTATTTTTTCCTAACATTTTTTATTTTTTATTTTTTTCATCCATGTCCTAACTTAGCATTTTATTTTTCATTTTTTCAACTACCATGCTAACTTATCAAAACCAAATAATGTTACAACAACACCCGATGTTGATCACGTCATTGCTTGTACTTAGCATTGGCCTTGTCCAATATGTCATGAACCTGCTGGCAGATGTGTTGAATGTGCTCAAAGAAGTTTTTCGCTTTGTCAGCTTCAGACTGGACATGAGCCGAATCAGCCTTAGTAGCCACAAATGGCATGGCTACGTCAATGGGACATAGTGGTTGGAACCCTAGGCCCACCTGAAAGGGGTTGTGGCCAGTTGAGTTGTGGAGAGCTTGGTTATAACTGTGTTGTACATAGGGAAGGCTCTCATCCCATGTGCGTGGATGCTTTCAATTGTGCATGTGCAAAATGTGTACAATCATCCTATTGACGACCTCTATCTGACCATTAGTTTGGGGATGGAAAGTTGTGGACTTGGTGAGCTTGGTGTCCAGCATTGACCAGAGGCTGGACCAAAATGTATT
Source organism: Pinus albicaulis (assembly GCA_034641835.2). Classification (NCBI taxonomy): domain Eukaryota; kingdom Viridiplantae; phylum Streptophyta; class Pinopsida; order Pinales; family Pinaceae; genus Pinus; species Pinus albicaulis. The sequence goes on from CM076580.1 coordinate 354,986,399, forward strand.
GAGGAACCTGCTGTCCCGATCTGAGATGATAGACTGTGGGATCCCTAAGTGCACCCACACTCGTTCAAAGAAGAGTTTAGCAGTGGCTTCTACTGTGATATTCTTCTTGCAGGCCGAATTAATGGCCATCTTCGAGAATATGTCGACGACCAAGAAAAAACAGTCATTTCCATGCTTAGTAGAAGGAAGGCCCAACATGTAATCCATGGAGATGGATTCCAAAGGTCGACTAGGGGTAGGTAGCGGAGTATAGAGGCCTTGATTCTTGATGGTCGGTTTGGAAATGGAGCAAGCAATGCAGGATCTGATGTACTTCCTAACATCCCGTAGAAGGTTCGGCCAATAGAAATACTTCTATATTACTGCCACTGTTTTCTCGACCCCGAAATGCTCAACGACTCAACTGTAGTGTGCTTCCCAAATCATCTTGGCACACTCACTTGAAGGAACACAAAGGTGTCCCAGGTGAGATAACAGTGCATCTTGGAGGTGAAAATTTGGAACTTGCGTACCCTTCAAGAGTGTCTTGTAGGTGTGGCCGAATTCTGGATCGCTCTTGCAGAGAAGCTACCAATCAAAAGTCTCGTGCCCACAAGAGTCGAGAATGGTGGTTAGCGCCACGATCGGTGGTCGGTTGAGGCAATCTGCAACATTATTGGTGCTGCCCTTCTTATACTTGATGTTCAAATGAAATTGTTGCAGATATGTGAACCACTTCTGATGGCAATCGTTTTGCAACTTCCCTTGTGTATGTGTGAATTGCAGGGGTCGGTGGTTTGTGTGGATGACCGTTTCCTTCCCCAAAATGTAATGCTTCCATTGGCGGCACGCCTGCACAATGGAATACATTTCTTTGTCATAAGTGGGATACTTGCAGACTGTGTTAGACAATGTCTCACTGTGATATGCCACTGGATACCCCTGTTGAGTAAGAACTGCCCCAATAGCATAGTCAGAGCCACCTGTCTCGATCTCAAATGGTTGTTGCAAGTCTGGTAATGTGAGCACTGGGGCAGAGAAGAGGCAATGTTTCAATTCTACGAACGCCTTCTGTTGAGATTCGGACCAAAATAATTTTTTTTCGCTCATTCCTTGGTGACTTGACTCAAGGGCCAAGTGATATGAGAGAATCCCAACACGAACATGCGGTATAAATTAGCAAGGCCCAGAAAGCTGCGGAGCTCTGTTAGAGTGGTTGGGGATGACCAATCCCGAATTACTTGGATCTTGGTTGGATCCACATGCACCCCCCGTTCATCAATAATGTATCCCAGATACTGAACCTGGGTCATGCCAAAAGTGCACTTCTCCAAATTGGCACACAACTTGTGTTGCCGTAGTGTTTGGAGGACCTATCAGATGTGGTGGAGGTGCTCTTCCCAAGTCTGGCTGAAGATCATGATGTCATCCAAGTACACTACTGCAAATGAGTTGGTGAATGGCCGCAAGATGTCGTCCATCAACCTCATGAAGGTTGCAGGAGCATTCATCAACCCAAAAGGCATGACCAACCATTCGAAAAGGCCCTCCTTGGATTTGAAGGAAGTATTCCACAAATCAGAGAGTTTGATTGGTACCTGGTGATACCTAGAATTCAAGTTGATCTTTTTGAAATATTTCGCTCCTTTGAGTTGATCCAGAAGGTCATCAATCTGTGGGATCAAGTACCTATTCCAGACAATGATCTTGTTCAGCGCCCGATAGTCAATACAAAGTCTCCAAGTCCCATCCTTCTTCTGCATTAACACGTTTCGGCTCCCACAGGGCGATGAACTCGGCCGGATGTGACCTTTCTGCAATAGCTCTTGAATATGCCTCTTGATTTCATCATTCTCTAGAACAAAGTGCCGATAGATCAGTGCATTGAGCAGCGATGCACTTGGGGTCAGATCGATGGGGTGCTTGACCTAGCAGTGCAGAGGCACCCTTGTGGGTGAGGTGAAGATGTCCCCGTACTCATCCATGACCTTGTCCATTTGTTGTTGTCGTGTGGAGGAGCCATGTCTAGAGGTTGTGGCCATAATCTTATTCTTGCCCTGGGGGTGGATCATCGGGAAAACAAATTCACTGGTTTTGGAAATGAGCTTACTGCATTGTTTTGCAGTAACCGAAGAGATAGTCGCAGGTGGTGGTACCTCTGGTATCCTATACAACTTATTGCCCAAAGTAACAATAACAACGCGAGGTCGAGACTCATACACAACATGTCGCTTCCACAAGTATGGTTGGCCTAATAATACATCACAAACATCAAGAGGAGCAATGCCACATAACACCTCGTCTGTGAAGGGCTTGATGCTGTAGGGAAGGCGACACTGTTGGCTGACGTGGAGATCTCGTCTTTGGTGAAGCCACTTGATGGTGTATGGTTGTGGGTGTGCTGTGGCCGGCGAGCCCAAATGCTTCACGACCTCTGCTTAAATGAGGTTCTTTTGGATCCCACTGTCGAAATTGAACTGTAGAGGGGAACCCTTTACCCACATCTGAGAGTGGAAAAGATGCTCCTCATCCTCTGGATCTTCTGGATCCTCCTTTTGGATCTTTGTAGTGGCCATGGTGGTGTTGGGCTTCGCATCAATAATTTGCTTCCCTTTGTCATTCCCCTTGTCAGGTTCTAATTCAGAGTCGGAGCATGCATCTGATTCAGAAGCCCTCACCTCGACCACTAGTGACTTCTTGGCCTGACACTCACCTGTGTTGTGAGTGGAGCTCTTATTGAACTCACACAACTTTCATGTGTCCTTCTTCGGCTTCGTGGTGTTGTTCTTTGCTTGCGGCTTTGGTAGATTATCTTGGACCGCCATGCCTTGGCTTTGTCATTTGTTTTGCGGTTTGGGGGAACCTTTCCCTTGATTTTGATTCGCAGATCCAAAGTCTCGCTTCTTCTATTTTAATTTTTGCTCAATCTTGGTAGCATACCAGTATGTCGTACCAAGCGAGGAGATGTCGAGGAACTCCACTTCCTCCTGAATGTATATGTGCAGACAACTGCAGTACTTCAGCACCAAATTTTTCTTCGAATCTTTGATACCCAACTTTGCGCGCAGGGCATGGAACAGATTCGTCAGCTCATGTACATCTTGATCCCTTTGCTGCTGCAACGTAGTCCATTGTATGTACTTGTCCTCATAGCTCCCCATGGGATAATATTGTTCCTTGATGGCGTCTCGAAAATAATTCCAAGTGGCTACGACTGAGAACATAGAGGGTTCCCCCTCGTCCTTTTTCTCACAGTAGGTTTCCTACCAGTCCTTGACATGGGGGGGAGCTTTGAGGAGTGCAAAAATAATCTTATCCCAGTTGGAAAAGTCATCAATTGAGAAATCTCCTTCTAATATATTCAACCATCTATCTACGACGTCTGCATCTATTTGGCCCTCAAATATGTGAATGTCAAAGTTTACTTGTACCTTAAAAGGAGTTGCGCCTTTAGAATGGTTGTTGGATGCAGATGCACCGCCGGTGGGCAGTCGTTGAAGGATCTGGGCAAAGTTATCCATCATCGTGTTCCTTTGGTTTTTGAGGGCCTCCTCGAGAAATATTTTGGTAGGATCTCCTACTCCATCATATTTCTTTTCGTCCCCCATGGGCGGCTGCCGGGGTTTTTGAGGCTGATCTTTCAAAGGTTCAACCAGATCGAGCCTTAACTCCTTATACCCTGACCTCGTTGGGGACATGTAAAGAAGGATCGAGAAAGAGAAGACCGGTCTGATACCACTGATCTGGATTTATGCAGGAACGCAACAGAATACACATATAACCATAAATATAAAAATGCAATGGAAATAACACTTCCTTTCATTAATATCAAAGAACTGAATTTTGTTTACAAACATAATGAAAATAAACTAGCTAGGGTGCATGTAGCTTACCTCTGAGAAGAGATGTGGTGGATACAGGCCTCTGAAATCTGTGTTACAATGAGACTCGAAGGCCTATATATTATTGAGAAACAATGGAAAACCCTAAACATTCAAAAACCTAACCCTAGGAGATAAAACACCAGAATATGGGCCATGTCGGGGTAAATTGGTACATCAATTTCCCGGGTTGTAACTTTGGCATACTATCTCCGTTTGACTCACATGATATCTCGTTGGAAATATCTATCTGAGGACTACAAGTGCTAACAAAAAATATGAAAGTTGGAACAGACATATTCGTCGGAAGCAAAAAAATGTTGTTTAGGGCCTCAAAACAGCTCCAGAAGTTCAGGACCCGAAAAACTGCTAAAAATAGTAAACTGTGCTATAATTAAGGTAACTGAAAAACTGAAAGAAACAATGGTGGGGCCCCAAGTGGAAATAGGCAGGTGACCACCAATATCCACATGGATCAAATGAAGCAGCAGTATTCTTTAGAGTGTTAAATACATATTCATGTCCTATTTATACAACAGGACACTTTGAGTTAAAAAGTCAAATTCTTGTTTTTTAGTGCTTGTGTTATCTTCAAGTTATTTGCAATTTATGGTAAATAAAAATGGTTTAGTTCATTTGAAAAATGCTTTAACTATTTTGAGAAATCATACATATCCATATTGTGGCATCTTAATCGATAGAAATATTATATTTGGTAATTAACAGAGTGAATACAACAAACAAGCTTCTAAAAGCACTTACAATGGGGTTATGCAAGCAACTTCTCTATAACCATTCTTAGCCAAGTATTTAGAGTGAAACAATTGACACTTGAAGTACTTAATTCTATATATTGCAGCATAGAAGGTGTACTTAATTTCTTTGTGAACAATGCTCATCAATTATTCCACGCTATCAAAAACTATATGATGTTGATTACACCGCTCTGGGCCTTTGTTTTTTTGGCACAACTTCAACAAACAAATGCCAATTGAAAAAAGCTCTCATCCAATTTTAGCCATCTGTTTCATTTTTATTATCTATTTTCATAAAGATAAATATGTTCAATATTTCGATTCAAGGTATCACATCATTCTTATCAATTATTTTTACATGCTTATGTATGGAACAACTCAGGTTTACATGTAAATTTTAGGGCACTTGTAACCAAGAAATTATGATCTCATATTCATAATTTGGGGACAATCCCAACTTGTTTAGTTCTTGTTTTTATTGATTTGCTCGAAATGACATTGATCATGACTTTCTTGACCATGTTAGGAGACACCAGAAGTTCTTTGACAGTGGAAAGAGCCATTATAATGACCGTTTGCTTCCCTTATCAGGATTGTCCTTAGTTTAAGTTTATATTTAAAGGAGACCAAGCTTTGTGAAATAAAAGAGTGCCAAAGATTTATATTGTTCGCAAAAGGCATACACACCCATATTGAAGCGAAGCGGTAAGGAATGACATAAATCATAGGCTTTGCGGTAAGGAATGACACTAATGCGTTGACCAACGGTAAGGCGGTAAGGAATGGGTCGGGTGGGGCCACTTTGTCGAGTTTGCCCAAGGAAACCATATGGGGTAGGAGGTTGCAAAGAGAAAGATTTACTTGTCCAAAGCTCTTCAGAATGAAGATTCCTAGTTGTTGTTCCTGAATGCAATTGATGCTTTTTGCAAACATGCTAGTGTAGGAAACCAAATGGGGTAGGAGGTTGCAAAGAGAAAGATTTACTTGTCGAAAGCTCTTCAGAATGAAGATTCCCAGTTGTTGTTCTTGAATGCAATTGATGCTTTTTGCAAGCATGTCAGTGCAAGAAACCAGATGGGGTGGGAGGTTTCAGAGAGAAATATTTACTTGTCCAAAGCTCTTTAGAATGAAGATTCCCAGTTGTTGTTCCTGAATGCAAGTGATGCTTTTTGCAAGCATGCCAGTGCAGGTGCAATCAAGTAAGTTGCTTTGGTTATGAAAGTTTTATATGATGATGACATATTAGAAGATGTTATTTTCGAGTGGTATGATAATCATACTCTGGGTGCCCAAGGCAATAACTCTTTTATGTGAAAAAATGTTGAGCCATTTGTTGAGTGGCTAGAAGTACTGAGTCTGAATTTGAAGAGGATTAGTTAGCGAACTAAATATGTTTGACCATTTTAAGTTGTGTCATAGAAGAGATTAGTGTAGTTTTTCCAAATTGTTGATGTTGTTTGGTTAGACATATATGTGTTTTGATGACATTTTGGTGATACAAGAGGGTTCATCCCTTGGAACTGCCTCTTTCATGCATCTTCCCAACATTTCTAGAGTGTTTGCATGCTGATCACTCATATCATCAATATATTTGAAACCTCCAAGCCCTGATTCCATGGAAGCAAAATTCGCTTCTCATTCCTTCACGATGGCTCCTTCTACGCCACATCTTCTTTCTTCTATGCTACTCTTTCCTATGCTAATGCCTTAAGGCGTTTCTTTTGCAACATGTGGTGCAATTGCTAGTTGTTAACCTTTACCAACAATTTACTTTATACAATTATCCAAATAAAACACACAGAGTACATGGATATAAATATAACATATTTTAATTTTTTTAATTTTTATTTATTACTAATCCTAAAACATCATATTCAAATAACTTAGCTAACCACAATTTTGCCCAGAAAATAATAGAAATTTTGACATAATTTTGATTAAATCTATCAATATTTTTTTTCAAACAAAATTCAAAATTTTGGATGCCAAAGATTTTGATGGTGCTCAATCAATTTCTGTCTTTAAAAAACTATTTAAAGACTCAATACCAAGGTTCAAGATTTTAAGTGCCCAATTTTTTTAATGATATTGAATCAATTTCTATCTTTAAAAACTACTTAAACACTGACCATACTTAACATCAAATTTCTTGAATTTGTTGGCCAATTCAAGCTGGAAATTAGTCGTTGCCGGCCAAATTGTAACCTCACTAGTCAACGCGTTTTATAAAGGGAAGGGATCGTGATTCGTGACCTTAAATCCCAAACCTAAGGGAAGCTAGGTGCGACCCATGGTAGGCCCGGACATTTGAAAAACCTAAATCTAAGAAAAGTTAGGGTTGGCGAATGGAAGCGTTGAACTGAACAGTATAAAATTCAGGTATACCCTTGTCTTTCATTACAGGATACCTGGGAGTGAAGTGTTAGGAAGTGTCGTTTCTCTATGCAATGATGTGCTATACTTGTCTGCGTGGGGTTTTGGAGGGTAATTTCTTCTTGTGTTCTGGTTAGGGCGAAGATGAAATAATGCTTCTTCTGACACCTCTTGTAGGAGGGCGGCCTCCGCCGTCCGCTGAACGGAAGCGACTTCCTGAGCCCAATATCAATAATATACGTTTGTGCTCTGTCCAGGGTTTATTGTGTTTGCTTTCTGTTTAGTGTATTTTCGTCGAATAGGGTTTACTGCGTGTTTGCCATTTTTCCTAAATATTTGTTTTATGATAACGACTGTATAATCCAAGTATGGATATAAAATGGAATTTTCCAATGAAAATGTACTGCATGCTTTTGTTTAGCAGATTTCCAGGCCTTATCGTTTGTATTCTCAGGCTCATCACGTGTTAAAGAATTTCCCGTATAACAGGCTTGTGCAAGATGCAAGATCTGGATAAAGTTTTCTGATATTTTTTAATTGTATATCTTAGTTTTCTTTCAGTTATTTTTGTTGTCAAATACTTTGGTTTTATGTAGCGATGATGAAACGGCAGAACTTGGTATTCGTTCAATTAATCGATACGAACTGATTCGGGCAAGACTATAAATAGAAAATGTTCATAGATGGAGAGTTCAAATATGTTGCCGTGTTACAAGTATGTCTTATTTGCATTTACTCATTAGATGATTCAAGAAATGCCTTGTTTGCCGGCAATTTATATGACGGGTTTTTTTCCCTTCATATATCTACAGGTAATTACTTATTTTGTTTATGTTTGTTATAACATTTTTCCCCAAACGAAATGTCCGTTTGTCCAGGGCTATGAGGTGTAAATATATAGTTGAATAGGGGTGTAGATTAATTGGTTTCCCAGAAAATAGTCATTACCCTTCTCCCAGTCAGAGACTCCATTCCAAGTTTGCCAGGGATTTGGTCCCTGGCATTTCGTAGGTTCTAAGTTAGTTAAATCTCTGGCATTTCATAGGTTCAAGCTTGCCAGGGATTTAGTCCATATGTTCAAGCCTTACTGAAAATGCCAGGATCAATTGAGCCTCTATAATTCTGGTGGCAAAGCATCCTATCCATCTAGCATTTCATAGATTCAAGCCTTACTGGCCTTTCATAGGTTGAAGCCTTACTGAAGACGCCAGGCTCAATTGAGCATCCATAATCATGGTGGTAAAGCATTTTATACAAGATGCCAGGTTCAATTGAGCCTCTATAATCATCATGGTGGTGAAGCATTTTATCCATCTCTCACTTGTTGATTAGCTGGCTTCCCAAGAACTTAGTCTTCACCCAGTCATGGGTTCAAGTTGAGCCTCTATAATCCCGGTGGTAAAGCATCCTATCCATTACTGGCATTTCATAGGTTCAAGCCCTCCTGAAGATGCCAGGCTCAACTGAGCCTCTAGTTATGGTTGTTAAAGCATATTATTCAGCTATTACTTGTTGATTTGTTGGATTCCCGGGAACTTAATCTTCACCCAGTCCAAGTTTGTATAGGATTTAGTACTTGCTAGGTCATTGGTTCAAGCTTTGCTGAAGATGCTTCTAATCCTGGTGGTAAAGCATCCTATCCATCTACCATCTAGGACTTATAAGATATAGACAGGTGTAGATTAATTGGCTTTTAAGAATTTAGTTCGTAATAGGATTTAGTCCCTGCTATGTCAGTTCAAACCTTGCTGATTTCACATCTTCAAGCCTTGCTGAAGAGGCCAGGCCCAATTGAGCCTCCTCTAGAATCCCGGTGGAACAGCATTTTGTCCCATATCTTATTAGGTGTTGATTAGTTGGGGACTCTATAATCCTGGTGTTAAAGCATCCTATCATTCTAGCATTGCATTGGTTCAAGCCTGCATTTCATAGGTTCAAGCCTTACTGAAGATGTCAGGCTCAATTGAGATCTCGCTGGTAAAGCATTTTATCCATCTATTACTTATTAGGTGTTGATTAGTTGGCTTCCGAGAATTTAGTCTTCACCTAGTCATAGTTTCAAGTTTGTGGAAAGCATTTTATCCACCTAGTCATAGGATTTAGTCCTGCTAGCTCATACACATGGCGACGCTTATTTTGTATGCTATCGGCTCATTAATGCGGTGGTAGATACACTGCCCTCTATTAGATTTAAACAATTTCAAATCTAACGATGGACAATGTATCTGCCACCGCATTAATGAGTCGATAGCATAGAAAATAATGTTTGCCATAATTGCGATGCTTATTTCGTATGTTATCGGCCCATTAATGCGGTGGCAGATACACTACCCACTGTTAGATTTAAACAATTTTAAATCTAATGATGGACAGTGTATCTGCCATCGCATTAATGCGCCGATAGCATAGAAAATAATGTTTTCCATAATTGCGACGCTTATTTCGTATGCTATCAACCCAGGTGGTAGATACACTGCCCATCGTTGGATTTAAACAATTTTAAATCTAACGATGGATAGTGTACTTGCCACCACATTAATGAGCCGATAGCATAGAAAATAATGTTCGCCATAATGGCGACGCTTATTTCATATGCTATTGGCCCATTAATGCGGTGGCAGATACACTGCCCATTGTTAGATTTAAACAATTTTAAATCTAATGATGGACAGTGTATCTGCCACCGCATTAATGAGCCGATAGCATAGAAAATAATGTTCGCTATAATGGCGATGCTTATTTCGTATGCTATTGGCCCATTAATGTGGTGGCAGATACATCGCCCACTGTTAGACTTAAACAATTTTAAATCTAACGATGGACGGTGTATTTGATATTGCATTAATGAGCCGATAGCATAGAAAATAATGTTCGACATAATGGCAACGCTTATTTTGTATGCTATCGGCTCATTAATGCAGTGGCAAATACACTGTCCATCATTAGATTTAAAATTGTGCATTAATGAGCTGATAGCATAGAAAATAATGTTCGCCATAATGGCGATGTTTAATTTGTATGCTATCGGCCCATTAATGCGGTGGCAGATACATTGCCCACCGTTAGATTTAAACAATTTTAAATCTAATGATAGAATTGTTTAAATCTAACGGTGGGCAGTGTATTTGCCATTGTAGTAATGAACCAATAGCATAGAAAATAATGTTTGCCAACGCTTATTTCGTATGCTATATTTTAAATCTAACGGTGGGCAGTGTATCTGCCACTGCATTAATGAGCCGATAGCATAGAAAATAATGTTCGCCAATCCGTTACATTTAAACAATTTTAAATCTAATGATGGACAGATAGAAAATAATGTTCGCTATAATGGTGACGTTTAATTCGTATGCTATCGGCCCATTAATGCGGTGGCAGATACACTGCCCACCGTTAGATTTAAATAATTTTAAATTTAACGATGGAATTGTTTAAATCTAACGGTGGGCAGTGTATTTGCCACTGTATTAATGAGCCGGTAGCATAGAAAATAATGTTTTCCAATGCTTATTTCGTATGCTATCTTTTAAATCTGACGGTGGGCAGTGTATCTGCCACTGCATTAATGAGCCGATAGCATAGAAAATAATGTTTGCCAATGCTTAATTTGTATGCTATCGGCCCATTAATGTGGTGGCAGATACACTGCCCACCGTTAGATTTAAACAATTTTAAATCTAACGATGGACAGTGTATTTGCCACTGCATTAATGAGCCGATAGCATAGAAAATAATGTTCGCCAACGCTTATTTCGTATGCTATCTTTTAAATCTAATAGTAGGCAGTGTATCTGAGACTGCATTAATGAGCCGATAGCATAGAAAATAATGTTTGCCAACGCTTATTTTGTATGCTATCGGCTCATTAATGTGGTGGTAGATACACTGACCATTGTTAGATTTAAAATTGTTTAAATCTAACAATGGACAGTGTATCTACCACCACATTAATGAGCCGATAGCATAGAAAATAATGTTCACCCTCTATAATCCTGGTGATCCTTGTGGTAAAGCATCCTATCTCCACAGGTACAAGCCTTACTGGCATTTCCTATCTTCAAGCCTTACTGAAGATGGCATGCTCAATTGCCTTATTGGCATTTCATAGGTTCAATCCTTACTAAAGATGCCAGCTCAATTGAGCCTCTATAATCCTGGTGGTAAAGCATTCTATCCGTCTATCATATCATAGGTTCAAGCCTTACTGGCAACTCTAGTACAAGCCTTGCTGGCATTTCCTTCCTTGCTGGCATTTCCTATCTTCAAGCCTAACTGTGGTAATCCATCTATTACTTATTAGGTGTTGGTTAGTACCTCGTAGGTTCAAGCCTTACGCCTTACTGGCGTTATAGCTTAAAGGCTTACTGATGATATCCATCATAGACACCTACATGGTATCTATCTAGGGCACCTTTATAACCCATTAATGGGTTAATCTATCCTCATGCTCTATAATCCATGGTATCCATCTAGCCCTAGGTGTAGATTAATTGGTTAATCCATCCTCATGTTCTATCATCCATTTAATTCTATAATCCATCTTCATGCTCTATAATCCATCCTCGTGCTCTATAATCCATGCAATCCATCTATGGTTAACACTCCTCGTGCTCTATAATCCATGCTATCCATCTAGGGCACCTTGAGGCGTAGGTGTAGATTAATTGGTTAATCCATCCTTATGCTCTATGATCTATTTAATTTGTTAATCCATCCTCATGCTCTATCATCCATTTAATTCGTTAATCCATTTTCATGCTCTATAATCCATCCTGAGTTGGTTAATCCATCCTCGTGCTCTATAATCCATGCTATCCATCTAGGGTTAACAATCCTCGTGCTCTATAATCCATGCTATCCATCTAGGGCACCTTGAGGTGTAGATTAATTGGTTAATCCATCCTTATGCTCTATAATCTATTTGATTTGCTAATCCATCTTCATGCTCTGAGGTGTAGATTAATTGATTAATCTATCTTCATGCTCTATAATCCATCTTATTCTAAGTGTCATGAGGTGTAGATTAATTGATTAGTTTATCTTCATGCTCTATAATCCATCTTATTTTTTTAGGATTCTATATTTATATCTATATTATTCATCTAAGACATTTATGAGGTGTAGATCAATTGGTTTTTGTGAATTTAGTCTTCACCAATCTATAGATTAATTGATTTGGTTTTTGAAAATTTAGATAAATTGATTTTTGAGAATTTACATTGGTTTTTGAGAATTCAGGCTTCAACCCAGTCCTAGACTGAAGTTTGTATATTGTTTAGTCCCTGCCAATTCTTTGGTTCAAACCTTACTGGGATTTCGTAGGTTCAAGCATCTTATTGAAGATACCAGGCTCAATTTTGCCTTAATAATCATGGTGGTAAAGCATCTTATCCATCTGGTACGTAGTAGGTGTTGACTTCCTGATGGTAGATCATCTTATCCATCTGGTACTTATTAGGTGTTGACTAGTTGGGTTTCCGGATAATTTAGTCTTCACCCAGTTAATTGAGCCTTAATCATCCTGGTGGTAAAGCATCTAGTCCATCTGTACTTATTAGGTGTTGATTAGTTGGGTTTCCATATAATTTAGTCGTGTGTTGATTAGTTGGGTTTCCATGTAATTTAGTCGTTCACCCAGTGCCTAGGTTCAAGTTTGTATGGACTTTAATCCCTAGGTTCAAGTTTGTATGGAATTCCTGTCCAATGCATATGTTCAAGCTTTACTGGCATTTCATATTCAAGCCTTACCGAAGATGCCTCTATAATCCTGGTGGTAAAACATCCCTATCCATCTGGGACCTCGTGGTAAAGCATCCCTATCCATCTAGGACCTGAGCTGTAAATTAGTTGGTTTCCGGGAATTTAGTATTCACTTTATAGGTTCCAAGTTAAACTTCCCTTTATAGGTTCCAAGTTTATGTGGGATTTAGTCCCTACCAGCTCATAAGTTCAAGCCTTACTGAAGATGCCAGGCTCAGGCTCAGACTCACCATTCCTCAGAAGGATTCAGTGTTCAGACTCACCATTCTTCAGAAGGCTTTGATTCAGTGTTCGAAAATTTTGGCTATAAAGCTCAGACTTACAATTTCAGAAGGCTTTGAAAGGTGAGCTCAGACTTACCATTTCAAAGCCTTTCAGAATGCTTAAGGCTTTGGAAGGTTCTAAACTTTTCAGGAAATATTGCAGGTTCAAGTTAAATTCCCTTTATAGGTTCAAGTTTATGTGGGATTTAGTCCCTACCAGCTCATAGGTTCGAGCCTATCTTCAAGCCTTACTGAAGACGCCGGGTTCACGCTCAGACTCACCATTCCAAAGAAGGATTCAGTGTTCAGACCCACCAATTCTTCAGAAGGCTTTGATTCAGTGTTCGAAAACTTTGGCTATAGAGCTCAGACTTACAATTTCAGAAGGCTTTGAAAGGTGAGCTCAGACTTACCATTTCAAAGCCTTTCAGAATGCTTAAGGCTTTGGAAGGTTCTAAACTTTTCAGGAAATATTATTGGAAAAGGTCAATGTCGAAAACATTCTAGACAACGCCCCAAAAATATCAAGTTTTCAGCATTAAAATTTTAAAAAAATAATCATTTAAAAAATTGACTCTAAACTTGGCGGGATTTCGTCAAAAGACATTAAATTCCAGTTTTCAACATTTCAGACTTTAAAAAAAATAATCATTTAAAAAATTGACTCTGAACTTGGTGGGATTTCGTCAAAAGACAATTAAATTCCAGTCTTCAACATTTCAGACTTCTAATGGACTTCTTGCGAGATAACTAAATATATTTTACAATTTCGTAGATGCGCAGTTCAAAATTAGAACTTTAACATGAATTACAGTTTTAATTTACGGAATGAAACCATAATAATATTAATCATGGTTTAATCTGAAAAATGCTAAACTAACAAATAGGGGTAGTTGGAACCCGTATATTTATAGAGATGATTGTAACCCATGGCTTGAGGTTAAAAAAATATTATTAGAATTCTACCCCAAAAGATTTAAATCAGACTGGCCAAATGGGTAGCTAAAGTTTTAAGCATAGTATTTTAATTCTTTAGTGCAAGTTTAAAATAGAACTTTAATAAGATTGGATTATATTGATTAAAATGTGTACAAGTTATTTGGAATTATTTAAAACAATATAAAAAAATTTCCCAACGCAAATTTCTCATCTTAAATTCTCAATTGTTTGCTACTAATTTTGAATCTATTTATTTTATTTTATTTTAAATATATAAGTTTTGAACTTACTAAATGGGTTTCAGCAACAATTTTTTTGTTTGTTTTTCATTCTCATCTCAAATTCTCATTTTTTGCCACTAATTTTGTATCTTTTTTGGTTACTTACTCATTTTTAACCACTAAGTAGATTTTTGAATCACTATTGAACCACTAAGTAGGTTTTCCAACCACTAAATGGGTTTTAGCAAACCTTTTTTGTTTGTTTGTTTATTTTAAAGTTAAAATGTGATTTTTTGAAAATATTAATATTTTAAATAAAATAAATAAATTATATTAATGAAATTTTAAATGAAAAAAGGTAATAAATTTTGAAATCACTGAATGGGTTTCAGCAACAAAAATTGAAATGTGGTTTTCTGAAAATATTAATATTTTAAATAAAAAATAAATTATATTATTAAAATTTTAAATAAAAAAGATAATAGATTTTATTATTAAAATTTTAAAGAAAAAAGTTAATAGATTATATTATTAAAATTTGTTTTGAAATCACTAAATGAGTTTCAGCAACAAAAATTGAAATGCGATTTACTAGGTTGGTTTTACTAGGTTGGTTGTTGAACCTCTAAATGGGTTTCAGCAACAAAAGTTGAAAATTGAAATGTGATTTACTAAATAGGTTTCTGCAACAAAAGTTGAAAATTGAAATGTGATTTACTAAATAGGTTTCTGTTGAAATTTGATTTACTAAATGAGTTTCTGAACTCCTAAATGAGTTTCAGCAACAAAAATTGAAAAAATTGAAACGTGATTTACTAAGTAGGGTTTTGAACCCCTAAATGGGTTTTAGGAACACAAATTGAAATGTAGTATTTTTTTTTGTTCTATATATTTTAAAATTAAAATGTGATATTCTGAAAATATTAATATTTTAAATAAAAAAATTATATTATTAAAATTTTAATTAAAAAAATAATAGATTATATTATTAAAATTGGTTTTGAAATCACTAAATAGGTTTCAGCAACAAAATTGAAATGAAATGTCATTTTTTTGAAAGTATTAAAATTTTAAATAAAAAAGATAATAGATTATGTGATTTTTTTTTTTGGGTCTCTTTTTATTTATTATTTATTATTTTTTTATATTTGAAAATTGAAATGTGATTTTTTGAAAGTATTAGTATTTTAAATAAAAAAATAGATTATATTTATTAAAATTTGTTTTGAAACCACTAAAGAGATTTTATGAACAAAAATTGAAATATGATTTTTTTATTCTATTTTAAAATAAAAATTAAAATGTGATTTGAAAAATAATAAAATGAAAGTATGAAGAATTTTAAAAAGGTTTGCACAAGGGGTAGATTATCAATATTTACTCCCAACAGCTGAAATACCACGAGCAGATTGGTTCAAGCCATGGAAGCACATATTTGAAGAAATCATTTTATAATTTTTTACCATTCTTCCAACTTAATATTTGCATGTTTCTTTTAAACCTCATCTTGCATTTCCTCGGAGATTCATTAATCATTAAATTAAATATTTTAATCGTGTAATTTTCATAAAAATATTGTTTCAACTATATTATACTTTCACTTTATTGATTTTTACCTATAATCCTTACAATATCATTTTCTTTCATTAAAATAATTTCAACTGTGTAATGTTTATAAAATATTGTTTCAAGTTATATTATATTTTCATTTTATTTATTCTACATATATTGTTTCAAGTTATATTATATTTTCATTTTATTTATATTACATATAATGCTTTATAATATCATTTTCTTGTTGGAATTCAACCGTCCAGGTTCAAATATTAACTCAGAAAGTTCATGCTTGAAACTGGAAGAGTCAAAAACATACATGGAGAATGGTAACTGTCACCTTGGATAGTGTCTCTACACTCAACCAACCTCTGTACCCCAATTAGTTTTTGGGGATGTTAGGATTCAAAAATTCAGTCAAAAGCCAAAAACATATTCTAGATTGACGCAAGCATAATACCCTCGTCTTTGATTATATGCAGGGCTGCAGACAAAATTATGTTGGTCGGCCAACTTCTTGTAACAGAGGATTGATGGATTCATTGACTGAGAAAAGTATTGTTGTAGTTTTTAAATATAGGTTTTAGGTTTTTGGCATGGTAAGAAAGAATACTTTTAAAGTTCACCAGACTAAAAATTGTTTATGAGACAAATTGTTTTTTCAACTGGCTCTTATATTCAGCTTTTTTCTTGTGTAGTTTTCTCGACAAATTCTTCGCTGAATAGATTATCCCAAGAGCTAACCCCCAAATTACCCGCATAATTTTCCTCCTTGTCTTTGAAGGCCTCACATTTTAAAATGAAATGTGTTTCTATTTCACTTTTACAGAAGAGCAAAATATACATACTCTTTCCTCTCACATTTCTTTTGGCCTTTTCAGTGCCGGAGTTGATGAGAATTAGTCTTTAATTGAGCAATAAGAATTTTAGATTTCCAATCAATATTTGGCCCCCTTATGGTTATGAGTGGGGCTAAACTCTTCAATATAGTACTTCTTTCTCCATAGCTCTTTTTCCCAAATATGTCTGTGGAATTTATCCATAACAAAAGTTTTATCTTTTTATTATTTGTAGGAAACATGCTCAAGCAAATACCTTATTTATTAAACCATTTGGTATTTTGCCACTTCGAAGCCTTCTTTCTTTCGCACAATCTGTCATTAAACATGACCTTAGACCATCTCCCCTCTTCCATTGCTCAATTTTTTTCAAATACCTTATGACTTGAAACATAGCAATTGCTTAGGAGCAGCCCCTCTTTCACTTAACAAGATAACCTAAGGAGCTGCACTTTTAATTTTGAATTTGTTTGTAATCAAACATTTCTGAATTTTCTCAATTTGTTTTCACTGCATCTAGGTTGTGCTGCTGGCCCACAGTTCACAACTGTAGAGAATCACCAAAATCACTAGAAGCCCAAAAGCAGTAAAGTGGTTTTCTAGTCCGCTTCTCTACACTTGTTTTGAAGAGCATAAAATGCTTTTCAACCCCCCAAAGTTCTTTTATTTTTACAACCATCCCAACTTAAATTTCTTAAATTTCAGTTGAAGTCAATTCTGATGTATTTGTAGTATGCAACTTCTTTCAGAGTGTTTCTTTCAAAGCCGAGGTTACGCTGGCTATGCTTTCTTTTGTTAGAGAACCACTACTTTCGTTTTTGCTAATATTGACTTGCATCTCCACCCTTCTACAAAAATGCTAAAGGGAACGTAAGTGAACCAAGAGTCGATTTAGCAATCAGTATAAGGTCATCTGCGTACAAAAGAAACCTTATAACAAACTTGCCCAAATGGATACCGTCACCCCCTTGCGAATTTAGCCACTCTTCAAGCTTGTCAATATATAAACCAAAAATGATAAGAGACAATGGGCAACCTTCCTTGACCCCAATATCGGTTCTGAAACTTTCAGAAATCCATGTGGAAGTTTTAATTTTGACTTTCCCCTCTTCAAATGCCTGGGAATTCGATTCTGCGCCAAAGCTTATCACTAGGAACCGTGTCAAAGGCTTTTTTGAAATCAACAAAGCAACAAAAAATTTCTTTTTTTTTCTTAAACTTTTTCAATGATGTGCTTAAAGTTATACAATAATCAACTGTGAAATGTTTAGGGTTAAACTTACCTATCCTTCGGCAAGTTTATCCCTTTCTTCTGCCAACTTGCTAATTTTCTTTGCTAACATGCTTCTCACATAGGAAACACACAAATCCGAATAGCAGATATTGCTGCAGTCGGATCTGCTATTCTATTCTCCACTGCTGGTATCGGAACGTAGACCACAAGCTCTACGGATGAAGAAATGCACCTCAAGAAAACCCAATTGCTTTTCAAGAAGTTAAACAAAATTCACAGAAACAAAATCCAATATGTGCTGCTTCATTTGTCACTAGCAAACATTTTCTTCAATTCAAGTCATGACCTCGTTATCATCTCTGTACTGATAACCTTAGTCTTGGATATTTTCCTGAACACAAGGAGATGAGCATATTCAGTTCACTTTCCCATGCCCTAAAAGATCTTGACAAGTTTTCTGAACACTCTCAATGCACATGTTGTCATCATTCTGGCATGAAACTGCTTTGTTTTCTGAGGTAGAAGAAACAAATTTTGTTGACCGTGTTGAGTGTGACATTCACGGTGATGAGGTACAACTGATGATGAGTACAATAGAACTCTAAATATGACAACTATGCTTCTGGTCTTGCTGAAAATAGAAGCCTTATTAAGACGACCATAAGTGAAACAAGACTTGAACATTAGTATGAGTTTGAAGGAGCAAGGAATGAGAAATCACTGAATCATGGACATCCATGAATTCCACCATGAATACTATGGTAAAGTTGCTCCTGTTGTTAACACCCATCTAGAACGTTATTTAAAAATTTCCATCTTTTAAAAATTCCAATGTTATCGGCAGCTGATTGTATAAATGATCTTGGAACTCGCTGACACTGTTGCTCCTGGTGTTAATACCCATCCAGAACATCTTTTAGAATTTTCAATGTTTTCGGCAGCCAATTGTATAATTGATCTCGATGCCACTGAATGTAATTGTCAAAGAAGATTTCTGGCTGTCAGAAACAGAGGAAACACGAGTGGAAAACGGAAAGTGGGTTCCTTGATGCTATTTGGTGTAACTTTCATCTCCACTGTCGCATCTTCTGATGGAGAAACAAATACATTCACAAAGTCCTTAAACTCAGAGCCACTGACCTAGAAATTCATTTTAGAAGTCTTTTTGTTTGTTTGTTCGTGGTATTTCTTCTAACTGCATGCTTCTTTCTAATTCTACATCCTAATTTATAATCAGTTATGCAAACACCCTTCTCTAATTAAAATCTAGGAACGATAATTAACGATTTATGGCATATCTCAATACAAAATTAAGCTTAGTACAATAAAGCACCCTTTTAGTTGAAGCTTCAGAAGGCACAATAGAAAGTTTAGGGTTAAGACAAGTTTTCTAAACCATAGAGACCCTGGTAAAACCTATACTTGGTAATAATGGTAACCTGCGGCATTAAATTGGGATGCGAAAAACTTAAATCTGAGCAGCGGGGGTGCTCGAATGAACCCTAGCCGCCTTGGCCCATGGTATCGTGCCTTTCCTTCCCCTAGCCACTGCTATTCCATGGGTACTCGTTCTGGTGATGTTATATTTGGTTATCGGTGTAGTTCGATTAATGCTTGCGTGGGATTGATGTCGGGGAAGCTCCTTTTGCAGAACCGTTTCGATTGGTGGCGCTGTTCAGCAGCTCTGTCGCCTCCGGGTGGACGGGGAGAGAGGGGGATCAAGAAAGCCGAGACGACCGGCCGAGGTTTTGGTAGTGAGGCGGCCGTTGTTTATAGGGCTTCTGCAGGCTCTATGGTTTGCGATTGTAGGGCTCGAGTTATGTAGAGATGAGGGCAAGAGCTGGTTGTGGGCAACAGCGGTTGCAGTGGCGTTGTGACGGTGGATTCGTTGGGGATGCCTTCATAGTGGCGGAGCGGCGGTGGGGCTCGACGGTAACGGGGCGGTTCTTGGGGATCACTTCATAGGGCCGGGGCTGGAGGCTCTCTTTTTGCAACCGTTTCGGCTCCCCGCCGATTTCCTAGACCGCCGTTGCTTTGCCGGTGGTGCATATCTCAGAGGAGCGCCCGCACCATGTTTTTTCTTCTGAGTGCGCGGTCTTCATGGAGGATTTTGAGATGTGAGATGCGGCACGATAGCGGCCATGTAAACATGTTTACCTCCATGGCTACATAATGCCGTGGCTAATCTACAAGTTCCGATGCCCACGGAGGAAGAGGGGGTTTGCTGTGGGTGCAGCTAATCGGGGGAATCAAAGTCGGCTGGAGAGAATGTGAGAGTTCAGCGACAACTGCAACGAGTAAGAGTGGGGCCTCCGTGGTTCGCTGTCTTTGGGGCCCCCGTTGGTCGTTATGGGGCTTGAATGCCTATTTTGTTGTCACTCATGCTTCATGCTCCTTTTGTAAGCGATGAAGCGGCCCGTGGCAGCGTTTCTTGCCGGTTAGAGTATGTAATCGATGAAGCGGCCCGTGGCAACGTTTCTTGCCCGTCCGTTAGAGTATTAGTTTAAAAATTTGGTTGGGATTTTATTAGAATCTTGTTTACAGTTGTTAAACTTTAGTGTTTTGGGTGTCCTAAGGGTTTTTGATAGTGCTGAATCCATTTCTACTCTAAAAAATGGTTTCCAAACATTGCAACTACCTCATTTTTTTGAATTTTACTGAACTAGATTCCGACAAAAACTAACTTGCCCTCCAGACTATTTTGTTGCCAGAAAAGACAACTCCTTTATTTTCTTGTTAGTCAGAGTTTTTTTTTGACTATGTTTTGTCCAGTCGATAAGAATATCTTACGACATGTCCAGCGTGGCAGCATTTCTGGCTGGTTAGAGTATTAATTGGTGTTTTCTTGTTGGTTAGAGTATCTCTTGGCATGTCCAGGTACCCTTCTTTTCTCTCGATGAGAGTATCTTGCAGCATGTCCAGGCTACATTTCTTTCATCTCGCATCCAAGTCGATCATAGCATCTTTTGTTTGTTTTTCTGGACTATTTCGCACACTTTTTTCTTGACTATTTCACACGTGCGTGTGATGAGACTTGTCAGAGCATTTCCAAGGCGCATCCAAGCCGGTCAGAACATCTCCTAGCTGTTTTTTTATTTGTGGATTGTGCCCTTTTTTCTCTCATGTTTATGGTAGAGTTTGCTGATTCGCATTGCTGGGCTTATTTGAGGTTCCCTACGAGGTATCTGGACACGCCTGCGTGCTTTCCTTTCATGTTTCATTCATAGTTTTTTTATTTGCGGATTGTCCCCTTTTTTCTCTCATGTTTATGGCTGAGTTTGCTGATTCGCATTGCTGGGCTTATTTGAGGTTGCCTACGAGGTATTTGGGGACGCCTGCGTGCTTTCCTTTCATGTTTCATTCATAGTTTTTTTTTTGGTAAACTTTTAATTTTTTGTTTTATGCTCTCTATGCTCATCTTATTGCATATTAAAGCGCTGATTGACATTCACTTTGAATCTCTATGATCGAGAAGGTAATGTTTTTAAAAAAAAAAAAAATGGAAATCATGAGAAGTGGTCATTCACTTTGGACTATAACTCAATCCAAACTACAAAAACACTACTAGATTTCAATGTAGTTGGAAAAACCACCAAGCAAACTACAATTGTACCAATGTCCCAAATTATATGATTTCTTTGGATTTTTCTTTTAAGTTTTCTAAGTTTTTTTGTAGTTTTGAGTTTATGCTTGCCGAGATTTACCAATTTTTCTGTATTTCCTTTTTCTGTTTCTACGAGTTCAGAGAGAATGTCCTTCAGTGTTTTCCAATGCCAAGTTTTTTATCACGGATTTGTGTAACTAATTGTCTTTGCGATCTCGTTGTTTGCAAATATTCATCCATATTTGTTTATGCAATGTATTTTATATATTTTTTTCTTCTATTTTAAACTCTCTTTCCATGAACAAATTATGTCTCACCAATTCTAGATGCTCCTTGTCATCTTTTACCTAATGGATAGGCGCTGAACAAGATCATCAGGGAGGACATCTATAGGCAGTTTGTCCAGGTCACCTGGGTCAATCCTCTGGGAGGGTTGCGCCTAAAGATGGCCTTCTATGCTGAACACTTCTTGGAGTTGAGAGATAGGCTCATTGTTCGACCCCAGTATATGTTTCACCACTGCATGCATGCTCTTCGTTTTCCTCTCGGCTAATTCAGAGTAGGGTCTCATAGACTTCAGGTAGAGACAAACCACTAGATTGATAGACTAGACAGAGTCTGCCAAGTATGTCATTTACATGAAGTGAAGATCAAGGTGCATTTCATTTTTGGATGCCCTATCTACTATGAGATCAGAGGAAGGTTCCATTGCTTGTTTAGAGATTCTCATATTGTCGTCGACTTTTTCAGGTATCCTGATCAGAGATGTTTGACCCTATATATGCAGGAGACTTTTAGGTTCTGAGCATATATTCTTCAGCCTCCCATCAAACCAGACCCCACACGGAGGATCACGACATTTTTCAGGGTACTACCTTCAGACAGGGGCACCAAGAGACCAATTAATCCCAGTTCATATATGATGATATACAATGAGGAAAAAAAGTCATTTCAATCCCAGCTTGAACACCCAGCTTTCAGTAAAAAGGTTTGGGCTAATTCCCCATCCCAAGGTTTCGAACTACGTGAGAACTCCCCTACCCTTATTGGAATTCGAACATAGTTAGAATGGGGGGTTTGCTAAGGCGTTTCAACCTACATTGGCATTCTTCAACCATACCCTAACAATTCTTGGGGTTGGAGGATCACGACATTTTTCAGGGTACTACCTTTAGACAGGGGCACCAAGAGACTAATTTTTCCCAGTTCATATCCAGACTCTAGATTAGCGAGGATCCGTGGAACCTCACCACGCCACACAATATTTCAACAACAAATCAGTCTCAAATCCATTCCTAGGAGACGGACTATGTCCTCCAAACCTCAGTGGTGCACGAACTCCCCCAAACAACGATCTAGTGGATAGTCTGCACTTTCCACCAGCCCTTCATCGAGCCAACATACTTTGTGGAGTTTCTTTAGTGTTCATTCAACCTCAGATGTCAGGAGAGATGGGTTTGATCCTCAGACCCATTAGCTGCTGTATCTTCTCCGCCACGACATTCCACACATTGTATTTTCATGTTCTTGCATTGTACCTTTTGTATTCATGCATTGTATTTTTATAGGAGACCGTTTGGTTCTCACGCATCATATGAACATCATTGTACTCAATAGTCCCTTTGACTTACTTTGTGGTCAATAGTTGGACATAAATATAAATAGCATTTGCACCGAAAGGTGCAAAGGAACACTGAAGAAATGTTCATAGGAGTGGAATGTGGAAAACAATAATAAAGCGAAATATATGGACAATGAAATACAATCAATATTTGAGTTTCTATATATATTCTAAATAATGTAGCAAAAGGTTAAATTTAAGAAGAATGTTACACTAAGGTAAATGTCCTAAACAATGGCAATCCTTGCAGGAAGAAGGTAACGAGCAAAGGAGAGAAAAGGAGTTCAATTTCTGTGGAGTTTTTATCAAATGGCATGAAATAATTTCTAAACATGAAAATTACGAGTTATATATCAGATAAAGATAGCTTCCTTGGGAAATATTGAGCTAGCCACTATGACTCAAGAGCTAGCTCAAATTCCTTATGTGACACAATAGATGTACCCACTACACCGTCCCTTATTATTTGGCTATTTTGAAAAGGGGGAAAAACTTGATAAGCAACACAATCAAAGTTGTTTCAAATCATCAAAACAAATTTGTTTGTAATATATATATATATATATATATATATATATATATATATATATATATATAAACAAAGCAAAAAGTAAAATGCATAGAGATTGATAAAACTCTTAAATTTGTTGGTATAAATATAATAATCAAACTTTGATTTAAAAAAAATATAACAAATATTAACATAAAACTTTAATAGAATTATGAAAAATTTCTAATTATTTATCCAATTTTAAAGGCATGTTCCATTTTCATTCAAGTTTAATTATTTATTAAGTGTGTTTTTCCACTCTAAAGAATTGATTCCATTTTATTTTGCTTTTACAATGTTAAAGAGATATAACTCATTAATTTTAAAAACACCATACAATGATTAAGTATTCCATATATTAATGTCAATAACATTACAATTTAAGAGGATTTGGTTGTGAAATGATTTGATATTGTATTGATATTAACAAAGCTACACACTACCAAAAAAAAAAATGGAACATAACTTTAAATGATACTATAATGTAAAATGATAAAGTTACATTAATGTCAACAACAATGCAAGCGATACTTTCCATTAATATTGATGAAAATATAATGTTAAATGTTTTAATACCTTGATTTTAACAATGAAATGATGAAAATTATTTAGATACAATAATTTTTACAACTATATGGTGTAAAAATAATTCAATTTGCTAATTTTAATGTTAATGCATTTCAAAGCAATAAAGTGCATTAACTTCAATACATACTCATTAATTATCATTAATTTTATTAATAATATGATGCAAAAGTAATTTTACATTTATTTAAAAAAGATTATGTAATATGTTAAAAAGTAAATCATATTTACATATTGAAAAAAAAAAGCAATAAAATTTAAATAAATTTAAAAAAATGAAAAGTATTTTATATGAAAAAATTAAATATCAATAAAATAAATATATATTATTGAAAACAATGATTTAATAAACTATTATGATTTAATGAAATTATATAATGGAGATATATTATTAATTAATCTAACTTCAAATTAATTTGGAGATTTAAAAATAAATAAAATATGTGAATTTTCTTGTAATTTTTTTTGATATATAAACAATTATATAAATAGTGGATGCTATATTTTTTTGTTTACAGAATGGGTAAGTCTATATAATTTAGTTGTCAAACCAGTGGTGAAGACAAACAACCATCACTTCTTGTTATCCAGGAATGCAAGTTGAATTACCTTGTTTATGGTCCATAAAGAGTAAACGACTTTTGGAGTAATTCTCAGGTGTACATAGTCTTGTTGAGTATTGGACCGTTGGGCTTGTGAGTACCAAAGCTCACCGCCAAGCTTATGAAAACCAAACCTCCACACACAACCCTTGGATCACAACCTCGACACTCTTATATTAGAATGTAATCATATTCCTCACTTTCTATGTAAAGTTCAAATATTTAAATCCTCGGTGCTTATCCTTTTCATATGATCCGGGTAAAAATTTTGATACCCTTTTAACCAAGACCTTTTGCTTCGGATATGTTAGACTTACAATTTATCAAAAGCATTAATGAACACATGCAAATATAATCAAGAGGAACACATGTCAACAATAAAAAAAAAAATTCAAGCCATTTAATAATGCTCTCCTCTATTGGGGTTGTATACGGATTTGAGCTTATATATAAAAGGTTGCGCTGCCTGTTAGCACCATAGTTAAGGTTCTAATTTTGGAGGAGAGGGGTCGGGGGATCAAATCCTGCCCCTCTTTTTTATGTCAATACGCATTAATAATAGTCAAAGGCAGGTCGGTGGGTCTGCTCCACGTAGCCCGACCCAACCTGACCCCAAACTCCGTGCATGGTATACCATTGCGGTAATACATATATCTGGGGTGCATTCGACTTAGGTATGCGGAGTTGTTTTAATATATAAATATGGCGGGGTCTGCGGGGGTGCCAGGGTTGACCACCCGCCCCCCTAATCCTTTTGTTATATATATATATCGTGTCGTTGCTGTGGGCGGAGGGTCTGGCGGGACTCATGGCCCGCCGCCCCATACTTAAACATTTTATAATGTGGTTCGGCCTTTTTTTTTTTTTTTAAACAAACAACACATTTTTAAAATACCTAATTTTAGGCTGAAGGGGACAAATTAAACGTCTCACAATTTCGCCCGGAAACCAGCCGGAGCTGGTCGGAATCTGGTCAACGGAATCTGCAAAAACGCTGCTTCCTTAACCTGCCAAGTCATCTAGTCAACCCAAAACTTTGACCATATCTAACTTTCACATACGAACTTGGTTTGGCGAACCGTTCATACTGTTGAAATCCGGACGACGAGATCTTCATCTTGACATTGAGTTTGCCACATTTTTGCTACTTTGATTTTTGACCTATCATCAACCCTCTGGGTCCCCTGAGGGTGTCTGGAGCCACCTGGATCATCATATAAGTCATGGATGGCCTTCTAGAATACGATGGATATGGGATGTCAAATAATTGATCTCTCGTCCCATATCCATCTAATCCCAGAATATTTTGGGAATTCACAATAGACTTAAACTCAGACTCAGGGCGCATGCGCCACTCTTTCTATTCGTTAATGGAAATTTATAAATTTATTTTGAACAAGAAACAGACTAACTATACTCACTACTTTTTTCCTCCCCCTTTTTCCCTCTTTTCTGTGTCATTAGGTAACATAGCTGAGAGATGGAGTCAACCATGTGAACTTGGGCTATGTAATGTAGAGAAAATCACGTCGTCATTCACATGGATAGTAGGGCCGATAGGTGTGCAGTGAATTACGAAACCACAAAACGTTTGTAGGAATTTAACTGTTGGAACTGAAACTTAGCTCCCTCTTGTGGCAATGACATTTGACCGACCTGGTTAATCTACAATACGATTGTTTGATGCTCCTGCATCACTATCATGCGCTAAGAGGGATCAAATCCCTCGATGTGCAAACCTTATTTTTGGAGTGTAGCATTTGAAGAAAGGTTTGCACCACGAAAACAACTCTGACCATCTTACTTTATATTTGTTACTTGATATCATAATTTTCATACTAGATTCACTCGTCTCATCACAAAACATGCAAGCGACCTTTCATCTATTTTCAAACTAGACTCATACCAACAATAAAATTGAACCACTGTAAAAATGACTCGTTGACTCATTGAAGCAAACCAATCACTGCAATCAAACCAAACCAATATACCAAAACTTCCAATACCAATTCAATTAATTACTAGGTCATAGAATAAAAATTGAGCCATTGAATCACAATTGAATATACTGTAACCAGATCAAGCCAAACAATGAATCACCAAATGCCAAGAATCAATTTCAATGTGTCAAGGATTCCAATACCAATTACATGCAATATCAAATCATGCTCATAGATCTAGACGAAGAGAATGAAAATCAACAAATATAAAGGTTCGCTTTCCAACAATATGTTCTAAAAGGCATGCATCATTATCTCATCAATCATCATCAAACCATACCACTAATCCAAAATAAATGCAATACTACTATGACTACCAATCATATATCACTGCACACCAAGGAGAAACCACGACATAAGTTCATATATTCATATCTTCCTTGAAAAATACAATAACCTCTATCAAAACACATCATATGCATCATTTCAAAGCCCCATATAAGTTTTCACATAAGTCTATACCAAACTGTCGTCATACATTCAAGCAAATGAGTTATTCCACATGTAAACAAGAAACCAAGATCAAGAGACATTTGCCATGAAGACCATAGAATCTTAATCATTCAAAGGATATGCACTCTTTTCCATCATATATCACCACAAAAAAACCTTTGCATACATATTCAAATCACTCACCCTAACCTCTGTATACATTTTCATAAACAAGGACAAGATCCACACACAAATTTTTGCATATATATGTATTGTCACTGTTATTCAACACACTAGTTACTGTTATCATTAAATTCTCTGCATATAGAAAGATATCTAACATCTATAGCATATTCAATGCCATTGATCAAAAAAATCATCACTGCAAGTCACAACAACCTCTACAAAACTTATTTCTCTCTCTGCAAAATCTCTACAAAATTGGCTGCATAACCTTGCAAGCACTTTGTCATCTATCTCTGCAAAATCTTAGTTATAAAGAAAATCTTAATCAAAGTTCTTCTAACATATAGATCTCATAACCCTGCATACTCTGTCAAACATATATCTTCACATAGAGTGTATATCAATCTATTGTCAATATTTCTGTAAACACATAAATGACAAATAGGAAGTCATATACACGTTGATAACTATCTTGCATCACAACACATTATTGGATAAATAGTTATATTACTTTTCTTCCTCCATTAGCTCCACAAATCATGTTCAGATGACGCGAATCTATTCCTCCTTGTGCACCCTCCAGGCTCAAATATCATGTAAAGTTTTGAACACATCAATATGACTCCGTGCACAAAATTTAATGAAACAAAAGCCCCTTAGTGCCCAAATTTCTTAATAGAAAGATGCTTCCTTCAATATCAGGATAATTGTATAACCCCAAATCAATGCAAGTCTCTATAATATAGGAACACAACATTTTGAAACATATGCCCTAATATTAATTCGACCCTTTATTCAATGGTCGCAACAATGACTTTTACCTTATGCCTCAAAGGATTCTTGACTATCTGCACATATACACCGAAGGAGTTGCCCCACCTTATATATATATATATATATATATCTGCCCCATTATAATTCATTTGCACATAAGCCTAGTCATTGTAGCTTGATTCATCACAAGAGAAATTTAAATACAACCTCCAGGTTATAGGCCTTCCATATGGGACCCACATTTTCCATATGATTTTGTTTACAAAATCTCGACGCCATGGAAAGAAATGTCATAAGGGTCACCAGGTAGAAGCATCCGAGCAGGACCCACCTTTGCAACGTGGGTCCATTTGCAAGAGCTGAGCACGATAGAAAATTGGCTTATAACATTCCTCGGGTAGAAACCACTAGGTGGGACCCACCTTTTCCATGTGAGCCCGTTCACTACAACCCGACTCGATGAATAGAGGGATTATAGAAACCTCTAAGTGGAGCCCACTATATAATGTGCACCTTTTAAACTATCGTCGCTGTTCCTACTATGTGTGCCTTATCTCTGTAGCCTGACATGAAGGAAATAGTGTTTATGAAGATTTTCATGGTGTAACCTCTGGGTGGGACCCGCTCTTGCTTCTAGACAACTTACTGTAGCTCAATGCAAGGGTAATTGATGTTTTTAAATCCCACTTGGGTAGATCCTCTGAGCAGAGTTGTTTGGTGAACCAAAGGAGGCCCTATAACACCCACATCTTAGCCCTATTGTTGGTTCCATGACCACCAAACCAATGGATTTTATAATGACACAAAGGATTAATTATCAACGATGCTCCACAACCACACCTGCCATTTTGTGTTGCCCCGTCAAAAAACCCGGCTAGATAGTGTATGTCATGTGGTCTCAGTCTAACAGATAAATCTCTAGGAGGCTTCTACTAGATTTTCAGTTCCTCCCAAGGCTGTATGATTTGTGTCACAATCCTCATAGACGTGGTGAGCTGGTCCTCAAATATTCTCAAATTCCTGAAATTCCATATCCTCCAATGATAGATAAGAAGGATGACAAAGAAATCCTTACCTTTTGCAAACCACCAATGTGAACATTCAGTGACCGTCTGATAGTCATGATCCTTGAACTTAAAATGACTGCATAACAGGGTTCTAACCTCCCTTGTGAATACACAGTTATAAAAAATGTGCTGATTTTCTTCATCTGCATTTATGCACAGTGCACAGATGCTTGAACCTATCTTAGCCTTCCACCTAAGGTTCCATGTTAATTTTTTATCCTTCCACACACACCATAAGAAAATGATTTCAAAGATGTATGTATATACCAAAACCGTGCCAAAATTTCTTCTTCCAGTCTCAGATATTCTTCTTCCTACCTTGGAAAATCAAATCACAATAAAGAGACCCAAACTTGAGCTTTTCTCCACTTCATATTTTTCCTGTGGAATTCAGCTGCCTGAGATTGTTTTTTCACCTAATGAGACACACTTATGTTTGTATTATTCTTGTATCCATACTAGGCCTACTTAGCCTCCATAAGAATTATATTTCTATGATATTCCTTGATCAAGGACAAGTCCTCCATGAGTATAACTAGATTACAAAACCCAACTTACTCGAGAAATTTATCCTTGATGAAAATCTTCTTGATAGTCTTAAAGAGAATTTGTATCATTAATGGTGTAGTTCATACCACTGTTGATTTATGCCTTGTTTGTACAAGTTCATATATTGTATCATCTTACTTTAGATCTTATGATGACTTTGGATCACTATCACTCTTTCAAGTATATGAATTTTTTTCATATCTCACTTTTAACTCGGATGAAGGGCACTCAGATCAGATTGTTATGCTTGCATTATTTATAGTGACTTTGCAAACCTTGTTTTCAAACCTTACATATATTCTTAATGCTTCAGGATTTTGATCTTACTCATAATACTTGTATTACTAAAATTTTGATCCTTCAAATTCGACTTACTGTAGAACATAAGTGGACTTACAAACCTAAGATTATTCCTTCTTCCTTGAACAAAATTTAGATAATATTGCAAAGGAAGACTTTCAATGCCTTATCATAGTCCTTTTACTTCGTCTCTCACAGAAAATTGGAATTAAAACGAAGATTCTTTGATGAATGAACTTGTTGTAGAGGTTTCAACTATGCCAACATGAGTAATATTGAAACTACCTTATTCTTCACCTTGGATATGAAACCATGTTTGAAAATCAAGGTAGGCGTAGTTTAATGCTGATTCTCCATACTTGATAACCACTTGTGATATTAGTTGGCCTTTTATTCTTTTGTTTTACTTCTTTATCGAGAAATTATCAGAAAACATGAAGATCACGAAAAGAACACAAGATATAGGCTTCATGCCAGTGCATAAACCCACAACTGGGGAAATTCCAAACATTCCTCTTTGTATAAAATAAAATCAAAATGAGACCTTTAAGACTCAAAGACTAAAGTCAAACCTCCTCCAAGCACCAAGTCAACCCTTGAAATTATCTCCTTCAAAACAAGACAAGGTCTTCCAAATTCAATGATAGTCAACTCCAAAATCTGCTCTATACAAGATTTCAACCCTCACTTCAGATCTACAACTTTGGCCTCCAATTCTCGGTCCTGCAACAACTACAAAAACCCTAGTATCATCGCACATGTGGATATAAATAGGTAGAAATTAGATATCCTTCTTCACTTTGTCCTCCTTCTTGTCTTCTAGACTTTCGCTCTCCTAGTCTTCCTTTTTATTGCTTGATATCGAACTGTAGAAGTGTCTTCAATTGAATCAAATTCTTCTCCTTTATATACCCTTCACATGTGGTCGAATAGGCCTCTTCTATGCCGACTTGTTCTTGATTTGGGACGACTTGGTATCGAAGGTCTTCTTGACTTTATAGACTAAAAAATAAATTCTTTTACATGCTACAACTTTCCCAAATGGGTCTTATACAATTAATATGTTGGAAATGAGCTCACTATTGAGAGAGGGGGTGGGGTGAATCAATAGTGCTAGTATTTATTTAAATTTTAATTTTTTTTACCACAACACCCAATGATTAGTGAGCCAATCATTTAAACATAATTAAAAAATGTAGAACCATTAAAAAAAGAAAGTAAAAACACCATGAAGAATCAACAATAAACCATGCACATAAGGGGACACAAATGTTTCTGGTGGAAAACCCCCTCCAGGGAAAAAAACCACTCGCTGCTGCTGCTGCTCAAATATTTTATTAATAGCTGAAAAAATTTGTACATGGAATAGATAACGCCCACTAGCTGGAAGAATCTACTCCTACAACAATGTGCTCAAATCCATCAACTGAGAAGTACCTACTCATATGACTCTATCAATAAACATATATTGGAAGCTTCCATAACCAATCAGCGTCGCCCAACATCCATTAGACTATCCAAATACCATTGAATTGAGATTCTCCTTCTCTAATCACTGTATATTAGTCTCCACAAGCATGAAGTCTCTACACCTCCAACTCCTCCATGTGAACCACATTTTAAAATGTTTC
Organism: Pinus albicaulis; assembly: GCA_034641835.2. Lineage (NCBI taxonomy): Eukaryota > Viridiplantae > Streptophyta > Pinopsida > Pinales > Pinaceae > Pinus > Pinus albicaulis. The sequence goes on from CM076580.1 coordinate 355,018,098, forward strand.
AAACTAGATTCTCAAGTCTTCCCAACATGAGAAACCAAACAACCACTCTGGTCTGAAAATAAAATATGATAATATGCTAGATAGTACACTATAACACACTTTCACTCTCACACCAACAATCAATCAACAACACCTTCTCAGACAAGTAAATGCCAAAATATTCTCAATAATATCTGAATCAATACCATGGTTATGCCAATACCCAGGGCACCTGTACCATGGTAATCTTCAAACCCATACCACAATAAAATACCATGGTTATGTCAATACCTAGGAAACATATACCATGGCATTATCCAACCCAATTCCATGGGAAAATACCATGGTTATGTCATTACCATAGACACTTGTAGCATGGTAATATCAAAGTCAATACCACGGGTAAATACCATGGTTATTCCAATACCATATACCCTTTTACCATGGTAATATCCAAGCCAATAACATAGGAAGATACCATGGTAATACCAATACCTGTGATTCCAATATCAAGTGACAACCTAGACCACACACAAACCAATACTAAGGTAATGACACTACAAGGAAAGGACCCTCTAGCGGAGGTTATAAAGGAGGGTTTTAGTCTTATAAAATTGGCCAAAATTGTCAAAAACACATTTGCTACAACATCTGTTTTTGGTAATGGAGGTTTTGGTAGAGCTTCTAATGGAATTTCAACACAACTAAAAAAACTAGGTGGCTAGAGGTTATTACAGATGTATTTTTCATCGATGCGCTATTCAGGTGTCAATGCACTGGTGCGTGTCATCTAGACGGTCGGCCTGGGGCGATCGAAGGTGCATGCACCGGGCCGTAAAAGTCTAAAACCGCACTGGGCGTACTGTAGGTGATACAACGCACCGGGCCGTTCTAATTGGTATTGAGATTTGTGAGGTGCCCATAGGTCGTATCAACACACCGGTTCGTAGTATTATAGAAACACACCAGTGCGCAGTATCACACAAACACACGAATGTTCTAATTCGTATTGGTATTTGTGTGGTGCCCATAGGTCGTACAAATGCACCGATGAGCAGTCTCACATAAATGCACCGATGTGTAGTATCACACAAATGCACCGAGAGTTATAATTGGTATTGGTTTTTGTGTAGTGCCTATAGTTCGTAGAAACACACCGAACACACCACGTCATGGCTTGTGGAGCCCAAATAAGCTAGAATCTGATAGGATAAGGCAATGCACCGGTGTTCATTTTGTATTTTTTTAGAAACCCTATCATTTGTGACAGTGCAATTATTGTGATTTTTAAAAATTCATTATTCATCAAAAATGCGACACATATCTTATAACAATATTCATATCAATTAAATTTTTATTAGTGCATTTGAATGTGATGTTTGGATTAATTTGTTATATCATATCATAATTATTGTGATTTTTTAAAATTCATTATTCATCAAAAGACGACACATATCTTATAACAGTGTTCATATCAATTAAATTTTTATTAGTGCATTTGAATGTGATTTTTGGATTAATTTGTTATATCATATTATCATATTTCACATCTCTTCATTATAATATTTAATCATTCATAAATTTAATCAGTGGTGTTACATTTCACGACGATAATGGAGAATGGAATAGAATAAATTAAAACACATTTTATTATATATATATGAATAAGACATCCTTTGTCATACAAAATGGGACAGTTATGGGTATCCCTTTGTCTTTCAATTGGGATACTATGTCCATTACATTAAACAAAATGTCTGATTTCACAGACAAATATTTCAAAAAATACTACGCTTTGCTTTGATAACCAAACATAATGATCATCATTCTTCGCTTGAACTGCTGTCACTGCTCGAGCTACTTCCATGAATTGGGGTTATTTTGATGAATGTTTTGTTCACGATGTCGATTGTTTTCTTCTTCTTCACCTTCCATATACAAACATAAAAATAAACTGTAATGAGTGTATATACATTGGTGAGAATAATGAAAATTGCAATATTAAATAATACACATCAATCTAAATTGAAAAGAAATGAAGTACCATAGAAAAAATTGACTCATGAACTATACGCATTCTTTCAAAACCAAATTTCATGCCATCTTTCAAGATTTCATATGTTGGCGCAGTTCCATACCTTGTTTCCTGCAAGTTTTATACCCCATAACAAATCATATATTTAATATAAAAGATAATTTTGTTCTATTAATTATAGACAAAGCTAAGTAAAACAAGATCGATAGATGCTTACAAATTCCACAATTAATTTATGATATGCCAACATATACTCACAACCCATATTTAACCCAATGTCAATCAATTCGTCTGATGGTTCTTCTTTGTATGTTAGCACCTGTTTGAAGACATTCAATGATGTAAAATAACTTAAAATATACAAAAATGAAATCTAGTTAAGTTTTTATAAGGAAGTAACAATTACTCACAAACTTAGATATCAACCCTTTTCTTCCTTGTCATCCTGTTTTATGTGCTAAATGGGTTCCATTTTCTTTTCTTTTCTGCAATAAAATACTTGAAAATTAATATTTAATGCTAAATTATTTATTTATTGTACCTAATGATCGAAAAATTCAATGATTACATATTACATTTGAAGCACGTTGTTGTTGATATGGCTCCTCATGAGATGCAAATTTGTCCATTTATTTGACCATCTCCTTGTACACCTTTTTGGACATTCCTACTGGCATATTTCTGATATCAACTCGTTATCTTTTGAGATTTTCATAATCTTCCTGAAAATGTAATATGAAAATAATCTATTTAATTTTTATATTGATATATGAAAAGTAAATATAACAAAATTGACATTTATAAATAATTTTAGAAAAACATTTAAAGGAATATTACTTTTTCATTCCTTATTTTTTTGTTGTTGTACGTTTTTGCTATTAAAATTCTGACATGTCTCATTGACCAACTCTCTGGAAACTCTTCTTGTAGTTTAGATAAAATTTGGTTCTTGGAATCATTGGCTTGATTTTTGTATTGTAAGTGGAAAGAAATCTATAAATTTATACAAAATACATGTATGTCCTGGATTCTCCTGATCTAACAATATGCTACTGTTAAATACAAAATCGCTTCTACAAATCTTTATGGAATTTAAAACACAATCACCAATTACAATATCATGAAGAAATATCAATCAAACACAACACAGATAATTTACCGGTGAAAGCTTATAGCTAAAAATCCCACTATCTTCTATTGTATATTATATCATGGATCATGAAATAATTACATACAAATCTCTAGTCCAAGAGCCCTCAGTACATGAGCTAATTGTCTCACACTGTCATATAAAAATTGGCAAGTTCCTTAGCCAATTTACTGTATCTAGACAACCTTCCTCCACTGCGCAATCCCTACTGATAACAATCCTTGAATGAGTGCAATATTGCCTGCCTTAACTGCGCAACCCTCATGGGCACATCCAATGTGTGTGGTTGCATGCGTGCAACCAGATAATGTCACAACTGATAATTTACTTCCCTTTCACCTAGAAATCAACTGGGTCTCCACTGGATCTGATATGCATGCAGTTAATAATAGTAAATATTCAGTTGCATGTGAGACCATTGATTGTGAATTAATTAATAGTTAATTCACTTGTTCTCTCACTAGTGTATCTTCAGTTACAAATATCACAACCGATTTTAACTCACTTAACTGTAATATCCCAAAAGGGAGAATGCAGTAATACTTCACACAATATAAGAACTTACAGCAAGGTAAACAATAAATCTAAGTACAAATCAGAATATGTAGAAAGAGCTGAGCCATTTTATTATATTGGAGATGATTCAGTTACACAAGTACAAAATATAGGTAGATCTAGCCAAAGAGATGAACTAGGATCACCTTGAAAACATGTATGCAACAGGTACAACGTAACTGGAGAGGCTCTGCAGCAAATACTGCGCTGTCTCTTCAACAGAATATAAACATGTAGTTGCAAGCTGAAAAGAGAAATGCAGATCTACTCAAAACTGGAGCTCTGATGATGCCAAGATTCAAGATCTGGCCAATGTGATGGATTCCCAAGATAACCCAGAAAAGGATTTTCCAGATTTGCAAATTTGGAAAAATCACCTCCCCAGGGTTTGATCCTTGATCTGCTGGGAAATACAGATCTGAAGCTAGATCTGAAGAATAGATGGCTGAAATGTGTGCTCAGATCAGATCTATGCTTGAAGGGTTGATCCCTTCCTCAGATCTATGAGCTAGAAGCTCTAGATCTAGCTTCTCAATCCTCCAAATGATGATTGCAGCTGCTGCAACACAACTGCCTCTAAAAACTGCGTTGTGAGGGAAAGAGAGGCCTTTTTCCTGCTGAAATATGTTGCGATAAACTCCAGGCTGATGGCGAGACTGATGGCAATGTGAGGGGATGATCCCTCACAAGATTGCTAGCTGAAATACTAGCAACTTCCTTTCTCCTTTCAGATCTGCAATATGGACAACGTTATTCTTGAGGAGAATACTGCTGTTAGGAGGTCAATAACTTTTGGTCTGATGCCAGATATGCAATGTGGCTCTGGGAGTGCTGATCTATAAGCCCAAGTGATGGGAATAATCCCTCACCTTGTTCTCCAACTGAAGTACTAAAGACAACTTCCACCTTCCAAACTGATCTTCAGAAATCTACAGATTTCTGAATAAGAATGTTTTGCAGAAAGTAGAAAAATGAAATGGAACTTAAAGCCTGATGTATAATGAAGTAAAATAATCTTCCTTAGAGATCACTCAAAGAGAGAGGAGGGATTCCCGCCCGGGAACACCCTGTGCTAAATAACACCTGCAATCTCTGCTAAACAACCCAAGAATGCAGTGGAATGTCACTTGACAATTCCAGATCTAAAAGATCATACATCAAATAATCCAAGATGCCTTCCACCTTTGCTTTCATCTCCTTTATAATGATTGAGCCATCCCAAACCTTGGCCCTAATCTCCACCGCGCAGTCTCATGCGGACAAGATCCTCCAAGTGGGACTGTGCTGTTTGACCAAATCAACCAAACAGTCTAGGTGCAATGTACACCTCCTCCATCATGCGTGCTTCATTTGCACATTATCCTCCACCACTTGATCATTAATGCTCAATGACCCTTTGTTTGACATCTTCCAGATCTTAGTTGACTGAATCAACCCTCCATGATCTCTCTCATTAAATGAGACATGATCTCCAATCTCATTCACGGCAGTAGTTGTTCAACTACCTCTTTTTGCAGATCTAGTCTAAATTAATCCACATTCACACACACAAAGTGGATATTTATTCTTATAGAGGATTGTGGGTCCCTCCACCCTTTTATTTACTTAATTCATTAAGAAAATCAAGGACTCTAATATTCCAAATGTGATGTGAAAATTTGGGAATATTACATTAACTGAGTTAAACTACTTTACAACTTACATAACTGCACTTCCAACTCTGTTACAACTTCGAATCACTCAGTTACAACTAAGTCAACCTGCATGTCCCACCAACCAACCACTTAACTCTAAATTCCTTTAGCTAACTGATTTGCTACTTCAGTTAACTATTTCAAAGTGTTCATTGAGAATAGAGCATATTTTATTGTCCAAGTAATATTAAGGTGTTATGCAGAATTATGAATTACAGATAAAACATTCTTCCCTAAATGTGGTGCAATGCATTTAGAGCAACAGGTTAAAGACTTTGCAGATACTTTTCCTAACAATAAATAGACAAATAGAACATATCAAGAAACTTACTTGGAGTCCAAGCACTTCCAATTCTCCTTCTGTCGCTCTTGCTGTAGCTTCAAATCCAAGCTAGATCGCCAAAATATTTCCTGCAAGAATGAACACTAAACAACAAAGAGATAGCAATATACATATGCCTATTCAAGTTATTCAGTTAAATCAATGAAACATGAACCATATACATCAGATAAGAATTCATAATATGAAAGACAAAATCTTATACATATACATATGTGGGAAAGTAAACAACAATATTTATTAATGGATAGAAGGGGAGGTTACAACCAGTGAATTATTTGATGTCACCATATCCAGCATCATCCCAGCCTCATCACAATGAACATATCTCCTGTATCATATCACTCAAATCAATTCCTCAATTGAAATTCTACCACCATTTCTCTACTCAAATTCTTCTTTCTCAAGCACTAAGATCTGTGCTCAATGTATAGATAAGATGAAGATAGTTTTACAATCAATGAATTTCTAATAATAGGTAATACATGTTCCCAAGCTCGGAGGTATCAAATGGACACATGGATTCGAAGTTTGACACATATGCACTCTTCTAGAAGGCACTGGCCAAGTGGACATTCCGGAACAATGAAAATTTCGCTCCCAATTGACAAACGCACCCTTGAGTGTCGGGAAGTGCTTTGCAGAGCACCCTTTAGTGGAGTTGCCTGCATATGCAACGCACTTAGCCCCTTGAGAGACTGTGTTGGTGAGCTCATATGTGTTATAACATATACTTCAAATCTTGGAAACCTTGCAATGGAAGTCAGGAATGATTTGTCTTTGTTCTTTGTCTTAGGGCATGTAGCAACTGAAATGGTAGGGGATGATAGTCCCTATTCATTGGTTCTGGGGATGATGTTCAGTTAAACTAGGTCATTGGGAATGGTGCCCAAATTGAGCTATAACAGATTGCCCCCTAAAGCATGAAGTCAGCATAATAGTAACAATATTTTTTGAATGAGATGCTTTACACTGTGATGGACTGGAGCTGAAGTGGAGTGGTGACCTGCATCAATCTTACAATACATTACATCATGATATATCCTCTTGATCATAAATTGCTGAGGGAATTAATTCCCATGCTCAACACATAAACTATATAATAACATGTACATAGTGCAAAAAGTCATCTACATTGGAATGTTGCCCAATACAGAAATTCCTATAGATATAGGCCCATGTTCGGATGACGATTTGTATGTAAGGTCACCATACAGATGATGTGTACAAAAATCCTGAAATCGCAGCCCAGATGGTTGAAAATAGATCCGGGGTCTTCTTATCTCATTCACTCGATCATTCGGGTACTAGTCTAGCCATGCGAATATATGATTTGTAGTCGAACATGGGAAGAAATCGTTTGATTACTAGCCAATAATGTGAGCTCTTAACAAATGCGAGAACCGCCATTGATGTCAATGGCCCTCAAGGTACTGTAGTACATTTCGTAAGGCGTGAATAGATGATTTGATGTTGAACGCCAAACAAAATCTTTCGGTCAAAAATCTGGAAGCGAGGATCTTGTCGATGCTGTAACAAGACTCATGGTATTGGAATATGATGTTTATAAGTGAACTTCCTGGACGATGATTTGCCGTCAACAGGAAGCCACTTTATTGCGAAATGGAAGTTACTGATTTAGGAGACAAAGGATGACTTGATATAGCAATTTTCAGGGATGACTTTCATGAGAATGAAGGTTTATGAGTATTGAGAAGGATGGGTATTCATTGGATGAATTATCTTGAACATATCATCGACACTGAGATGAGTTGGCATCATTGACCCAAAACCGAAGTGAAGGTATGATGAACCATAGGTATGAATGAACTGTCAAGAATATTACCCAACCCAAATAGTCACGACGATGGAGTGAAGTGTCATGTTCAAGAGCGACCTACTACCGTAAAAAGTTCTGTTCACTTTCCCAAATTTTCCCCGGTCATTTGTTGACTAGTACCTCTTTATTTTTTAACAAGATTGAGGAGGATAACATATGCTTGATCTATAATTCAAACCTTCAGGCGAATAATGTATCACTATTTAATAATTTAATGAGTCTAGTGATGAATGAAACTTGATTCTTGCCATGATTGACAAGCTCGTCACTATTTTATGTTTTAACGAGCTTGACGACAGTGACAACCCGATCCTTTTTCATATTTAGAGAGTTTGAAAAAGTGTAAAATAATATATAAGAGAACCTCTTTAGTCATGTTTGAACAAGGTATTCCTTTTTCGTAAATAATCTATCTCAGTCTGGAAAAGGGTTAAACTTATACTAAGTAGATATCAATTCATTTACTTTTACGAGCTCGAAAAGACAGGTGCTCGAAAATCTTTTCACATTATCGGAGTCTGAAGAGAGCTAAAAGAAGACTCCAAGGGTTCCTTTTTCGTTGTTATTGAAGCTCAAAAAGGAGATAAAAGTGCACTTCAAATCCTTTTTCATTTTTAACAAAGCTTGAAAAATAAGGATAAAAAGTATGCTTTGTGGTCAAATCATTCTTGAAATAAATCTGCACAACTAATCTGTTCATCAGTTGTAAAACCTGTTCAGAACAACATCAAATGGATTAAAAATACCTATTTCATGATAAAAATATAATAAAACCATAGTCATAGCAATAAATATTCATTGCAAACAATTAAATGACTAAATAAAAAGAGTTTTACAATTCATTTTTACCATTCAATAGTTATCATTTGCATTTTGGAGCTCTGAACCTGTTTCTGCCCCTGAAATTTAGCTGTTGATTGTGATCAATTCTGTGGACGGTTTTCATCGCCGTTTGATCCAAGTTAGTACCATGAACCTTATATTTCTTTTAGTAATCATTTCATTTCCTTTCATTGCAAATTTTTAGGGTTTTGAGCCTCTTAGGGTAAATTTTGCTTTCAAAATGAGCAACGCACCCTTGAGAATAGAAAAATGTGTTGTAGAGCACCTAAAATGAAGTCTATATGCATATGCAACACATTGTCCCGTTCTCAAGACTGCGTTGGGCGCAATCTCCATTTTTGTTTCTTGCACTATGCCCAAAATTTGTTAATTTTTTTGCATTGAAAGGAGTCTAATGAGTCTTATGGTTATGTTTCAGGATTTCATCGGATTATAATGATGATTATATGGAGAGAAAGAGATCATGAAGAAAAAAATATGGTTTCCCTAAATGATTCGGGTACAATAAGAGCCCTAATAGATTGTGGGTTGTTAAAGTGCTTCCGATTGTCAGGGATGAGGCAACAAATAGAACTCTTGGAGTTCCTAGTTCGAGCATGGGATTCGGCTATTGAGGCATTTCACATTAAGAACAAAGTGTGTTACACAGTAATTTGTCACCGTCCCTACCATTCCCCGTCCCGCACAATGGAGGACCCATTTCGTGACCTGTGAACATTGTCATGCCTTGAAAACATCATCAATGCATTCCTCTAAGCATGAGCTTTATTTGCCCTTGAGACATCTCCTTGCAAAATCATGAAAAAACATCCCTTTTGGCATTGGCGCGGGCAGTAAGTTCAGTACTCGCACCAATGGGGAAAATCCTGCAAAGAGGTCGCGCCAACTGGCGCTCTGTCATAGAGCAGCGGTCGTGCCACCCAATTTAGGGACTGTTTTTTAAATAAAGATGGCGAAAGTTGAGTTCCAACAAACTCACAAACCATTGCCTATCTTGAGTTGGGAGGTTTGGCTGCGGGAGTTCTATGGAAGGGAAGTGGTTTTGCCACCTCTCATGGAACCTTCCTTGTTGATAGGGCCAATCCCATAATAATAGGGATCCCAACTCCCTCCTTCCCCATCTATAAAAGCCTGCTCAAATCCATGGCAACCTAGTCTGGAAGTGCCTAAGCTTTGTATCTCCATATTCCCAAGAGCCTTTGTGCTGTAAAGAATCCTCTCTTTCCCTTAAGGCAGACTCAAGTAAGGAGACCATTGTCACGAGACTCCAGAGAGGTTTTCCCTTTCCTCGGCGAGCTTTGCGAGACGTGGACGGCCGGAGACCCGTCCGAAGGAGGCTGCGACGTCAGAACTTGGTTGTAATCTCTCTTCGTTTATTATTTAATAGATGATTATGATTATGGTTCCACTCCGTTTTCCATCATGTTAATGCGAGTAATGTCTTTTCTGACTGATGTTTAGTTACGTATGCTGGTTTCTATGCTTGTATATGTTCGTTTCTTCCATGTGCAGGTGTTCATCCGCGGAGATCGTGGAAGGATTGTGATCTGCCGGGGCTGAAGAACGGGGACGCTTCTTCTTCAGATCATAGCGTTGGAATCCAGGTAGGCTTCTATTCCTAGTCTTTCCATTCGTAACTAGGAGCTTGCGTCATAACATTGTTTGATTGTTGCTAGACCCCTACTGGGCTAGTAGGGATCGCCTTTGTCCGCAGAGGGGATTTACCTCCTCAACAAATTGGCGACTCCGTTGGGGATTGTCCGGTTTTCATTGTCTCGTTTATGTTGTCTCGCTTTGATTGTTTTATGTTTTTCCTTGCTTGATGAACTTTCTGGGTTGGATTCTTTCATTGTTTTTGCTTCTTGGTTTGCTTAGCTTGCATTGGTCTGCTTCTGGAGTAGCTTGTTTTTAATTTTTGGCTGAGAAACTCGACTGGCGCGGTTTTTAACCCGACAGTCGCGCCAATTGGCGCACGTTGCTTTTGTCTAGCCCGCGCCAATTGCTTTCTGGCGCCAGTTTCACACTTACAGTCGCGCCACCCCTGTGAGTTTTTTGAGTTTCTTCATTTTTGAGCTCTCTGGATTTGATCAGTGTTTTTCTTCTTGATTTTCCGACTGCCTGAGTGTGTTGGAGTCTTGTTTGGCTGGGAATTCACCTCTTTCCTTTGGTTGTTTGCTTTTATCTATCGATTTCACGTTTTGAGCCCTAGGGCATCTAGTGGCTTGGTGTATCGAGCCCTCCTTGGGAGTTTTGGTGTCTTGATTGTCCTGTCAACTTGCTGATTGATTCTCCACATCCTCTTAGTAGTCGTTGATTGTTTTGTTGCGATTTTTGGGTGATTGTTCATTCCTTCATTCGAAATTCGTTTGGTCTTGCCTTGGACCTAGATCACACGGTCCATTGGAAGCTTTTGAGTCTTTTCTTCGTTTTGAGAGACTTTGGTCGATTTGAGGATCTGATTGCTTGTGTTGTTGAGTGAAATCTGTTTGTTTCGCTCTCTTGGAAATCGTTTCTCAAGTTGTTCCGTTTGTTTTCAAGTTTATTTAGTGCATATTAGCTCTTAAACATTGAAAATTAAAAAAAAAAAAAAATCTCTTTTGCTTTTGTTAATTAGTGCAAATTGTGATCTTTTCCATATCGCTAGTGATTAGTGTTTTGAATGAAAAGTTTTCAATTGCATTAGTTGCATTAGAGATCTCATTGTTTGTCTTCCGTTCATTTCGTTTGTGTAAAAGCTCTCAACTCTTCTCTAACTAGTTTTCATCGAACGAAATGTTGCACCGTGGCATATAGCTTTGCATTTAGGAGTCTTTCGAGACACTACATACGATAGGGCCTGAAAATTGAAACTTAATTGAAGATCAACTGTAAAATTTATTCAATTAACCTAAGGCAGCATTGGAACTTAACGAAACATATTTAGAAAAGTCTAGGCTAGAGACGTGTTCCGGCGTCGTTAAACCTAGCAGCTGTCGTTCGCCTGTTGGCTTTAGACAGCGCTAGTACGGACTTGCGCTCCCCGTACCGTCGTGTATATAAAGGGAGACCCCTATAGGTTTTCAATCCTTTATCCATAGGAAGCCGAGTCTGCCGCCCTATACCCGTGATACACCGAACACAGCATTCGGGGAGACTACCTGCACGTACGGAAGTCCTTGGTCGATTTCTGTTTCATTTTTGAAACCAAGGTGTATATTGCAGTTCACGGATATTTGGTACACCCTTTGTGCCTAGTTTTTCCTGAGCAGTCATTTGGTCTTTTATGACTCCCTAAACTTGAAAAGACCGTCAAGCGCTTGTCCTTTCACGCTTGTGTCAACTCTGAAAGAGATAGAGTCATCTTTTTATCGTTTCTCGACTCTTAAAATATGAAACGGTAGAATTTCTTACTTTCCAATGTGGTAAAATTAATCGCCCACGATTATACACCCGTTTAGACATTGCTTGTTGACCGTTTGATCGTGTGTCTTAACTCGTTTTCAGCCCGTGTGTGCTTTTGAGTTTTGATGGCAACTTTTTCAGAATTCACCAACCAAGGAATCCCCTCAGAAGGGAATCCTGGTCATTTTCCTCCTTTTGGAAATGTTGGTGCTCCTTACATGGCGACGTTGTCCCTTCCTGGGTTAACTGTTGGGTTGCCTGTTTGGTTGTTCTCAACCTCTGTTGTCCCGAATGTCTCCACTACCGTTCAATCAGTTCCTCCACCTGAACAACCTCATGTTGATTCCAAGGTGGACCTCTCCCCTTCTTCGCCTGTTTCTGCGTCCTCCTCTTCTACTTCGCCTGGTGAAAGTCTGGATTCAAGTAACCAGGTGGCTAAGAAGAAGAAGAAGAAGACGAAGAAGAAGAAGTCCGATAAGCGAGAGGCTAAATGTACGGCTACTGCCTCCGAGATGTCTCCTCTTGATAAACCTTCCAACCCTCCTCGGAAAGTCAAGTTCCCCTGCATGTTGTGCACGGGAGACCATCTTCTTCGAGACTGCCCTGGCATTCCCAAGGTACTCGAAGTATGGTCCAACGGTCCCCCACCGTTGTCTTTGGCTTCCGGGAGTCAAGTTGGGGGCACGTCTTCAGCTGCTGTTGATAAGAACTCTAAGAAGCAGGGTAAGATCACCAATCCCTGTAAGTTGTGTGAAGGGCACCATGCCATTCACCTTTGTCCTTATATGGATGAAGCCAAGCAAGTCTTGGACAACCCAGCCGGTTTTACACCACGCCTTCCACCCGGTTATAATCGACTTTCTTTGAGTCCTCCGCCAGCTGATCCTATGATTGGTCAAGAGTCATCCTTGGTCGATCCCACTCCCCCAGAAATTCAAATTCACGAATCCGTCCCTGACCAACCATTGGTCGTCGGATCGGTTGAACTGGCCCCGTCCACGGTGCACCAGGTCTTTTCTGTCGAGAGTGGATCTCACACCCCCCATGTCCTTCTGATCTCTTCAGATTCTTCAGATTTGGAGAAAGATTCTCCTGTCCCTGTACTTCAAGAAGCCCCTCCTCCACCTCCCATGATGGAGGCTCCAGAGGATATCCCTCCCGCCTTCGAGATGGAGGTCATGGAGGATGCTTCTTCTACCGTAACATCAGGGGAAGACCTTCGCTTGTCGATGGTAGCCCCTCCGAGTAGTGTGGTCGCTTCCTTTGACTGGAATCGATTTGCAGGATTTCGCCTTCCGTCTTATGTGCCTTTCGAGATCACAGTACAGGCTCTTGGTCTGGTTGTACCCAGCACCATTATAGACGAAGGTGCCTCTGTTAGTATTCTGTCATCAACTACCCGGCAAGCTTTCGGTTCGCCGCCGCTTGCGCCCGTTACGCAGAATCTGTTGACATTCAATAGAAGAACGAGTCAACCATTGGGGATCCTTCCAAGGTTACCTGTTACTTTGGGAGGTAAAACCGTCCATATGGACGTGATGGTCGTTCCAGGCCCTTTGGATTTCAATCTGCTCCTGGGGCGCGATTACACCTATGCCATGGGAGCCCTTGTCTCCTCCCTCTTTCGCGTGATGTGCTTTCCACATGAAGGACGGATCGTGACCATTGATCAGCTTTCGTTCTTTGGTCCTAATATGGCATCTGGTCTGCCATCACCCCCTCCTGGTTTCTATCCACCCGTTGTATCTGCTCCACCGCAGGTCAACTATGTGGCCACCTACCCTGTGCCTGTGCTCAGTGATGATGCCGTCGTGCATCAGGTGTTGGGGGCATTGGGTCCTGACTTCCAGGATGTTTTCCTTCCATCGGGAATAGAACTCTTGGAAGCACCGCCTTCTTGTTCATTTTGATGTAAGTCGGTTAGAGCACGGTTTCCTCCCTGGGTCAAGCTCTTTAAAAAATGAAACCAGGATCTCGGAGCATAGTTCCTTCATTTGTGTCAAGCTCCTTAAAACATGAAACAAGTTGTTTGAGGATAGTTCTTTTAAGTGTGTCAACCTTGTTAAAATAATGAAACACAAGCATGTTCAATTCGACTTTTTGTTTTGAACCTTCACTCCATTTTCAATGGACTGAAGCTTGGGGGGCATGCACCTCGAATTGAGACACCATGCTGGGGGGCATGCCCGTCTTCCTCATTTCAAGCATAGTTTTCATATGTGTGTGTTCATGTGTGCTTTTAAGCTTGCATAAAAATGAAATGTGTGAGTAGATACATTGTGTGAATACATTTCGCATTGGGTCGTTTGTTATGTAACTGATACATTAGATTACATTTGTATTAGACATTTGCATGACATATAGAAAACATCATCACATGTAAAGAAAGATCCATCCAAAATAGTCATATGTATATATATATATGTGTGTCGAAATGTTTGCACAGTGTGCATCTCAAAAACTCAAAAAATATACATAGTCGTCTTAGTACATCCGGAGACGCTATGTCTCTCAAAAATAGGTGTGGTATAAATCCTAAAGACTAGTCCGCATGGTGCTCATGATAGCACGTGACTGCACGCACTAGGCGCCTCAGGATTCGGTGGATCCGATTCGGAACTCCCACCGTGTGGCGCTGGTATGCCATCGGTACGTCTGCTAGCCGGGCATAGTCTGGGATCCCGTGGGCGATCCCCTCGAGGTTCTGGATCAGTTCATCTCCTCCGGTGCCTTCCCCCTGAATCTCAGGGGCGAGTTGGGTCCTCCGGGAGATTGGAGACATCCCGGCTGGTCTCTCAGGTCCTACATCTGCATGCATATATAATTGTGTTAAGACGAATGTGTATTTACAAAAAAAACATATAAGCATAAAATCAAAAATATGAGGTCTTACCCAGCTCCTCGTCCCAGTCATCTCCTTCTGGTAGTGGGAGATCTGGGCCCCCGGTGAAGTCAGTTCCTGAATAGGGCCAGTCTTCCACGACAATCAGCTGGCGCCGTAACCACCTAAAAAACTCTGGCTTCCAGGACATCTGTTTGCCACCTCCAGATCTGGGCATCAATGCTGCCCAGCGAGCCATTCTTGGCTCTCGTGGTATCGGACTCCCCACTGCGGCCCCTTGGCTTTGGAAGATTGGTAAACGTTCCAGAATGAACGATACCAAGATGGAACCATAACCGAACTGTTTCAGTTTCCCCTGTTTGCACTTCGTGAGCTGCCTTTTCATGTTGATAGTTACTGCTTCTGCCCAGTTGAACAGTAAGGGACCCATGCATTCTGAGGCCAACATGAGTTGGGTCTTCGTGGCCTCGTGCGGAGCCTGCGACCCAGCAGCCCGCGTAATGGTATGGAGAACTACTCTCAGTGCTAGATCAGGAATAGTGTGGATATCCACCTTCTTGCTTCCTGATCTTGTTTGTGCCCCTCGGCACACCCGTGCCATTACTTCTTCCATCTTTTCCCCAGATGGTCTGCTTCCAGTCAGTACAGGGATTGGACCTCTGCGGGACAATCCAGTGATGAAATAAACATCGGTGACCTCCAGTTCTAACACCTGGTCTCGTAACCTGAACACCTGTTCATTTTCATCCCAGATGCTGATTAGATATTGGAGGAGCTCGGGCTGAGCTCGTAAACATGACGTGAGGAAGAACTTTTTCAATCCACAGTCTCTAAGTGCATTCATGCAAGCTTGGCTTTGCATGGCCTGTTCATCCTCTTCTCCGTGCTCTCGTTCCTTCCATTCGATTTCCATTTTGAGTGATTATCTGCATTCACATGGTCAAAAAACCCTAGTTAGATCTTTGATGAGCTTCAAATTCCAAGCAATTTGATCTAAATGTCGAAATTTTGGGCGGAATTTAAGGTTCGGCCGCTGGCGCGAGCCCTTTGTAAAAAAGAGCTCATTGGCGCGGGTCCGTGCCCGATACCCGCGCTAATGGGCGCAGACCTAAAATTTTAAGAGTGGCCTCATAGAACTGATTCTTAAGGGAAAATCGTTAAAAAATGAATGAAAATGTAGAGCAAGGGAGCGCCTTTTACCTGTGACAGACGAGAAGCTGAATGGTTGCCTGGATTGGTCGCAATCGTCGACGAAAGTTTCTGCTCCAAATGGACCACTGTTGCTTTCTACCAAGGTAAATAGTAAAAGTAATTTTATTTTTACCAATTTGACATATTTATAACTTTTTCGACGTTAAATGAGTTTTAAAAAGTTATTTTTATCAAATATTTGCATATGTATGTCGAAAATGGATTTTACGCTTGCTTGGTATGTGCAGCAGCAGGTTTTTGCGACTTAAACGATGGAAACGAGTTGTATTTTATACTTTTTCGGACTAGGTAAATACACGAAAAAGTCACTCTAGAGTCATCTTTCAGCTCTTTTCTGACTCTCTAAATATGAAAAGATTGCCGAGGCCCTTGTCATTTCGATCTCGTTAAAATGGAAACGAATCGACATCCACCCAGTATAAGTTTAACCCTTTTTCGGGCTGGGATGGATTGATTACGAAAAAGGAATACCCTAGCCTATCGCGACTAGGAGGTTTTCCCGGATATTGTTTTCTACCTTTTCGGATCTGGGGAACTATTTACGAAAAGGGACTCGTGGAGTTTTCTTTTCCGCTGTCTTTTCAAACTCTCTAAACATGAAAAGACGCCGAGTTCTTCCTTTGTCAGACTCGTTAAACCCCGATGACATCGGATCTAGTCGAAATGACGTTCTCCGAGTTCCTCCTTCCTAGGACTCGTTAAATGCACTAGGATGGATTCGCCCGAAGGGCGGACTTATATCGCAAGCATATGTTATCCCCTTCAAGCTTGTTATCAAAAATAATTGGGGTACTCGCCAGAAATGGTGGGGGAAAAATGGAACCATCGTCGTTGTCGTCGGCAGTATGTCGCTCTTGAACATGGCACTTGTCCGCATTCGTGTCGGGTTGGGGACATCTCATCTCGTTGTTTCACTTTGCTTCCATGGGTTTGGGTAATCTCTTTTGACCTCTCATCTGTTCACTGCCTCGTCGCCATGACCTTTGATCTGTTGATGTCAAATACTGCCAAGTCCATTGTCGTGCCGTTTATATGTTCAAGAGAAGCTGGCCTCTGCGAATATCAACCTTCCTCTGTTTCTCATATGATCCTGATTCACAACAAAACATTATGTTCCTCTGTCTCGTGTCGATGATGTGGGAATCATTATGGCCCACCTTCGATCAAGGTCACTTCCTGTCGACTTCAACTCATTATCCAGGAAGTTGGTCTAGAGACTCCCGATGGTACCTTGGAGCCTGCATGCCTCAATGGCAGGTTCGTCGCATTCGACGTGAGGTTTACATCATTGACCTCCGATCGAGTGATTCTGCGGGTGTTCGACGTCAACTCATTTATTCGCACGCCATAGATTGTACCTGTAGTACCTTGAGGGACATTGTCATTATTGGTGGTTCCTCTCGTGTCTGTTAACAGCTTTCATCATTGGCTGGTAATCAGACGATGTTCTTGCATGTTCGACTTCAGCTCACATATTCACATGCTCGAACTTGTACTTTGTTGGGGACGAGATGGAGCGCAAGACCCTGGATTGTGTCTGTTGTAATCCAGGCTGCGATTGTGGATTATTATCATTATGTACATGACTCACTGATTGGATGGCTGCGACCATACCTGAGTCTATTTGTTTGATCTTAGTTGGATGGCTGCGTCCATGCCTTGGATCCGGATTATAGCATACTCTGTTTCGGATGGCTGCGTCCATGCCACATATACATCATGTACTTGAGATATCAGTTGTATCTTTCTGCGCAGGTTTTTCGACGGCGGGCCTTCAGTTGAACATGTTCTCGTAAAGCATTTCACCCCTCTCTCTCTCGGGCCTCATACTTTAGGGGGCATCTGTTACACAGTAATTTGTCACCGTCCCTACCATTCCCCATTCCGCACAATGGAGGACCCATTTCGTGACCTGTGAACATTGTCATGCCTTGAAAACATCATCAATGCATCCCTCTAAGCATGAGCTTTATTTTCCCTTGAGACATCTCCTTGCAAAAATCATGAAAAACATCCCTTTTGGCATTGGCGCGGGCAGGAAGTTCAGAACTCGCGCCAATGGGGAAAATCCTGCAAAGAGGTCGCGCCACCTGGCGCTCTGTCATAGAGCAGCAGTCGCGCCACCCATTTTAGGGACTGTTTTTTAAATAAAGATGGCAGAAGTTGAGTTCCAACAAACTCAGGAACCATTGCCTATCTGGAGTTGGGAGGTTTGGCTGCGGGAGTTCTATGGAAGGGAAGTGGTTTTGCCACCTCCCATGGAACCTTCCTTGTTGATAGGGCCAATCCCATAATAATAGGGATCCCAACTCCCTCCTTCCCCATCTATAAAATCCTGCTCAATCCCATGGCAAGCTAGTCTTGAAGTGCCTAAGCTTTGTATCTCCATATTCCCAAGAGCCTTTGTGCTGTAAAGAATCCTCTCTTTCCCTTAAGGCCGATTCAAGTAAGGAGACCATTGTCACGAGACTCCGGAGAGGTTTTCCCTTTGGCGAGCTTTGCGAGACGTGGACGACCGGAGACCCGTCCGAAGGAGACTGCGACGTCAGAACTTGGTTGTAATCTTTCTTCGTTTATTATTTAATAGATGATTATGATTATGGTTCCACTATTTTTTCCATCATGTTAATGTGAGTAACGTCCTTTCTGACTGATGTTTAGTTACGTATGCTGGTTTCTATGCTTGTATCTGTTCGTTTCTTCCATGTGCAGGTGTTCATCCGCGGAGATCGTGGAAGGATTGTGATCTGCCAAGGCTGAGGAACTGGGACGCTTCTTCTTTCAGATTGCGTTGGAATCCAGGTAGGCTTCTATTCCTAGTCTTTCCATTCGTAACTAGGAGCTTGCGTCATAACATTGTTTGATTGTTGCTAGACCCCTGCTGGGCTAGTAGGGATCGCCTCTGTCCGCAGAGGGGATTTACCTCCTCAACAAAGTGGTTCCTATTACAGTAGAGGATGTATATTTTCTCACAAGTTTGTCGATGAGAGGCTTGCCTATTTCCCTCTTAGGGTCTGCTCTTGGAGGAGAGACTGTGAGAGATTATGTTTTGCAGTATTTCTATCCAGGGGGAGATAAGCAAAGATGGGAAGATAAACATTGGGGATGTTCGAGTTTTGCCTTTGAGAACCATTCTTTTCATGATCGCAAAACTTGCCGACACCGTTACACTACATGTAGCGAATATATCATATATGCAGTACACGCTAGAGTGCATGGAGCCAACAGTCTTCAACTGGTCTGAAGTTGTACTTTCCCAAATAAAGGAACAACTAAACAAAGAAAAGGGAGGAAGGAAGAAGAACTTTAGTTATGGTTCGATCCTCATTTCATTTGCCTTAGAATGGATTCCACTGATGCAGCCCTAGCATGTGACACTGGGTGTGTCTAATCCTAGAGATCCGAGGATGCATAGATGGGTAGAAATAATGGGTAGGCATGCAGGCCAATCTACCATTATGTTCTCGACTATGTTCTTCGCTTGGTTCAGGTGACATGTTGTCGCTATTGATGAGTATGTATACGGAGGCATTGATTTCCGAGGAGATCCAGACTTAGCCTTACTAGAAGGCGCTCAATGGGGTGTAATAGGTAAAAATGTTTCGACCATGCTTTTGATTTTCCTAAGGTTTATAAAATGTTTTTGTATTTTTGATGTTTTCCCAAGACTAAACTAAAGTTTTTATGTAATGCAGATGTTGGTCAAGTTCAACCGGTGGAGGAACCAGAGTGTGGAGCAGATGAGCCAGCAGAGAGGGTTGTCGGGAGAGCAGTCCTTCAGGCTCTAGACATGGCTAAGACTCTGACTGAGCTTCGGTAGCACATAGAGGGGTTGACCTTCGGGATTTCAGATTTTCGGACCCATGCGACTGCAGCGCCACACTTTAGGTGTTCCTAACCGTTGGATGCGGTTACTGCGTAGGATAGCTAGATATATAGCATGTTACCATGAGCACCACTAGTTTACTTTTGACATGTTGCATACATTTTGAGGTCAGATGACCAATGTGTCTTGGGCACAAATTTTTGTAAAAACCTATAACTATCTATCTATTTGATTTCTATGTTTTTCTTTTGTTTATTGTGTAATCCTATTCAATTATGTGAATGTTTTCTTTACATGTGTTGCAAATGTATGTCTAAAACTTGGTTAGCCAAAGAATCAGTCAATGTGTTCAAATTTCTGGAAATGTGTTGATATTGAATAAAATCAAAGTGTCTTTCCAAAAGTCGAACTCTTAGGAAAAAGCGATGCAATGTTGGATTTCTAATAGTATAAACACTAGTAAGTTGTAATAACACAAGTTGTGAGTCTAACCTTATGATGATGCGGCTAATGCCAAATGAAATGGCATCAGAGAGAAGTTCGATCAACACGATATACTCAACGATATTGTTTGTCAATCTACCAATACAAATCCCTTGAAAACTCACTAACTCGCCGTTCGGAGTGAATGTGGCCCACGTTGTAGAGGATAGATTCTGCATACTACGATTAGCACCATCAACATATCCAAAAAATGGTTCTAAATATTCAAACATTTGCGATGAAATGTAAAGTGGATTACTAATGTCAAGAAAACCCTAAAAAACAAACTAAGATAGTAAATGAAAATCAACATCATATATATAGAATATAATAAAAAAAATTACTATGCTCATGATTAAGCATAGTAACGTTTCGAATACAACCCATTTCTGGGCTACGCCAACGGAATTCCATCGTAATCTACTAACTCATAGGCACCCTTAGCAAGAACTATTTTGACAATATGGGGGCCATACCATAATGGCTCAAATTTTCCTGTACCTATTACATCAACTTCTTGATAATAAAGAAGGACTAAGTCGCCCTCTGAGAAAATATGAGGATGGACATTTTTGTCGTATTGTGCCTTTGTACGTCTCTTATGCGCTTTGTTGGCCAATTGGGCTTCATGAAGCGTTTCATCAAGATGGATGAGGTTAAAAAGACGCGCTTCTTCTTCTGAGGTGTCAGATAACAAGTCGATTGCAAGTTTTAATTATGGTATTTCACATTGGATAGGAAAGATAGCTTCCAGACCATACACCAATTGAAAAGGGGTAAATCCAGTTGCATTTCTCACCGAGGTTCAGTACGCCCACAAGGCTAAGTACAAGATCAAATGCCAGTTTCTCTTACAAACTCCTATCATTCGTTGAAGCATACGTTTAAGAATCTTGTTGATAGCCTCAACTTGTCCATTTGATTGTGGATAATAAGGAGTAGAATTATCATGTGACAATCCTAACTTAGCAGTCAATTCAGTCATCATGTGTTTGCGAAAATGCTTCCCATGATCTGTAACTATAGCCTGTGGGACCCCAAACCGCAATAACATGATTAAATAAAAACAATACAGCTATTTGTCCTATATTGTTTAATGTAGGCATCGCTTCGGCCCATTTGGTAAAGTAGTCTACTGCGACAATAATATAACCATGCCCCCTGGATGAACAAGGGTTACAGGTCATGAAGTCAATACCCCATTTCGAAATGGTCCCACAAAGACAACATGATCCATTGGTGCTGGCGGTTTGAGGATTTTACAATAAAAAATCTGGCACGCATGACAACTTTTGACCGTGAGGATACAGTCATGAAATATGGTAGGTCAAAAGTAACCGGCACGGAGTATCTTCTGCGTGGTAGTGTATCCAAATAAATGTCCACCACAAGCCCCAGCATGACAATCATTTAAAACCTTTTCAACCTCCTCATGAGTGAGGCACCTTATTAAAATTATATCGACACCACGATGATAAAGTGTATTGCCGACGATCATATAATCTTTGGCTTGGTATCGAATATATCGCTGTTCAGTGCGAGAGGTATCAGGCTGAAAAGTTTGAGTTTGGAGATAAATGATGAAATCTCCATACCAAGGATCAGATGATCCAATCAGAAACAAAGATTCGTTAGGAATTGATCGTTTTGACATAGTAGCAGTATTATCAGAGGGAAGGTCACAGAGAAGCTCAGCCAAAACTAAAGACTCCTTTGACTTGGATTTGATGAATTCCAAATCAAATTCCTGCAAAATGAAAATCCATTTGAGTATTCCCCCCCCAATAATTTACGTGATAAGATATAAGTCATGGGGTTGCAATCCGAAACGACAATGGTCTTTCGGAACATGATATAGTGGAGAAATATTTGGACAGCTTGAACAACTTCCAAGGCAAGCTTTTCTATGTACGAATACTTAACTTCTATATCATTGAGATTACGACTCAAATAATAGATCGGATGTTCTATCCCATTTTCTACTTGGACCAATACCATAGCAATGGTCGTATTAACCGTGGTGATATGTAGGAAATAATCACTTTGATAATTAGGGGGATACATTAATGACGCTCAGACAAGAGTATCCTTGACAACATCAAAAGAAGCTTGTGCAACTTGGTCCCAATGGAAGGGAACCCATTTCTTCAAGAGTTGAGTAAATCCTTTATCCATTTCGGCATAGTTGGTAATGAAACTTCTTAGGAAGTTAGCCTGTCCTTGAAGTTTTTGTATATGAAGTAAATTTGATGGAATAGGCAAATCCAGGATGGCCTGAAACTTCAATGGGTCGATTCGAATTCCTTCTTTTGAGACGACGAATCCAAGCAAACGACCAAAAACAACACAAAACACACATTTATGTGGATTGAGGTGTATTTTGTAGTGTCGACAGCATAAGAAGATGGCTCTCAAATGCATCAGGTGATCAGTCCGATTTCGTGAATGCGCGGGTAAATCATCTGGATAGGGTTGAACACTTTGCTTGATGTCATTGAAAGCATAATCCATTTCTCTCTGAAATGTTTCCCCAGCGTTATTTAAACCAAATGGTAGTTTCCTATAAGCGAGTGTTCCCCAAGGATATATGAATGCTGTCTTATGTTGATCCTCTGGGTGGATATTGATTTGATTTAGCTGGAAAATCCATCCATGAACGAAAAGATTTCACATCTAGCACAATCGTCAATGATCTGGTCGATAAAGGGCGTAGGATAGTTTTCTTTCGGTCAAGCCAAATTGACATCCTGATAATCGACGTACACTCTGATGGTTCCTTGTTTTTTCATGACAGGAACGATGTTGGAAACCCACTCAGTTAGCTGAACAGGGTAAATGAAACCATCACGCAAAAGTTTCTCAACTTCTTCTTTAATGGAAATGACCTTCTTTGGATGAGTAGGACAAAGGTGTTGACGTACCGGTTTGACATCAAGATACATATTAATAGTGTGTTCAACAATACTAGTATCTATGCCTGGCATTTCCTCGTAAGACCAAGCAAATACATCATAGAATTCATGAAAGAGAGAGCGATATGTTTCGAGTTCTGATGAAGAAAAAGATATGCCGACATTAATATTTTATATAATGCTAGGTTTGGTCGAAATATCGATAGAAATGGTTTCTTCAATATTTGAAAAATTTCGTTTGGAATCGATTGCATTAATAGGTAAATAATTCGAAAAGAAATTTTTGATTGATGGGTGATATAGTTCACTAAGATAATTTTCTTCATAATTCAGAAGATGGGAACGATGATGATAATATTCCCATGGTTCTCCTTCTGACATCATGATTTCAAAAATATTCTCATCTATCAAAAAATTTGAGGAAAAAGGATCCGATGGAGTACCAAAATCTTATGAACGATCAACCCAAACAACCGGCGACGCTGATTTCTGATTCGCCGCCTAGGCCAGATAGATTGATTGCTATGCCAGCTCAATAGGGCTGGGCGGCAACAACTCATCCAACGTAACAATTTCAGAATCACCTGTACTCTTCCTTAAGCCAAATGGAGTGGAATAGATCATGTAGTAGGTATCTATACTTGCAATTTATGCCGACATCGCAGGCGATGGTAATGAAAAGGTTCCCATGAGAGTGGAATCCTTTAAGAGTTCTACACCAATGTTTTGAAGTGCTAGTTGGGGCGCATGAACAAATGGAACACTTCCAGTTACCTGTGAAAGAGAGGCAAAGAAAGATAGCTTATTGATGACTGTGATTGTACCTTTATATGGAAAGACGATCATTCTAAAATATGTAGAAACAATTGCAGTCATAGCATATACCCATGGCCTTCCAAGTAGAATATTATAGTCAAGGGGCCCGTCAACAACCTCGACATGAACATTCACTATTTCCCCCCCCAGTTCAACATGCAGGTTATTGATAATACCACAAGGCTTATATGTACATCCATCGAAAGCCTTCAACGTCGTTGATGATTGAGATAAACGCGGCGAGCCAAGTGACTTCCAACAATTTAAAGACATAATACATGTAGACGCTCCCTCATCAATAATAATGTGATGAAAAAGTTGATTGAGAACATTTACTTGTATGGAAAATGCCAATTCTGCTGGTAATTGTGGCACATAGCTCGTATGATTAAAGATGACAAGATTAGAATCAGTCGGATCAATTCCACCAATAGCCAACAATAAAGCCTATTTTTGGGAGGGACATTTTTGTAATACCTCAAGAGTAGACATAGCTGAAGGGGATTGGGCCAAATATTCAACTATATTATAATTTTGAGCAACTCTTTCTCGAGGATTATATGTCGATTTATGAACGACTCCCTTAGGTGGCTTAATTGTCAATTTAGGAATAACAGTAGGTGGTATCGATTCCGTAGACGGATTCGTAGTCGAGGTAGTAGGTTGATCAATTTCCTGACTACCATAATATTTATTACGCGTTGACACCAAAATATATGTTGAAGGTTTTGTGACAGATAACATAAGTACTTGGGAACTAGAAGGTGGATCCGTAGCAACCAAATTTGTGTCCAGATTCGGAAACGAATTTGTCAACACAGCTGACGCATGTGAAGTCTTTATTTTTGAGACTTCAACGTGGTGAGGAAAATCCCGAACAAAGTGTTCCTCATTACAGATTATGCATGGATAACGAGGTTTCCTAGGTCTAGACGATCGATCAGATGATCTTTCCTACGGTTTAGAAGTTTGCTTTTTCTTAGATTTCTCTTTTTTCTTACTTCCGGGTTGCTTGTCACTTTTGCCTTTGTCAAATGAAACGTCATTGATTTCAAAAGAAGGTGCAGGATTAGATGCAGTAGTATGATGTGTGCTTGTAGTACTTATCAAACTGTCTCTGTCATGAGAGTCCTTTAATTGTGGAGGAAAAATGAAATTAGATCGGGACGCATTTGGAATTTTTTTATAGAGCGTGCCAAATTGGGTATAGATCAAGTCTAAATATTGGGCACGAGCAATAACTTTCTCTTCAGTGACGACGCAACCCTTAGCCACATCCTCAGTTATAGATGGTAATAGAGACTTAATGAACCACTCAGCAAGGAGTTGATCAAGAACACATGTCTTAACCATTCTACGACGACGACGCCACTCATGAATATGATAAAAAATGTGAGTAGCATTAGTTTGTTTGAAATTGGTCAAGAGTTCCGTTCCTGTCTCATATCATATGGGTAAATGGAAGTGAGTAAAAAAGACAGTAGCTAGGGTAGTGAAATTATCAAAAGAAGCTCTAGGTAATTCAATGTACCATTTTGCAGCCGGACCAGTGAGCATACGCTGGAAAAGACGTAGTTGAACAGAGTCATCATTCAAGGAGTTTGATGAACACCACAAATGATAAGTAATAACATGAGTCAACGGGTCTTACCTAGGGTTTCCATTGAACTTAGGAATGTCCGAGGGTAATTTGTGAGGTATCACGGCCACCAAGGAGCATAGTTTATTGGATCATTGGTTAGCTGATTTAAATCTGGTAACTCTAAAGTTGCAACAAAAGGCAACTGTCGATTAAGGTCAGGTTGAGCATAGCCAGGGTATGATGGAATTGCTTGAGCAACATGCCTTTGAGTACCAACATAAGGAATCTACTGTTGGTAACCCAGATAGGGGTTGTTTTGATAAGCAAACGCTTGAGGATTCTGTTGACCAAAACCTGGGTACGATACTTGTTGAAATGAAGGTTGAGGCATTTGCGCCTGAGGCTGCCAAGGGGTCTGTCCACCAATGTTATAACCCAAATTAGGGTAATTTGGATTCGGTTGAGGATAAGTATAACCGGGTTGTGGCTGTGACATCCCATAAAATGGTAAACCATCTTGTGAATATACGATTCCAGGTATAGGTTGTTGTTGTAAATTGGCCGAAGGATTTGGATTCTGTGGGCCAAATACTTGATTGTATTGAGTTGAAAGACCTGCCTGAAACGGTTTTTGTACAAAATTTTGATTCTGTAATAGGGGTAAAGATGTATTAACAAGTGGAAGTGATGTGGGTGTAACATATTGAACTGGTTGATATGAGTGTACAACTGTTTGTGATTGGTTAGGAAGAGTGGACTGCCATTGACAAACATTCATTTCAACATTAGGTTGACCAAAAAATGATGGAGTACTGTCAAAGTGGGTGACCAAAGGTTGCCCCCCTGCATGAGGAGGATAATAAGATGGAAAATATTGCTCTCCAAATGCAGGTAGTCCAGTTGATATGGTACTGGATGGAATAGACCAAGAAGGACCAACTTGATATTTCCTTGATGATGTGTATAAAGAATCAAGCCGTTTTTTACTCATTATAGGTTTACCAGTTAGAATACCAGACGATGACATTGGTGAAGTCCATGGGTTTGAAGATGCACCAGAAAAATTCCAGATAAAGATTTATAACCTGATGGGACCATAGGGCCACCATGAAAATATGATTATGGTGAAGTTGTAAACATCAACGGGGTAGCGAGGGCAGGTGCTAACGTAATTGGAACATATGGCCCAACCGAAGATGTTGGTTCAGGCATGGTTACTTGACCAAATGTATACCCTTTTGAATCGATGGGAATGTGAATAGGAACAGGATCAACAAAAGTAGGGTGGTGATTGAGGAAAAAACTCGTACAGGTAAAGATCCTCCCAAAAATGGGTTGGAGTTAAATGTGTCTCGTCTTGTGGGATTTATTCAATCGAAATCAAACCAGGTGGAAGTATTTCTCCATCAAGCCCAAAGTATATTTCAGGAGCCTGAATATGTGATATGAGAGACTCAATGGTTACAGAAAAATGTGGGATGACCAATGGAGGAAAAAATTTCTGTTGTTCGACTTCGGGATTCAGATTTTCTGGCAAAGAAGAGATAGGATCTGGATCAACTTCCGGTTGATCAACGTTGGGTTCAGGAGGTATGGTCTCACTGATTGGATGGATTGTGACCACGGGTAGCTGTGAGGACTCCGTCTCAACAACAGTAGACAAACCATGATGTGTAGAAACAACTTGTGCCGACTCTGATATACGTGAAGATGATGCTTCACCAGAGGTACTGATAGTACTGGTTTCGGTAGAGTGATGTCGCCTTCTCCGAACAGTAGTAACTTCTGGTGGTAAAGGTGGTTTCAATGCTAATCTACGTGAACGATGGGGAAAAGGATTTTTTTCTTCCACGATGACTGATTTATTTTAACAAAATAAAAATAAAAAAAATAAAAGGGTAATGCTAGGCAAAAGGTTTACCAAGAAACTGTGAATTGCAGAATACCTGCTGGCGAACTAAGAAGTACGGGAAGACAATCTCCCTAAATGCTGTGTTTGGTGTATCACAATTTACAAGGCAGCCAACTCAGTTTACTATGGATGGATAGCAACCTAAAGTTTTCCTTCCACATATACTCGAAGGTACGTGGAGGCCCATTTCTGTATTAGCGCTGTCTAATGCGAAACCGCACAGTGAGAGCACCCCTTTATACTTTTCGTACTGTAACACCGCTCGATATACCCGAAAGTATGTGGATGAGCTATGATATACTTACGTACATGGAGTGAAGTATCACACTCAGAATGTATCACGGACAATTAACGACAGCTGCTATGTTTTACGACGCCAGAACACATCTCTAGCCTAGACATTCTAAATGTTATTGTTATGGTTCCAATGCTTTGTTAGGTAAATTGATGTAAATTTTAATTTGATCTTGTTTATCAATTTGCCTTTCAAGATTCACCATGATGATGTATTGGAAATTCCTAAAATGCAAACTAAAATGATAAGCAATCTTTTCACTTTTAGTTTTTTTTCAATGAAAATCCTAGCTACTAGAGGGAAAGAGCAATCAATTTGTGAGCAAACAATCAAAGAGCACAAACTAAAATGCAACTTTCCTAATTGTTCCTATGAAAAACACACAATCCACTACATGCAAATGCAGGTTTTTCTTTTCAGTCCCTTTAATGTAAATGCAAAAAATGAAACTAAGTGCATCAAATCAATAAAAACAAATGCCTTTTACTTTGAGAAATGAGGAATTGAACAACAATTTCTCTTTTTATGAAAATTGAAGATTTTAATTACAATTTATCCTATAGGAAACAAAGAATTTAACAACAATTTCCTTTTCAAAAGAAAATGGATCTAATGCAGTAATGAAAATAATTTGAAATTAATTCGTCAATGATAAAGAAAAACACTTTAAATTAACATGGAACAAAATTTTATTTCAAAGGAGGAAGAGGTAGGTAAAATCACTGGTCAATATAAGGCATCAAGAACTTTGAAAACACAACAAACAAAAAACTGAAAGCAAATGCAATGACAAATTCAATGGAATTTGGTTGGCTCTAGGGGGCAACGCAGTCTCTAAGGGGAGATAGTGCGTTGCAACGCACACCTAAGTCGGAGACAATGCTATGCAAAGCACTGTGTCCTATTCAACAGTGCGTTGGGCGCAACAGAGAACAAAAAATCAAGCTGTTTAACACACTTCTAATGAAAATTTGAATTAAAAAAGCCTAATATTTTAGAGAAAATGCTACTGGGTTGATAACAGAGGAAAAATACACCAAGGATGAGGGGTAAACTCCCCAGTGGAGTCACCAATTTGTTATGCAAAATTATGAATTATGGATAAAACATTCTTCCCTAAATGTGGTGCAATGCATTTAGAACAACGGGTTAAAGAATTTGCAGATAATTTTCCTAACAGTAAATAGACGCACAGAACAGATCAAGAAACTTACTTGGAGTCCAAGCGCTTCCAATTCTCCTTCTGTCGCTCTTGCTGTAGCTTCAAATCCAAGCTAGATTGCCAAAATATTTCTGCAAGAATGAACACTAAACAACAAAGAGATTGCAATATACAGATGCCTATTCAAGTTATTCAGTTAAATCAATGAAACATGAACCATATACATCAGATAATAATTCATAATATGAAAGACAGAAGCTTATACATATACATATGTGGGAAAATAAACAACAATCTTTATTAATGGATAGAAGGGGAGGTTACAACCAGTGATTGATTTGATGTCACCATCTCCATCATCATCCCAGCCTCATCATAATGAACATATCTCCAACAGCATATCACTCAAATCAATTCCTCCATTGAAATTCCACCAGCATTTCTCTACTCAAATTCTTCCTTCTCAAGCACTAAGATCTGTGCTCAAATTATAGATAAGCTGAAGGTAGTTTTACAATCAATGACTTTTTGATAATAGGCAAGACATGTTCCCAAGCTCAGAGGTATCAAATGGACACATGGATTTGAAGTTTGACACATATGCACTCTTCTTGAAGGCATTGGCCAAGTGGAGATTCCAAAACAATGATAATTTCGCTCCCAATTGACCAACGCACCCTTGAGTGTCGGGAAGTGCTTTGCAGAGCATCCTTGTGTGGAGTTGCCTGCATATGCAATGCACTTAGCCCCTTGAGAGACTACATTGGTGAGCTCATAGGTGTTATAACATATACTTCAAATCTTGGAAACCTTGCAATGGAAGTCAGGAATTATTTGTCTTTGTTCTTTATCTTAGAGCATGTAGCAATCGAAATGATAGGGGATGATAGACCCTATTCATTGGTTCTGAGGATGATGTCCAGTTAAACCAGGTCATTGGGAATGGTGCCCAAATTGACCTATAATATAAGGGATACTAATAGTACACATTCATCTATAAATAGACATGCAATCTATAAATAGAATTTTCACATACATCTATAAATAGACATACACCTAAAAATAGCGTGAGGCTCCATCCTAGTGTAGGTGCTTCATTTTCACTAGGATCTTCTTGTTGAATATCAACAAGAATATCTATACATTCGTTCCACTAGATCCCTCAAACTTTTGTAAAAGTTTTTCCTCCTTTCGTTAACCTCCAGCACCACTCCAAATGAGCTAAGGAGAAATTCATTTTCATTTTCATGTTCTATTTTTTCTTCTTCTTTTCTTAGAACAACATTCATTTTCTGAGTTGTTGGTCCCTGTAGAAAATTAAACATATGTGAATTAATATATTGTTTGAAACAAGTTATCTAATAATTTCAAGTATATTATTAATGAAAATTAAAAAAGGAAACTCATATTGGATCGATAGTATTTTTTCATTTACCCGATTCATTATTTTGCAAGTTTTCCATCAAGCTTTTACGCTCTTCTGGTCCTAGATCAGAAATAATCTTATCGAGCTTCATCATTTCGTGGCTCTGCATGATACACAGTAAACAATACATATTAGTTAAACTTACATATACTTCAAAAATAATATTTTTTTAAAGAATTTACAAAGAACTTGCATTTTTTTTCTTTTCTTGATGTGCTATCAGTATTTTTGTTACTTGATCTCTTGTCAGCAATTTATTTATCAATATGAAACCTGTACCATATCATTCATTAATATATTTTATAAATAAATCATCAAAATTTCAAGTAAAAAAATATATATCAAGAAACTGGTGCTCTTTTAATGCTGTATGCACTGACGTCCGTGCGTCGCGTTCTTATAAACGCACTGCTAAAACAATATAAAACACCGTACGGTGCTCTATGTCAACAAGGTGCACCGGTGCATTATATGTTAACCACCGCACCGATTAACACAGACAAATAATAAAAATCATCTAGTTTTAGTTTTTGTAGCATATGGTGTCGTGGAGGCGGCGGTGCGACCTATTCTTATAAATGCCTCGCGCAAACAGGGCACCACCGTACGGTTCTCTTTGTCAACAAGGAGACCCGGTGCGTTATATGTTACATGGTGCACAGATTAACACAAAATAAAAATTTGTTTTTTCTAAACAGTACGTGCGCGGTGCGCTATAATTAAATAGGGCACCGATTCCCTATTATACATATGGCGCACAGATTAAAAAAAATCTGTGTTTAAAATTTTTATCAAACGGTACGTGTGCGGTGCGCTGTGATAAGCCAGCGCACCGGTGCACTACGTTACGCAGGGTGCACCGATTAAAAAATTCATTTTTTTACAAGTTCACGCAAGGGCCAACAAGGATTGGGATCCAGCTATGAAAGCTGTCCCGTGGGTTAGATGTCATAGGCCTATATATATAGCAATACAAACCATATAAATCTAAAATGAAAAGCCCTAATTCCGAAATCACAGAAATGGGAAGAAGCAAGGGAAGAAACCAAAAGAATGAAGGGTTTAGGGTAAAATGGTTTTGTTTTTTTTGTTTTTGTTTGTTTTTTGTTTTTTTGTTTTGTTTTGTTTTTGTTTATTTATTTTGTTTTTTGTTTTTTGCTTTTTGTTTTTTTGGTTTTGTTTTTGTTTTTTTTTTTTGTTTTTTTGTCTTGTTTTTTTTGTTTTTGTTTTTGTTTTATTTTTTGTTTTTGTTTTATTTTTTTTCTTTGAAAATGAACAACAAATTTATTTTTTTCACTTACTGCGTAAAAAATACTGCAGAAAATGTAAAAAAAACAATAAAATTTAATCACGAGATCATTCTAAATTTTATGCTATAGGGTTTGAATCACCAGAGGTTCGGAATTTTGATTGTCTGAATAGTTCTGTTCGAAAGTATTTCGTTGTTCCATAGTGCTCTCGTGCTCTCTTGCTCTAGGTATGTCTTGTGCAAATATCTGGCTGATTTTTTTTGCAAAACTAGTGAAATAATGAAAACTATTTAGTATTTAAAGAATTGTTTTATGAAATTAGATTTTCGAAAATATTTTGCCGCCCATTTTTCAATTTACCGTTTTTTTTTTCACTTAAAAAAATAAAGTTGCGGTTTTTTGTTTTGTTTTGTTTGTTTGTGGGTTTTCATCACTGGTGCGTCAATTAATAACACCACACAGGTGTGTCAATTAATATCATGACATCGATGCGCAGTAACTAAAACGCACCAGTGCGATTATCTGTACATAAGCACCGATAACAATAAGTCCATTTTTAAGGCACCGAAATTACTTTTAGGTGTGTGCACTAAAATTTATTGTTGATTGCTCAAATGCAGGGAGAAAATATCATAATTATATCGAATGGACAATTCTTCAAAATCCAGCTCGTTCCATAATATTTCTCAAAATCTATCGCGGAGTTCTCCCTATCCATCTCAAGATATAATATTTACTTCAGATTTTATTTATATTTTCATTATCTAATTGAATTTATGTTTTTTATCCATGTCAATCAACTTAATAAAATTTATAATGTATACAAATTTGCAGGTTCATGCACATTCAAAATCGAGTTTAGATGCACAAAATATTCAAACAACTCCAAAATGTCGGAAGCTCTCCTTAGGAGCAACATACTGCAAGGCACATTTGGTAGATGAAAATGGACAGTCGCTTCACCCTGCCAATTGTAACAATATTGCATCTTCTAGCCACAATCCCAGGACAATGATGGTAATAATAATTGTTTGGTATATTAATGTAATTATTTGAACGTCAAACAAATTAATCATGCATTGTTAACGTTCTTACTAATTGATATTATATATTTTGCACTAATCATGTTCAAATATATTTTTTGAAATTATTAGGATTCTAGTGATGATGAGAGACCTACCTACCATATTCCGTTGCACCCCACGGCAATGTCAAATTGAGAGAAGGCTGAATTAAGATAAAAAATCAGAGAGAAATGATACCAACAATGGTTGAATCAACCACTGATTCAATTCCCGCTACATCCAGATTCACCAATTAGGAATGAATATAACAATAGTAGTTCTTCACAAGCTGGCAATGAAGGCAATCAAATAGAGGTTGGTATGGATGATTACTTAAGGGATACGACTGCCATGGAGGCAATGTTGTTAGATGCATTCCAAAGCGATGATCAACTAGCATTATGGGAGTTTTGAGGTCTAAAATGGGCCTCCCAAGGAAAATGTACAATTGAAATTCATTTTATAAGAACAAACCACATTTTAGGTGATGACATCATCCCTAGTTGTTGAGGTGGCATTGCTTGAGTTAAAGGTACTTACTTGTCACATTCTCAATGGTGGATAAAAACTCATGGTTAACCATGGTAGTGCTCTAAGAGCCTATAAAGTCAAAGTAAAGTACTCATAATAAATGTCATTTAACACTCTTTGAATAAAAATATATTATTGTCATTTCATATTTCTTGAAAGAAACAATGAATATCCCTATACATTTATTATATTATATTATTTTTATATAGTATATTAATTACATATTATTATACACTTTAAATAATATAAATTTTAATTAATAGAATATAATATAATTAAGAATTTATAAATTTATATTTATATTTTATTTCAAGTTATTTAAGTACAAAGGACAAATGCATTAGTTGTTCAATGATAATGACTTTTTTCTTCAAAATATCGTTCTTATTTATAGTCACATCAATACAATTTTTTATTAATTTTATTTTGGTACAACTTTTGAATTGAATTTAACTATGGTTACATGGATTGTGGTGCAAAAGGTGAATTGCAAATTCATAAATATTATTTTATTGGTTTAGCTATTATTTTATTATTTCCTTAGGAGGCCCATTTTATACCTCAAAATTCCCCTAATGGGGATGCTGCTCATATCGCTGACACTTTTTTCGAAAGCCTTAAATTTGCTTCCACCACCCCTCTCTTTAGACCTGTCAGTCAATTAAAGTCTACCCATTTGGGGACAACGATGTTACTGTCCAATCAAAGTCTACCCATTTTGTTTTTGTTTGTTTTTTTTGTTTTTGTTTTTGTTTGTTTTGTTTTTTGTTTTTGTTTTTGTTTTTTTCCTCTGAAAATGAACAACAAATTTATTTTTTTCACTTACTACGTAAAAAATACTGCAGAAAATGTAAAAAAAACAATAAAATTTAATTACGAGATCATTTTAAATTCTATGCTACAGGGTTTGAATCACTAGAGGTTTGGAATTCTGATTGTCTGAATAGTTCCGTTTGAAAGTATTTCGCTGCTCCACAGTGCTCTCGTGTTCTCTTGCTCCAGGTATGTCTCGTGCAAATCTCTGGCTGTTTTTTTTTGCAAAACTAGTGAAATAATGAAAAGTATTTAGTATTTAAAGAATTGTTTTATGAAATTAGATTTTCGAAAATATTTTTCCGCCCATTTTTCAATTTACTGTTTTTTTTTCACTTAAAAAAAATAAAGTTGTGTTTTTATTTATTTGCGGCTTTTCGTCACTGGTGCGTCAATTAATAACACTGCACAGGTGCGTCAATTAATATCACGACACCGGTGCGCAGTAAATAAAACACACTGGTGCGATTATTTGTACATAAGCACCGATAAAAATAAGTCCATTTTTAAGGCACCGAAATTACTTTTAGGTGTGTGCACTAAAATGTATTTCTGATTGCTCAAATGCAGGGAGAAAATATCATAATTATATCGAATGGACAATTCTTCAAAATCTAGCTCGTTCCATAATATTTCTCAAAGTCCATCGCGGAGTTCTCCGTATCCATCTCGAGACGTAATAGTTACTTTAGATTTTATTTATATTTTCATTATCTAATGGACTTTATGTTTTTTATCCATGTCAATCAACTTAATAAAATTTATAATGTATACAAATTTGTAGGTTCATGCAGATTCAGAATCGAGTTCAGATGCACAAAATATTCAAACAACTCCAAAACGTCGGAAGCTCTCATTAGGAGCAACATACCGCAAGGCACATTTGGTAGATGAAAATGGACAATTGCTTCACCCTGCCAATTGTAACAGTATTGCATCTTCTAGCCACAACCCGAGACAATGATGGTAATAATAATTTTTTGATATATTAATGTAATTATTTCAACGTCAAACAAATTAATCATGCATTGTCAACATTCTTACTAATTGATATCATAGATTTTGTACTAATCATGTTCAAATATATTTTTTGCAATTATTAGGATTCTAGTGATGATGAGAGACCTACCTACCATCTTCCGTTGGACCCCACGAAAATGTCAAATCGAGAGAAGTTTGAATTAAGATAAAAAATCAGAGAGGAATGATACCAAGAATGGTTGAATCAACCACCGATTCAATTCCCGCTACGTCCAGATTCACTAATTAGGAATGAATACAACAATAGTAGTTCTTCACAAGCTGGCAATGGAGGCAATCAAATAGAGGTTAGTATGGATGACTACTTAAAGGATACGACTGCCATGGAGGCAATGTTGTTAGATGCATTCCAAAACGATGATCAACTAGGAGATGATGCTCATATCCCTGACACCTTTTTCGAAAGCCTTAAATTTGCTTCCACCACTCCTCTCTTTGGACTTGGCGGTCAATCAAAGTCTACCCATTTGGGGACAACGATGTTACTGTCCAATCAAAGTCTACCCATTTTGTTTTATTTTTTTGTTTGTTTTGTTTTGTTTTTTGTTTTTGGTTTTTTTGTTTTTTGTTATTATTCTTGTTTTTTGTTTGTTTGCTTTTTTTTCTTTCTTTCTGAAAATGAACAAAATAATTTTTTTTTCACTTACTGAGTAAAAAATACTGCAGAAAATGTAAAAATAAAATAAAATTTAATCATGAGATCATTTTAAATTCTATGCTACAGGGTTTGAATCACCAGAGGTTTGGAATTATGATTGTCTAAATAGTTCTGTTCGAAAGTATTTCGCTGCTCCACAGTGCTCTCGTGCTCTCTTGCTCCAAGTATATCTCGTGCAAATCTCTGGCTGATTTTTTTTGCAAAACTAGTGAAATAATGAAAAGTATTTAGTATTTAAAGAATTATTTTATGAAATTATATTTTCGAAAATATTTTGCTGCCCATTTTTCAATTTACCGTTTTTTTTTTTTCACTTAAAAAAAATGAAGTTGCACTTTTTTATTTGCGGATTTTCGTCACTGGTGCGTCAATTAATAACACCACACAGGTGCGTCAGTTAATATCATGACACCGGTGCACTGTAACTAAAATGCACCGGTGCGATTATCTGTACATAAGCACCGATAACAATAAGTCCATTTTTAAGGCACCGAAATTACTTTTAGGTGTGTGCACTAAAATTTATTGTTGATTGCTCAAATGCAGGGAGAAAATATCATAATTATATCGAATGGAAAATTCTTCAAAATCCATCCTGTTCTATAATATTTCTCAAAGTCCATCGCGAAGTTCTCCCTATCCATCTCGAGACATAATATTTACTTCATATTTTATTTATATTTTCATTATTTAATTGAATTTATGTTTTTTATCCATGTCAATCAACTTAATAAAATTTATAATGTATACAAATTTGCAGGTTCATGCAGATTCAGACTCAAGTTCAGATGCACAAAATATTCAAACAACTCCGAAACGTCGGAAGCTCTCATTAGGAGCAACATACCGCAAGGCGCATTTGGTAGATGAAAATGGACAGTCGCTTCACCCTGCCAATTGTAACAATATTGCATCTTCTAGCCACAATCCCGGGAAAATGATGGTAATAATAAATTTTTAGTATATTAATGTAATTATTTGAACGTCAAACAAATTAATCATGCATTGTCAACGTTCTTACTAATTGATATCATATATTTTGTACTAATCATGTTCAAATATATTTTTTGAAATTATTAGGATTCTAGTGATGATGAGAGACCTACCTACCATCTTCCGTTGCACCCCATGACAATGTCAAATCGAGATAAGGTTGAATTAAGATAAAAAATCAGAGAGGAATGATACCAAGAATGGTTGAATCAACCACCGATTCAATTCCTGCTACGTCCAGATTCACTAATTAGGAATGAATACAACAATACTAGTTCGTCACAAGCTAGAAATGGAGGCAATCAAATAGAGGTTGGTATGGATGATTACTTAAGGGATACGACTGCCATGGAGGAAATTTTGTTAGATGCATTCCAAAACGATGATCAACTAGGGGATGATGCTCATATCGCTGACACCTTTTTCAAAATCCTTAAATTTGCTTCCACCACCCCTCTCTTTGGACCTGGCGGTTAATCAAAGTCTACCCATTTTGGGACAATGATGTTACTGTACAACATGAGAGAAAATTTTGGCTTGCCAAATGCATGTTTCTCGAAAATTTTGAGGTAAGTTACCATAAATTTATCCCTTATATAAATTTGAGAAATATAATCACACAATGAACATTACAAATGGTCAATTTTATGAACGTTAATAATTATATCGAAATTAATTTACATTTAATATTTTCCATGATCACCAACTACACGTTATTAAAAGATAAGGCTCTTCCGAGTGATAATGTCTTGCCCGGTAGCTGCGAAGAGGCAAATAAATTGTTAAAAATGTTGGGTGTTGAGTACATATCATATCATGCATGTCCAAATGATTGTAGTCTATATAGAGGAGAATATGTAGACAAAGAGATATGTCCGAAATGTGGGCATGAAAGGTATGATAAATAAAAAATGAAGGGTAAATCACGTGGTCCTCCTTTTAATATATTGAGGCACATGCCTATAATCCCAAGGATTCAAATGCTCTTTCGTTGCAAATTGTTGGGTGTGGAGCCTGATTATCTTGTTTATTTTGTATCACAGTGTTGGACCCTTGTACCTTAATGGGGGCGGCAAAGCCGCCTGTAATTAAATGTTGCCTGGGGGGTCTAGGGTGGATGATTTGACGATAGAAGTTATGTTTATTTTAGGGTTTTTTTTCCCTAGAAGGCAACCCCTCTCTTTGTATGAGGGTATTATATTGCGGCTGTGTATTGTATGTGTATTCTTGGAGCAAGAAACAAATAGGGAGACTATGAGAGAGAACATAGGATATTACAGCGGATCTGCTGTAGGTTGTGTCTCTTCATTTTGCTGGATAATAGAAAGGAAGGACTGGCTGTTTGAGGTGGATGTAGCCCAAACTGGGTGAACCACGTATATCTGTGTCTCTCTGGTTTTATGTGTTTTGTGTGCTTGCGTTTTCCGCATATTTTATGTGTTTCATTGCTCTGTAATATATATATTTTTCTAACAACTGGTATCAGAGCCGAAGGTCTATTTGGCTGATAAAATCGCAGGAAAGAAGGGTTCCTGGTTCGAGTGGGGCAATGGTGGAAGATGGTAAATTTAGGGTCGAGAAATTTGACGGCCAAAGCTTCCCGCTGTGGAAGATGCAGATGGAAGATTATATGTATAAGAAAGATCTATACCTACCATTGAGTAGAAAAACAAAGAAGCCGATGGCTATGATAGACGCAGAATGGGAGATTATCGATAGAAAGGCACTCGGAACAATACGGTTGTGCCTCGCGGTGTCGGTAGCCTTCAATATTTTGAAGGAAACAACAACAGAGGGTTTGATTAAGGCGTTGGCGAAATTATATGAAAAAACCTTGGCCTCAAACAAGGTATTTCTTATGAAACATTTATTTAATATGAAGATGTCGGAAGGTGGATTTGTTGCAGACCATTTAAATGATTTCAATACAGTTACCAGTCAGTTAAGTTGTGTAGGGGTAAACTTTGATGATGAAGTTAGAGCTCTATTATTTTTGTGCTCATTGCCAGAAAACTGGAATGGTTTAGTTATGGCCATTAGTAACTCTGACTTTGGATCTAGTACTTTAAAGTTTGATGATGTTGTCGGTGCTATCCTTAGCGAGGAAATGTGATGGAAAAGCTCCGATGAGACATCAGGTAATGCTTTGAGTGCAGAGTCTAGGGGAACAAGAATGGAAAGAGGAAAGAGCTCGGGATATCACAGTAAATCAAGGAAAGACAGATCCAAGTCTAGATCGGGGATAATGTGCTAGAAATGCGGAAAGAAAGGACACCTAAAGAAAGACTGTAGATCTCGGAAGGGAAAAGAAGGAGACGCACAACAAGAAAACAATCATGAAACAAATGTGATAGGTGATGTATTACAAGATATCTTGATTCTTTCTTTCGAAAATGTTACTGATTCCTAGGTAGTAGATTCAGGGGCTTCATTCCATGCCACACCTGATAAGAAATATTTTCATGACTATGTTCAAGGACATTTTGGACAAGTCCGTTTGGGTGATGATAAACCCTATAAAATTGTTGGAATGCGTAAGGTTCTTGTAAAACAGCATAATGGAAACCAATTGCTATTAAATGGGGTAAGGCATGTTCCAGATCTGAAGAAAAATCTGATTTCAATAGGGCAATTAGGTGGTGAAGGTTGTGTGACAACTTTCATAGATAAAACTTGGAAGGTCACCAAAGGAGCCCTGGTAATAGAAAAAGGTGAAAAGGTTGGTACATTGTATTTATGCAATGGTATTTCTAACTCTGTTAATGCTTTAACTTCCAAAGGAGCAGATGCAACATTATGGCATCATAGGCTCGGACACATGAGTGAGAAGGGGATGAAGATTATTCATTCAAGAAATTTGTTGTCGGGTTTGAAGAATGTTGATTTGGATTTCTGTGAGAACTGCATTTATGGAAAACAGAAGACAGTCAGATTTCTCAGAGTTGAGAAAGAAAAGAAGAGAGAAAAAATAGAGCTTGTGCATACAGATGTATGGGGACGTGCTCAGGTATCATCTCTTGGCGGCTCTCGTTATTATGTTACTTTTATTGATGATGCAACTAGAAAAAAATGGATTTATTGTATTTAGAATAAATCTGATGTATTTGATACTTTCAAGAAATGGAAAGCTTTGGTTGAGATTGAGACAGGAAAGAAGTTGAAGTGTCTCAGATCAGAAAATGGAGGTGAATATTGCAGCAAAGAGCTTGATAGGTACTGTTTAGAGCATGGAATTCGCATAGAGAAGACAGTTCCAAGAACACCACAAGAAAATGGTGTGTCAGAAAGGATGAACAGAATAGTCATGGAGCGTGCAAGGTGCATGAGATTGCATGCAGGATTGCCTTTACAATTTTGGGTAGATGCTGTAGATACTACTGTTTATCTAATAAAAAAAGGGCCTTCAAGTTCCTTGGATGGTGGTATTCCAGAGGAAGCATGGACAGGTAGAAAGGTAAACTACTCTTTTTTAAGGCCTTTTGGCTGTGAGGCCTTTGTCCATATTAATAAAGAAAACATAAAAAAGCTCAAGGAAAAATCAAAGAAATGTACCTTTATTGGATATGGTGTTAATGATTTTGGTTATCGCTTATATGATTATGAAAATCACAAAATCATTAGGAGCAGAGATGTAATATTCAATGAAAAGGTCTTGTATAAGAATCAGTTGTAGGGAAAGAAAGATGAAAAAGAAAACAAAGAATACACAGTTCTTAATGAGATCACAAAAAAATTAAAGGTGCCTGAAAATAATAATAATCAACATCCACAGCAACAACAACCACCACAACAGCAACAGGCACCTAAAACACCTGAAAGTGGTGTTATAAGATCTACCAGGATAAGTAGACCCCTTGAACAATACTCTCCTTCATTATATTATTTATTGTTGCCTGATTTTTGTGAGCTTGAATGTTATGAAGAAGCAATGCAGGTCGAAAGCAGGAAGAAGTGGGAGCTAGCAATGGAAGAAGAGATGGACTCCTCAATGCATAACCAGACTTGGGACTTAGTCAAGTTGCCTGTAGGTAAAACTACATTGCAGAATAAATGGGTTTACAGGCTGAAGGAAGAAGATGGAGGAAAACAAAGGTACAAAGCTAGACTTGTGGTGAAGGGGTTTGCACAGAAGAAAGGTATTGATTTTGATGAAATATTTTATCCTGTTGTTAAGATGACTTCAATTAGAACTATTTTAAGTGCAGTGGAAGATTTACATCTTGAACAGTTAGATGTAAAGACAACATTTCTCCATGGAGATTTGGAGGAAGAGATCTATATGGAGCAACCAGAAGGATATGAGGTCAGAGGGAAATAAAAATTAGTGTTCAGGTTAAAGAAGAGCTTGTATGGCTTAAAACAAGCTCCAAGGCAGTGGTATCTAAAATTTGACAAGATTATGTCTGAACAAGGTTATACTAGATGTCACTCTGATCATTGTGTTTATCTGAAAAGGCGAAATGATGGCAGATATATTATATTGTTATTGTATGTAGATGACATGCTTGTTGCAGGGTCTAACATGCAGGAAATAAATGTGCTCAAAATAAAATTGGCAAATTCATTTGCAATGAAGGTTTTGGGAGTTGCAAAACAAATCCTTAGTATGAGAATAACTAGAGACAGGAAAAATCACAAATTAACACTGTCTCAGAATGAGTACATACAAAATGCGTTGAAAATATTTAATATGTAGAATGCAAAACTAGTTAGTACACCTTTTGCTAGCCATTTCAAACATAGTAAGGAGATGTGCCCCAAGACCCAAGAAGAAATGGACTATTGTCTAAAGTTCCATATGCATCAACAGTTGGAATATTAATGTATGCAATGGTCTGCACAAGGCCTGATATTGCACATGCAGTGGGAGTTGTAAGCAGGTACATGAAAAATCCAGGAAAAGAACATTGGATGGCATTGAAATGGATTCTCAGATATTTGAGAGGTACCACAAATCAAGCATTATGCTTTGGTGGTTCAAACATTGCTCTATAGGGATATGTTGATGCAGATATGGCAGGTGATAGAGATAACAGGAGGAGCACTACAGGATATGTATTTATTATAGGTTGAACAACTGTTAGTTAGGTTTCAAAAATCCAAAGTGTTGTTGCACTTTCAACAACAGAAGCAGAGTATGTTGCTGCTACAGAGGCTAGTAAAGAAATGATTTGGTTACAAAGGTTTATGGATGAATTGGGTAAGAAGAATGATATGGGCACGTTATACAGTGATAAACAAAGTGCCATTCATCTTGCAAATAACTCAACATTTCATTCCAGGACTAAACACATACAACTCAAGTACCATTTCATACGGTCAGTATTGGAAGATAGACAATTGAAGTTGGAAAAGATACACACTAGCCAGAATCCTGCATGCCTCACACAGAAGTGAGTTGGGAGTTATGTGAATCCCAACTGCTTCAATATCCATGAAGCATATAGAGGATACATGACCCAAAAAATTCAATGACGAAGTATGAAGTCTACGACTCAGCATATCCATGGATGGCATCAACCCATATTCCCTCCAGAACACCAAATATTCTGTTTGGCTTGTAGTAGTGATCAATAACAATATCGCCCCATGGTTGTCCGTGAAGAATGAACATCTTATGTTGGCTCTCATAGTCCCTAGTAGAAGACAAGTGCATAATATGGATGTCTACTTACAACCACTGGTAGACGAATTGAAGGAATTATGGGATGGGATAAATGTATACTATGTATCAAGACCCATCGCAATAGAGAAGAGTTTTATGTTGTATGGCATATGTGCTTACATGTGACATGATTATCTAGGTAAATTACATTTTTATTGATTTGTTTATATACGTAACAATATTCTTTCGCATATTAGTTATTTAATTCTTTGTAATTGTTTTGATCTTCATGATATTATTTAACATGCCATGCATATAAATTGTATACAATAATCTCGCAGGTCTTGTAACAAAAGGGTATTTTGGATGTAAATGTTGTGGACCTGCTCTGAAAGCTAGATGGTCCAACGACCTACGAAAGCCAGTGTATGAATTCTCCATGGTATTCCTCCCACAAGAACACCCTTACAAAAGAGAAACATCTGCTTTCAATGGTAAACAAGAGAGAACACAAAGGCCTCCAAAAACGACACCAGTTGAATGGCCTAGAGCATATGAGAGAGAGAAGGAGAAGGAGTTCATAGAAATGTTCGATTCAAATGGGGAGCCTATGTTCGATGATCCATAATTCTTCGACACCTATGTTGAGAAATTTCCCATTGGGATGAAAAGGAAATCTATCTTTTATAACCTCCCATATTTGGAGCATCTTAATATTACCCACTTATTAGATCCCATGCATATATTTAAAAATGTTTCATATTCTTGATTGAGGCACATATCATCGAAACAAAGTGACACATTGGCTGTTAGGAAAGATCTTATTACTTCAAAAACTAAAAAGAAACATTTGCCAAGATGATTAGAAAGTACAAGATCAGAGGTAGGCGTTGGTCCCTCTAATTCATGGTATTTCAAAGAAGGTGATGTCCCATGGATTTTTAAAAAAGACGATCTTTCTTTGGCAAAGGAAGTTATAATGGGTGTGAGGGTGCCATCTTCATATGAGTCTTCACTACGACACTGCTTCACCGTGGATGACCATTTTTTGGGGTTGAAATCGCATGACCATTTGAATCTTCTAAGAGTACTTATAATGTCAAAAGCATGATTTTATTATTTTTTATATTAATAAATTTTATCCCATGCAGGGATCATAAAACATAACTAATTTTTTATATTATTGCACGTGTTTATAACTTTGTAGTGTCATTATCCTTTGTTCATGCATGGGTGTGTGAAACATGAATTCCCTCAAGACCTAGGATGTGCCATATCTAAATTATCTGCAATTTTACCTTGGATCACGTCAAAGGAGATTCATGTGGCTAGCATTCCACGGTGGTGTAAAGAGATAGTTGAGATTATTTGTATGTTTGAGAAGAAACTGCTAACGAGTTTCATGGACTTGCAGCTTCATCTTCTAATCCTCCTAGTAGATGAGGTTGAATTAGTTGGGGTGGTTTCTTGTCATTGGATGTTCTTCTTAGAGAGGTACATGAAGAAATTGAAAGGTTTTGCTTGACAAAGGGAAAAACTCGAGGGGTCTATGGTAGAGGGGTACATATCGTACGAGTATTTC
Source organism: Pinus albicaulis (assembly GCA_034641835.2). Classification (NCBI taxonomy): domain Eukaryota; kingdom Viridiplantae; phylum Streptophyta; class Pinopsida; order Pinales; family Pinaceae; genus Pinus; species Pinus albicaulis. The sequence goes on from CM076580.1 coordinate 355,061,920, forward strand.
TATTAGGCCAGTGAGTACATCAAGCATATCGACAATAGACCAAGTGCGGTGATTTGAGACGATGAAAGGGATGAAGACAAAAGAGAAGGGGACCTACTCCAAACGAATGGAAAAAAGCGCTTGATAAAGAGTAAACGACTTATAATTTTTCAAATTTACACAAACTAAATATTCATGTTGAACTTCGATATAATTTATATTTTGATTTATATGTACTATATAATGTCGGTTTGATTTCATCAGCGAATGCAGAAAGTGAAGCAATCAATAAATTCGTTCTTTACAATTCTGAAGCGACACAACCGTGGCCCGCATTATACGAACAAAAGAGGATGAAATGGGATAGTGACAAGAAATAATTCAGACGGTTGAATGGTAGAAGTGTGACTTATCCTGATCATTTAAAATAAAATATGCCAAAAATATGCCCCAACAGTTGGGTTGCTGACCAAGTCAGAGAGAAATACGGTGCAACTGGTCGTTACTTGTGTGCTGAAGAGGATTCACTAAACGTAGGGATTGGGTGCAACAACTCGATAATAATCTATTTAATTTATATGTACATTTGAAACTTAATAATGCACCTTTAAAATGCAATTACATCTATATTTCATATTTTAACTGTTGGGTTATTATAAGATACATGACACTATGATTTTTTTAACTTTTTTATAGGTGCATTTGTTCCCATCTATGTGGGCATATGGACACCAGTTTCACACAGAAAACGCCGATGATGGACACATGACACAAGACTATGGAGTGGAAGTCGAGTTTAATCAATCTAGTCGATCTAGCCACCGTGATCAAAATCTAGTACGAGGGACGTTAGGTTATATTAGAAAGATACAAGAGATAATTGAAGTGGATTTATCTTCTTTCCAATGTGTTATTTTTAGGTGAAAGTGGTGGGGCACCTTTGATCGGAATACTGTAAAGGAAGATCATGATAGTAGGTTGATATGTATCAACTCTAGAAAGATGTGGGATGAACCTAAGGAGCCCTATGTTTTCCCCAAACACTGCAACTAGGTGTTTTTTTACATAGATGTGTTGGATAGGGATTGGTGGTTCGTATTGAGACATGACCCTAGATCAAAACATATTTTTGAGAACAATAGTGTTATCATGCCATTCGAGCTAGAAGATAATGAGGGTGATCATGAGAACCGAGAGTGATATGGTACATCTGTTATTTCATCAATATTTATACTTTTTTAAGATGGGTTTTTATAAATAAGAGGAATTAATTACCTTATAACTTATAAGACTCTTTTTTTTTTGAAACATTATAATATGTGTTTTGAATTAATTGGTAATTTGCACTGTGTTAATGTTAAAATCAATATTTCACTTGTTAATTTGCAATTATGTTGATCTCAAAAACAATGGGGTACTGTATAAAGTTATTTTTTTTGGTATGTAAGATCATAATAAAACAATGATAATTCTAAAGTACATGAATTTATTTGCCCTATTTTCTAAACTTTATTATGTTACAAAAATTCATATTATTCTGGATTTATTATTTTACAATTATTTACGATTTTACAAATTTACAAATTTACAAATTTTAATAAAATCATTTCACATTAATACAATTAAAATTTTCACATTATTAAAATTAAAATTTTACAAATATTTTACATACAATTACAATTAAAATTAGAATTAGAATTAGAATTAGAATTACAATTTTACAATTTCACATAAAATTACAAGTAAAATTACAATTACAATTTTAGAATTACAATTACAATTAGAAATTTTAATAAAATCATTTCACATTAATACAATTAAATTTTTCACATTAGTAAAATTAAAATTTTACAAATATTTTACATACAATTACAATTAAAATTAGAATTAGAATTAGAATTACAATTACAATTTTACAATTTCACATACAATTACAATTAAAATTACAATTACAATTTTAGAATTACAATTACAATTACAATTTTGCAATTTCACATACAATTACAATTATAATTAAAATTAGAATTAGAATTAGAATTACAATTTTAGAATTTTACATACAATTACAATTACAATTTTAGAATTTTACATAAAATTTACAATTACAATTACAGTTTTACAATTTTACATATATAGCATTACAATTACAATTTTAGAATTTTACATACAATTACAATTTTAGAATTTTACATACAATTAGAATTAGAATTACAATTTTACATATATACATATTACAATTAAAATTACAATTACAATAATTTCACAATAAATTAAATATTACAATTACAATTAAAATTTTACAAATATTTTAAATACAATTACAATTAAATTTACAATTACAAATACAATTACAATTTTTTAGAATTATAATTACAATTTTACATATATACAATTACAATTAAAATTACAATTACAATCATTTCACAATAATTAAATATTACAATTACAATTAAAATTTTACAAATATTTTACATACAATTACAGTTAAAATTACAATTACAAATACAATTACAATTTTACAATTTTACATACAATTAGAATTTCAATTACAATCACGACATAATATTTAATAAATATCATGATTTAATATTAAATTGAATAAAAATCACGATCATGATAACTATCGTACAAACATCATATTTGACTAAAAAACACATTCAAATTCACTAACATCATCTAATCATCGTGATCATGATCATCTAACAAAACACAATTAGCATTGTATAACATCATCACAACACAAACATCAAATATACATCTCATGTGAAATAATTGCTATCACATACACATATATCTGCAAGCTGCACATTAAATGAACATATCTAACATGACCTAACAATGTACACATCATGATGATTACCAACAAGTAAATTAACTACAACTGAAAGATGAACATAAAATACATGGACCATATATATATATATATATATATATATATATATATATAGAATGCCAAAAATATACAATTGTAATACAAATTTCAAATATCAGCTGGTGGTACATCATCAATAGTAGTACTAGTCGAGGCCTGCTTAGTCAATGGTGCAGCCTCGAAAAGCTCAGATAGATGCCGATCATCATGTGCCTGCTGATCTGGTGGTGCCTCATGCTAATCAGGATCAACTGTCGGCTGCTCATGATGACTCGACATGGTCGATGGTCCAACTTGCTCATGATCATGAGTACTGCTGGATGTTGCATGCTGCTGACTCGACGTGGATGGTCCAAATTTCTCTCCACCATGACTGCTGGTTGATGCTGCTCATCTTCAGCGCGATGTGAACAATGATCACTCCCCTAAATTTGATCATCAGATGATGCATCACTGCTCGACTATCGACGTACTCCGTCTTGACCACGCCTACGTCGAAGGGCCGTCCTCAACTGCGTAACTAAGCTCGTATCTCCTACGACATGCCGCATTAGGGTGAACATGTCATGCGACATGCCTCTCCACATTTGTACCAGCCTAGCATCGGCCTGTATCTCTCTCATAGTGGCGGGCCTGACTCCCACCTCCACAAATAGTGCATAGAGTTGGTCACAAACTCCATTCTCAATCTACTGTTAGGCCTATGCCTAGAAAAAGGCGGTACCGACACACTATGAGGACCAGGTCTGTCTGCACTGGTCTGATCCTAGGCATCTGCCATAGCCTGATCATCATCAGGATCTACACCTGGATCATTTGGTGGCGGTGGCATCTCATCACCATCAAATGACCCAATGTCCGCAAAATATATATAAGTACACAAGAATAATTAGACAATTTCATTAAACAATTTAATAAAAACAAGTTAAAGAACATGTTAGAATAAATTTAAATAAAACAATAATATTACCTCTATCATCTGGCGGCTCATCATCTATAAAGAGGATGTTGGCACACCTTTGCCAATCCAAACCAGCATACGAACAGGGGACCAGAATGAAGGGATGCTCATCAACACTGGTTAGCAACTCCAGTGCATCATGCGATATCCTCATGAAAAACTCTAACTCGCCCCTCTTGGGCATCATCTGTCCCCACATCTGAATCCATACATGCAGCATCAACCTACGAGGCTGCCGAAAAAAAGTAGGCCTCATCTATGGAAACCTCTCAAAAAATAAAAAAAATAAATCTGAAACAAAAGGGAAGTTCACCCTCCCTTGTGCTTGAGCACGACGTCTATCTAAAGCTGTACAGAACTGCCACCAAAAAATGGCAGACCAACTCATAAGTCGTGGCTCTTGTAATAAATAATCAACATAAAATAGAAGTGGGCAAATAATGCGTTTCCTGTCACTGGTATGGTGTGCAATGGTCAAAATCAGTAGTGAGAGGCACCTCACCTCCTCTCCACCAAATGAAGAAATACGTAACTGACCTTCGGAGACCTGAAAATCTGAAGGAGACAATATATTCACGCTAATGTATCTCTGAGAGTACACCAACTGAATCCATGCTGCATAGCCAACGAGGACCTCTGGGAACGAGGGAAAATCCACACCTCTCCTTGATAGGCTAGTAATGAAATATATGTCCTCCTCAGTTGGTGCGTACCATTGGTTAGGACCAACCCGGAAATCCTGTAGGTGAGAATTCCACCTGCGGATAAGATGTTGCAAAAACACACCATGGCCCTTTAGGGATGTAGCCTCCTCATAGAACTTGATGAGGTGTATCTACCTTAGGAGCCCCTGGGTGGATGCTGTAATAGGGTGAGGGTACATATCTCTCTCCCTCTCTCGTGCCTCCCACAGGCGAACCATGTTATACTGGTCCGCCTGTTGTTGCTGCTATTCCCTCTCTTCTCTCCTTTCATGTCGCTAAATGATTGACATATTAAATAATTTATTTTTATTAAATGAGACATGTATTTAAGAATATACATATATAATTTTTTTTAAAAACAAAAAAAACAGTCGGTGCGCCACAAAAAACAGGCATGCACTGGTAACGATGCGTCTTTTTTTGTCGTGCACCGGAGGTGGTGCACCAGAACATTTTCAGCGCACCGGAGGCGGTGCACCTGCAAATTTTTAGTGCACCGTGCTCCTGGCATTGTTACAAGGTCAACGGTGTGGTGGTATAACAACCGCACCGTTGACTATGTACCAATGTCGGCAGGGTGGTGCGCTGACCAAACTATACACCCCGGGGCGTATAGTTTAGGAAGCGCACCGCCTTCCTGACATCACTACATAGTCAACAGTGCGGTCATTTACATGAACACACCGTTGACTATGTCAAGTTTGGGGCGACAGTGCGCTAACAAAATTACCCGCCCCAGGGCGGATATTTCCATCAACACACTACATTCCTGCAATTCAACATGGTCAACGGTGCGGCCGGGTAACCGAACCCACCGCACTTTTTTTAATTTTAAAAAATCACGGTGCACCGTTTCGGTACCGCCCCGAGTTTGGTGTGGATACCATTAGCACCGACTGCGATGTAGCCTGTAAATTTACAAGCATCACCGCAAACCGGTGCGAGCCAATCGGCTCGAGCACACCACACGTGATATATATATATATATATATATATATATATATATATATATATTTAATTAATTTATTTATTTAAATAAGGTGAATTTTAAGCTATTTTAGAAAACTGATCCGCTAAAAGGTTTAATTATGGAAAAACAAGGAAAATACCTATACATTTGGCCCTCGAGGAGGCATATTGGCTGTAGAATTTGCAAAACTAAATTTGCCCACAATTTTGCAAAATTGAAAATGGAGATGGTGGGAAATGGACAACAACAGTGTGTGCAATGGGAGCACCGATGGCAGAGCGCCTCACACAAGGTAAATTTTCATCGGTACTTGAGAGGTCTGGAGCACTGAAAATTAAAAAATGCGAATTTTGGTCGTATTTTTTTTTAATTATTTAACCTTGTTCTAGTGCACGGGTTTTATAGGCGCACCGGTGCGGCTTCTTAAAACTGCATCGGGCTGTTTCAGTTTTGGCGCAGGGATTTAGGATGCATCAGTGTAGAATATTTGTAAAGCACTAGTGCGCTACAGTAATGAGACACACCAAGCGGGTTTGTACCGAGCGCATGGTGTCCCGGTGTGCCAATGTTTTGTGCACACCAGTGCTTTCTCTAGTTGAACGCACCGGTGTGGTTTAGGATGATAAACGTACTGGAAGAAAAAAATCCGCAAAAGCCTCCACCTGCCAATCTCCTATAGTAACTTCCGCTACAAACGGATTTCTAGGCTATTTTTATAAGGGGTTCCTCAAAAACATACGCTAGAGTGTCTTTTCCTTGTAGTGTGATTTACTCATAATTGAACCTGTAACCACACACACAAAACATGGAAGACTCGACTGCAAGCGCACCCACAAAACTACATCTTTGTGGTTAAAGGCCTACAAACACACACATAAGAATGACTTTGTGCGGTTGAGGAAGAGTATAGGGAAACATAATAAATTCTCAACTCAAATCTCTACCAACCTGCTCCACAATTCCCCAAACCTCAAGACACCAGTGACATACCCTGTAACTAACAAGCCAAAGATCTTCCATAGCAACACACCATAACATATGACACATTCCAAAATTCCCCCCTGCAACAAAAATATCCGCCATAGATCCACATACACCAAACACCATCTAGTTCCCGCACTAAAACTTGTAACCAAGCATGCAATCAAGAAAACACATGTACAAAGCTAATCATATGCATCCACATACAGTGAGCTGCATCTCATGCTACCAGGTTTTAATAAATACCAACTAATAACACTACAACACAACACCAATGCCACCAATTCCCCCCCTTGGCATTGATGGCAACGCAGTTGAACCATCCAAATTATGCTATCCTACTCAAGCACTCCCCCTTTGACATCAATGGAAAATGGATAATTTTTTTTATCAATGGTGGCATCACTGTAATGATCATCCAATGAAAAATTAGTAGCTCCCCCTGGACATGAGCTATATTACAACAATACAACTCTCTCGCTCCTCCTAGAAACATACAATAATAGAAATCTCTCCTAAAGTAGGAGTAAATTATCCATGTCATGGAAGTTATAGCAGAAAACACAACAATAAATCTAAACCAACCGTACCGTTAAGCATATGATATCATCATCATCAACAAAAAGAACTATCTGTATCCTAAATAAGCAACATAAAAAATAACCAGCAACTCTATCCACCTCAACAATATTCTCAAACCAAGATAGCAACATCAACTCAACAGTAGCAAAAATATGTATCCAATTAGCAACAAACTCAATCAACAACTCCAACCACATCAACCTCACACTCAACCAAGGAAGGAACATGAGCATCAACAACAATATAACATGAGCTATAGTACTATCTCCATCAATATCACCAACATAATACCATAACCATCAACAACATTAGTAAAATATGAGCAACATCAAACTCTACCATATTATCCTCATCAAATCATTCTAACAACATATGTTTTATGAAAAGGGCAAAGCAACAATATGACCATCCATATCCATTGAATAAAAAAATCTGAGCAGCAAAAAAATACTTGGCATACTCCCCTGAGAAACATCATCATCATCCTGGAATGAAGGCCTCCTCACAGAAATTGACACCTCATAGATAAGAAAAATGACCCTTGACCAAATACATGACGATAAGATACATTGATTCATAGATATCTTCCTCATCAAAGACTATCACTAGGACTCCATGATCTCAATGATGAACAATATAGATGTTCTATATCAACCAAGGACTAAATTGCACATGTGTGTGCTTACATATCATGAGTGAAAATGGCCAATACAATTCATATACACTTTTACAAGGCTTATTTGTGAAATAGATGATCATGACATTGACACCAAGGCCATGATATGGTTGACAATTGAATGTCTTTTTTAATGCCCAAGGACTCATTAATCTCAACTTAAACATGGAATGTTTTACCTCATTACAATATATTACATGAATAAGCATGATATCACAACGTATCAACAAAGACAATGTTTATGAAACCATAGGTGAAATTATCCAATCATCTTGACCATTTGTAGCAATGGAATACTCCAGCCCTCAAAATCATCATACACTAGTTGTCTAATATATCAAGTGCCAAGCCAAAGGTAATACCCAAATCAAGAAGATCACATGTCCATCATATGTCAAATCTTGAACTTCCTAAGAGGTCATCAATTTTAGATAATTTTGAAAATCTAATTTAGACAGAGCATATACTAACTCTATCTGTTATGGATTTTAGGCTAATAAATGAATCAAGGATAAGTAGCGACATAATAATGAAATCTCTGTCCACAAACTGTCAATCCAATCACTGAATACCATTGTACTGATCAAATCAAGCAACTATAACAACTCAACAAGATGAAACTCAAGATATCATCATCAACATCATAAACCTAAGGAAGTGACATGTGCACAACCAACAAAAAATATGAAGATTTATGTCCCAATAAGTAAATCATTGTAGCAGGAAATATAATCTTTCTGTCTCGAAAAATATCTACTCATTTGCGATCACACAAAGCTCTGTCATATATTTCACATCACATGCTTATAAAGCATCAATGCTCAATCAATTCCAAACTAAGCTAAAACAAAGCATTGTCATAAATGGTCACCATCATAATTTAATATGTAGGTTGAGTGCATTATTTAGCTATGAATAAATGAACAAATAATATCATAAAGAATCACTATGGCCCATCAACCATCATACCAATGATTCAACCAGATCACTATAAACATATGTAATTTTTTGTTTTTTTGTTTTGCAAAGAAAAATCGAACTTTTCATTACCATAAAAGATATGAAAAACTTCTAGTAACAAGGGAAGAAAAATTATATATTTGTTACATCAAACCAAATTTTAAATTCAAACATCAACGTGCCACAAACATAACCATGCATCTCTATTCCTCTCAATAATACTATCAAATGTCAAATTGCCAAATTCCCTATGAAATCAACCATGAAGCCCTTAACAATTTCAGCCACCATGGACAACTCTCATTATGCTTCCTCTAACTAGATCAAATCATTATGAAACATAAAACACACACACACACACACACACACACACATAGCTTATATCCAACACAAACAATCATCGCATTGTGCTATAGATTAATCAAATATATTAGGCTATTAGAGACAGATCCAAGCTATGCAACACACAACAAAAATATTGAAACATATCAATGTACAAGTAACAATATTTTGAATGTACCAGACTGGATAAGAAAGCAATGGAGCAATTATAAAATGCAATTCTACAATAATGTAGATTAGACTTCTGTATTATAATAATTATTTCCTCTGCAATGATCTCCTACACCCACAATGAAGTCAACTAGTAATTTCATCAAAAATCCGCGCACTTTTTTTTTAAGAGTAGATCTCCCCCTGAGATTATACACTTTTTGCTGCACGCTCCTGAGACCAAGCTGGCCTCAGTTATATTTTTTCTCCTTTATTTTCCATACATTACCAATCTAATATATTTCTCTTGGAAGTTTCTTTCTCCTCCATATTATTTTGGAACTCACTTGCATATTGATTTGATGCATGTTGGAAATATTTACACCATAAATATTTTTCTTTCATCTAGAGTCCATGATAGCAAGAGGAAACTTACAGTATTTGGACTTATGGCCTAAATTATCACAAAAATAACATCTAATATGTCCAAGAAATAGTGGAAATGGCTCAAAACATTTACTGATATGGTTTCTACTCTTTGTGCCATAAACCCTACAATCAAGAGATTTATGCCCAAAATCATTACATGAAAAGCAGTAGTCATAAAATGAATTTTTATACCTGGCCAAATATGAGCTTGCATGATGTTCCCTTCTGTTTGGTTCCATATTTTTTTGCATGCTTCAGCAGTTTGTAACAATATGCCCAAGCTTTTGACAGTTAAAGCATTTAAAATAATTTTGATCTGTCTGGTACAAACTTTACCTCCTTTGATTGTTGGTTTTGATGTTGTCTTCTAATCTTTTTATTATCACTATCGGCACCATTATTTTCTATTGGTTATTTTAAATTTTATTTTGATCTCGTTTCTCCCTTGTGTAGCCTAGGATCTGGAGATTTTTGGATAATCTTCAGTTGAGTGGCTTTCTCTTTTAAATAAATTCTCTACGCAACCACTTATACTTCCAATCTTTCATATTTAACTTCTTTCTCCTCATATTGTTTTTTCATTCCTTCTTCATGTTGAGATTCAAAAGGATGATGAGCTTAGTGAAAAGAGTCGCCTTCACTAAGTGGGCCCGCAGGCTATTTTTGGTGCATGTCTATTTTTAGACATGGTGATCATATTTCAAAAGTTGTAGGATGCTATTTGTGGATGGTTGGTCAAGTTGGAAAAATAGATGAAATTATATTTTTAGAATATTGGGCAAATTCTATTTATAGATCGTCGATCTAAAAATAGAAGTGTCGATTATTATTAGCTCTTAATAATAATGCAACAATAAATATCAACTTATTCTCTTGGAGCACTTTATTTCAGTGAACAGATGTGGCACATCAGTGTGCTGAAGGAATTACGCAATTCCTAGGGTTTACTGTGACTCATGCATGGAGGACTTCGTTGTAACTGAAGTGGCAGAGTTATGACAGAGTTAGAAGAGTAGTTATGGTGGTTGTTATTCAGTTTAACTTAGTTAAGTGAGCTAAGCTCAGTTGTGCTAGTTGTATCTAGTTCTAACTGATTGATACACTAGTGACAGTTTAGTTAATTAATTAACAACTAAAGACTCACTTGAAACTGAGCAAATACAACAGTTAACTACTTGCATGTCAGTTCCAGTGGAGACCCAGTGGAGAGATAGGTGAAAGGGCAAGATGGACTATCTGTTGTGAATATAGTGATGCATTAATTGCATCACACACAAATTGGAGTTTCCAATGAGGATTGCACAGTCAAGGCAAGGGTAATTCGAATTCATTCAGAGCTATTCTTCAGCAGGGATTGCGCAGTGGAGGCAGGTTAACAGGTGGCAAGAAATCGGTGCATGGATTTGCAGATTTCTTCTAATTAGTGTGTGACGATTGATTGTATTGAGAACTTGATGTACTAAGATTTGTATGAAATTGTTACATGATCTCCATGATACATAATAAATGACAGTTGGGGTTTCAGCTTTAGGATTTCCCATTAAACAACTGTGTTATGTGCGATTGTTTTTATTTATGCTTCACATGTGTTTGCAATTAATTTTCCACAAAATATTAACAGTGGAATGATTCCGTGTTTTGAAAGAAGTTAAATATTGTGAGATCAGGAGAATTTGGATGTATGCATGCTTAATGTATATAATTTATACATGGTATCAGAGCAGTGATTAATATTGAAGATTGTAATTGTGAAGAATTGCTGAGTTTGTGTTGGTGGACAATTCGAATTTGCTGCAGAAAATTCTTGGTGCGACAGTTGAATTTTCATTGAAATGTATTTCAATGGGTTGCGATTGGAGGATGCCCTTGATGGGAGCTTGAATTACATAGCCTGGAAGGATAGGATGGAGGCGGTGCTGGATGATAATGGGCTGAAGGAGTTCATCGATAGCGATGTTCCTAAGCCTACTTCTAGTGATGCTGCAGGACTTGACGCATGGTAGAAGAAGGTAGCAAAGACAAGAAGAATTCTATTGGAAGGTATGAAGGACCACATTGTGTCCATCCTTCATGGTAAAGCCACTCCATTTGCAATGTGGAAGGCTTTGACAGATTTGTTCCAAAGCAGCATCGACCGAAGGAATTTGGTGTTGAAAGACAAGCTCAGAAAAATAAAAATGGAGAAGGGTGACAGTATTCCAAAATATGTCACGAAGTTTTTCCAGTGTAGGGATGAAATGGGAAGTGTGGGGGTTACTGTTGATGATGAAGACTTGGTGAGCTTGGCTCTCCTTGGGCTTTCGAAGAGTTGGCATAGCTACGAAGACTCTGTCAATGGACAAGAGAAACTTCCGGGATGGGAGCAACTTTGGTCGGATCTTGTGCAGGAGGAGATAAGGCGAGGTACCAGGGATGGCTCTTCATCGAAGAATGAAGATGAAGAGAATTGCACTTTGGCTGCCAAAGAAAGGAAAGGGAAGGGAAAGAAATTTCCTTCAAAATCCGAAGAAAAAGGCAAGAAGCAGGATTTGTCCAAAGTGAAGTGTTTTCACTGTCACGAACATGGGCATTTCGCCACTAACTGCCCACAGAAGAAGAAGAACAAGAAGGCTGCTGGAGCTGCAGCTGGAGAGGCCTTAGCCTCACAGTTTGAAATCGACTTTTATTTGATCACATGCTTGGTTTCAAGCTGTATGGGATCAATGTGGTATCTTGATAGTGGTGCGTCTTTCCATATGACGGGAGACAAGGAGTTGTTTAGTGACTTGGAGGAGAAGGACCTTCAAATGCATATAGAAATGGGCGATGATGGTCGATACAGTACGACTGGAATTGGGACCATTACCTTTGAGAGGGAGTCATGTATTCCATTTGTCTTAAAAGATGTTATGCATGTTCCAGGTCTAAAGAAGAACTTGGTCTCGGTCGCAATGTTGGAAGACAAAGGTTATGATGTTGTTTTCAGTGAAGGAAAACCCTTCCTACGACAAAAAACAATGGGTCAAACCAAGAAGGTAGGGATTTGAGTTAATAATCTCTACAAGTTGGAGGTAGATGGCTGCATTGCAATGGTGGGAAAAGTATAAGAAGTGGTGAGCCAGGATGAGGGCAAATTATGGCACAGAAGATTGGGCCATCTTAACCATGGCGCTTTGAAGATTTTGCAGAAGATTTCTACCGGACTTCCCAAGGGTACTCTTACAAAGTCGGATCAATGCAAGGGATGTACCATGGGTAAGTTTGTGAAGACCAATTTTCATGAGAAGGAGAACCATGCCTCGGTGATCTTGGAGAGAATTCACACAGACGTGTGTGGACCTTTCTCGGTTGCTTCAACAAGAAAACACAGGTATTATGTTATATTTTTTGATGAATATTCTAGTATATGCTGGATCTTATTCATGCAGAAGAAGAGCGAAAAATTCTCAAAGTTCGGTGAGTTTAAAGCATTGGTGGAGAAGGAGTCAGGGAAGCAAGTGAAAGCTCTACGGAGCGATATTGGTGGTGAATATGTCTCGGGCGAATTCAAAGACTTCTGTAGCAAAGAAGGAATTCGAAGAGAACTCATAGCGCCTCATAACCCATAGCAGAATGGGATTAACTAAGAGGAAGAACAGAACGATCGTGGGTGCTGAACGAGCGATGACTAGGGCCTACCGATGCACTTGTGGGCGGAAGCAAGCAACACCGCGGTTTATGTGCAAAACCATTGTCCTCATAGAGTACTTGGCATGAGTACACCTGAAGAAGCTTTTACTGGTAAGAAGCCTAATATTTCTCATTTGAAGATTTTTGGCTCATCTGTTTACATTCATGTGACAAAGGACGCCAGGAAGAAGCTGGAGCCGACTGCAGAAGTTGGGATATTTTTGGGGTACACAAAAACACCCCATAATTATCATGTGTATTTTCCAAAAAGTCATATGAATGTGGTGCGATGGGATATAAAATTCAATGAGGTGAAAGTGATGAAGTTGTCGCTTGAGAGGGAGCTACACTTGCATGCAGAGGAGGAACTTCTTGTTCCCAAAGATAAGCCTCAATATGTGGATCAGCCACATGAGGAGGATCATGGAGTAGAGGATCCTAATCACGCAAAACAAAACATTAGACAAGGCAGAAGGTGTACCACAGAAGCTGAGTGACTGAAACTTGATGCTGCACAGAATGTAGGAGTCCCTACATCACAACACAGACAGAGACAGTCACCTGACCGATTTACTGGATACATGGCTCTTATGAGCAAGTGTGTCGTGACAGAGCCATCTTCTTTTGAAGAAGTAGTACAGGAGCCCACATGGGTAGATGCCATGGTGGAGGAGTATGATTCCATTGTCAGAAACAATGCTTAGGAGATTGTTCCAAGGTCGGTTGGTAAATCAGTTGTAGGATAAAGATGGATCTACAAGGTAAAGCATGCTGCTGATGGGAGTGTTGAGAAGTATAATGCAAGATTTTTTGCTCGGGGCTTCTCATAGATCAAGGGGATTGATTATGAAGAAACCTTTGCACCTGTCACACGGTATTCTTCCATAAGGACCATCCTTTCTCTCTTAGTGTAGATGGGTTGGAACATTCATCAGATAGATGTGAAGACCGCGTTCCTTAATGGAATCATTGAGGAAGAGGTGTACATAGAGCAGCCTGAAGGATTTGAGATCTTCAGCAGCGAGTCGCATGTGTGCAGACTCAAAAGAGCATTGTATGGGCTGAAGTAAGCACCCCGTGCTTGGTACACACGAATCGAAAGCTATTTCACTGGACTTGGCTTCACCAAGAGTGAGGCGGATGCAAACCTGTACCAAATTGTGGTGGAGGGTAAAATTTTAATCATTGTTATTTATGTTGATGATTTAATACTAATGGGTGATGAGCAGTTGATACACTCATGCAAGGCAGATCTTGCAAAGGAGTTTGAGATGAAGGATTTGGGCCTCCTTCATTATTTCCTTGGATTGGAAATATGGCAACGGGAAGGTGAACTGTTTGTGTCTCAAGGCAAGTATGCCCGGGAGATACTGGAGAAGTTTCACATGCAAGGTTGCAAGCCTATCGACACTCCTCTCCCAGGAAATTGGAGGAAAGAGGATGCTACATCGACAGAGGTAGTAGATGCCACTGTTTATCGACAGTTGGTGGGTTCACTCATGTATTTAGTTAATACAAGACCAGACATATGCTATGCGGTGAACCAGCTTTCACAAGCGATCCTTAAGCCTATTAAGCTCTTTTGGAAGGCATGCAAGCATGTGCTGAGATATCTTAGGGGCACATCTGAGTATGGTTTATGGTACATATAGACGTATGAGGTGAAGTTGCATGGCTTCACGGATGCAGATTGGGCAGGCAACCCAACAGAAAGAAATAGCACATCAGGAGGGATTTTTAGTATTGGATCTACAACAGTTTCTTGGTACAGTAGGAAACAAAGATGCGTGGCACTCAGTTCAGCGGAAGCAGAATACATGGCAGCAAGTCAAGCTACATGTGAGGCTATTTGGATGAGGAAGATCCTGGTCAGTTTGTTCGGTTCACATTTAGATCCTACAGTGATACATTTTGATAATCAGAGTTGCATTAAACTCTCGATTAATCCTGTGTTTCATGATAGATCTAAACATATTGATATCCAGTATCATCATATCAAAGATTGTGTGCAGCGCAAGATCATGTTGCTTCAGTACATTCCTATGGAAGATCAGGATGCAGATATTCTGACGAAGGTGCTCACCAGGAGAAAATTCGAATACCATAGAGGCAGGATCAGGGTGAAGGATAATCCCTATCTTGTTCAAAGGGAGTGTTGAGATTCAACAAGATGATGAGCTTAGTGAAACGAGTTGCCTTCACTAAGTGGGCCCGCAGGCTATTTTTGGCGCAAGTCTATTTTTAGACATGGTGATCATATTTCAAAAGTTGCAGGATGCTATTTGTGGATGGTTGGTCAAGTTGGAAAAATAGATGAAATTCTATTTTTAGAATATTGGGTGAAGTCTATTTATAGATCGTCGATCTAAAAATAGAAGTGTCGATTATTATTAACTCTTAATAATAATGCGATAATAAATATCAACTTATTCTCTTGGAGCACTTTATTTCAGTGAACAGATGTGGCACATCAGTGGGTTGAAGGAATTACGCAATTCCTAGGGTTTACTGTGACTCATGCATGGAGGACTTCGTTGTAACTGAAGTGGCAGAGTTATGATAGAGTTAGAAGAGTAGTTATGGTGGTTGTTATTCAGTTTAACTCAGTTAAGTGAGTTAAACTTAGTTGTGCTAGTTGTATCTAGTTCTAACTGATTGATACACTAGTGAGAGTTTAGTTAAATAATTAGTTAATTAATTAAAAACTAGAGACTCATTTGCAACTAAACAAATACAACAGTTAACTACTTGCATGTCAGTTCCAGTGGAGACCCAGTGGAGAGATAGGTGAAAGGGAAAGATGGACTATCTGTTGTGACTATAGTGATGCATTGATTGCATCACACACACATTGGAGTTGCCAATGACTATTGTGCAGTCAAGGCAAGGCTAATTCGAATTCATTCAGATCTATTCTTCAGCAAGGATTGCGTAGTGGAGGCAGGCTAACAGGTGGCAAGAAATCAGTGCATGGATTTGCAGATTTCTTCTGATTAGTGTGTGAAGATTGATTGTAATGAGAGCTTGATGTACTAAGCTTTGTATGAGATTGTTACATGATCTCCATGATACATAATATATGATAGTTGGGGTTTTCAGCTTCAGGATTTCCCATTAAACAACTGTGTTATGTGCGATTGTTTTTATTTATGCTTCATATGTGTTTGCAATTAATTTTCCGCAAAATATTAACAATGGATTGATTCTGTATTTTTCAAGAAGTTAAATATTGTGAGATCAGGATAATCAGGATGTATGCATGCTTAATGTATATAATTTCTACACTTCAACTCTCCTTGCTTCTTCCAATTGAGTTTTCAATTTGATAATTTCTTCTTTGTAAACACACTCCTTCTCATCAAGTATTTGTAGTAATTTCTATTGGTTTTTATTTTCTAATGTAAGATTTCTAATCCCAACTTCTAGGGTATCTACCCTGCATGGTTCTCCATCTTCAGATTCTGAATTTTATGCAAATTTTTTACCTCCACTTCTCTCCAAAATACGAGACTGAATTGATTTTTTATCATCTTCTAAATCATAAATATCAAGAAAATTATCATCACTACAAGGAAATGTACTGCCAGATATAAGATGATCACAACATTTACCTTCACTATTTTTTACCAGCAAGATGAGGGGTTCTTCTGAATTTGAAATTTCCTCACTTGCTTACTGCTCGTCCTTTTCTGAGACTACTTATTCTTATTATTCTCCATGGCCCACGATCTTCTCTCAAGTGATAAATATTCTCCGACAGAACCCTGCTCTTATACCAATTGTTCTAAATGAGCTCACTACTGAGAGGAGTGGGGGGGGGGGGGTGAATCAATAGTGCTAGGATTTATTTATTTTTAAATTATTTTTACCACAAAACCCAATGATTAGTGATCCAATCATAAAAACATAATTAAAGCATGTAGAACCATTACAAAAAAAAAGTAAAAAAAACCATGAAGAATCAATAATAAACCATGCACATAAGGGGACACAAAGGTTTCTGGTGGAAAACCCCATCTAGGGAAAAAAACCACTCGCTGCTGCTGCTTAATTATTTTATTAATAGATGAAAAAATTTTGTACATGGAGTAGCTAGCACCCACTAGCTTAAATAATTGACTCATACAACAATGTGTTGACATCAATTAGCGAAGAAGTACCTACTCACACTACTCTACAAATAAACATCTATTGGAATGCTACAAAACCAAAGAGCCTAATCCAACATCCATTGGACTATCCAACTACCATTGGATTGAGATTCTCCTTCTCTAATCACTATATGTCATTCTCCTCAAGCATGAAGTCTCTACACCTCCAACTCCTCCATGCGAACCAAATTTCAAAATGTTTCAGATTGGATTCTCAAATCTTCCCAACATGAGCAACCTAACAACCACTCTGATCTGAAAATAAAATATGAAAATATGCTAGATAGTACACTATAGCACACTCTAACTCTCACACCATCAATCAATAAACAAAACCTTATCACACAATTATATGCCAAAATATCCTCAATAATCTCCAAACCAATACCATGGGAAAATACCATAGTTATGCCAATACCCAGGACAACTATACCATGGTAATCTCCAAACCAATACCACATGAAAATACCATGGTTATGTCAATACTTAGGACACCTATACCATGGTAATATCTAAACAAATACCATGGGAAAATACCATGGTTATGTCAATACCTTGGACACCTATACCATGGTAATATCCAAGTCAATACCACGGGTAAATACCATGGTTATGCCAATACCACAGACACCTGTACCATGGCAATCTCCAAGTCAATACCATGGGTAAATACCATGGTTATGCCAATACCACAGACCCTTGTACCATGGTAATCTCCAAGCCAATACGATAGGAAGATACCATGATAATACTAATGCCGGTAATGCCAATACCAAGTGCCAACCTGGACCACACACAAACCAATACTAAGGTAATGATTTACTCATAATTGGATTTGCAAATGAACGCACAAAACATGGAATAATCAGCTGCAGCCGCACCCACAAGACTGTATCTGTGAAGTTAAAAGTCTACAGCCACACACATAAGTTTGACTCTGTGTGGTTGAGGCAAAGTATAGGGAAAAATGAAAACTTCTCAGCTCAAACCTCTCGCAACCTGCTCCACAACTCTCCCAACCTCAAGACACTAGTGGCATACCTTGCAACTAACAAGCCAAGCATCTACCATAACAACACACCATAACATATAACACAATCCAAAATCCCACCCTACAACACAAATATCTACCATAGACCTTGATACACCAAACATCATCTAGTTCATACACTAACTCCTGCAACCAATCATGCAATCAAGAAAACACCTGTACCGAGCTAAGCATATGCATCCACATACAGTGAGCTGCATCTCATGCTACCAAGTTGACATCAATGCTAACCAACAAAACTGCAACACAACACCAATTCCAACATAATATTGACTCTCTTGACTCATGAAAATTATTCTTATGGCATGAAAAACCCTAGAAGCATGAAGAACATGCTTAACTTGGTTGACCAATCAAAAGAAGCATGAAACCCGTTCTTGAAAATAATATTTTTTCTTTCTTCTTTTAATTGTTACATAAGATAAACATAATGACATGAGTACAAAGCCAATTATGAAGACCAAACCTAGTTACTTTTCCAACAAAAAGAAGAGCAAAGAGACTATGTTTCAATTGTGATAGATATTATAGTAAGGGGCATATATGCGGTGAGAAGAAATTATTCTTGTGAAGAGGAAGAAGATCAAGAATTGGAATCATCACACCATATAGAGATAGAAGATACTACTCCATAAATATATTGCCATGTATTCATTGGAATTAATACTCCAAAAAACATTGATATAGATGGGTATATAAAAAAGAAAAGGGTAATAATGTTTATTGATTTTTGTAGTACCTGTAACTTCATTAATTACAAATTGGAAAAAATTCTTAATTTCTTTCAATTTCCAACGATAGAATTTAAATTAATAACTGCAAATAGAGGTAGTAGTAAATTTTCAGGGAAGTTCCATAGTGTTAAATTGAATATGGAGGAGTATTTATTGGATAGTACCAAGATTTCAATCCAAATGGATGGTATTGATATTGTATTAGGGGTCTAATGTGTTGCATATATGTTATATTCTTTGCCCAATTTATATGCATCACACACGTAGGGGGGTCACATGAGTTTTCTTATAAGTTTTTTGGCACAAAATTTTCTCTTTTAGTAGTTTTTAAGTGCATGGTGAATTTCCCCATGGTTTTGTAGATCCACTCAAATGAAATGTGGTTGTATTCTAATCCAATTTTAATGGATTGGGGGTTTATGAATGCTACAACACATACATATTGCATTGTAACATTGTAAATATAATGTATTGAAAATATCTTGTTGGTTTTCCTAATTTTGGTTTCCAAGATAAAATATTTGTGTTAATCTTTGTTTGTCATTGGATATTTTCTGGTTTACCGAGAATACATTTGTAGGAATTATCCTTGTTGGGTTAAAATCTACACAATGGTTACAATTATTGGGAGTAATGGCCCTTAATTTTCAAAAATATTTTCATTAAATTTTCCTCAGAAGGAAAAGAAATTGAGCATAGAGGTATCCAATCAAAACCCTCTAGAGTAATAAACTCTAATAGCATGACAAAATTAATTAAAATGAGACACCATGGTGAAATTGCACAATTATTCTCATTAGATGTTCATATATGTCTATGCTCTACTGAAATGTATCTACAAAAAGTTATCAATAATCATTCCCTGGTCTTTAAAGATATGCCTAAGGGTCTTCCACCTACTTGAGATCATGACCATTCTATTTTCAACATGAAAGTGCACCACCTAACATTAGGTATTACAAGTATTCATACACATAGAAGAGTGATATTAAGCATCTAATTCAATAAATGTTAGAGGCTAGAATCATTTGACCCAAACAAAGTTCTTTCTCTTCACCAGTAGTGATGGTTACCAAAATGAATGGTTCATGGAATATGTGTCTATATTATAAACAACTCAATAGAATGACCATAAAATTAAGTTTTCTATTCTTGTCAGTGATGAATTATTAGATGAATTACAAAGAGAAATTTTCTTTACTATTTTGGATATTCATTTAGGATATCATCAATTAGAGTGAAGGAAGAAGATATTACCAAAACAACCTTTAGAGCACATGAAGGTTATCATGAGTTTTTGGCTGTCATTTGGACTTATTAATGCACCTTTAACATTTGAAAGTTTAACAAATTATATCTTCAAACCCTTCCTTAGAAAATTTTTGTTAGTATTTTTGGATGACAAACATGTATAGTAAACCTTGGAAAAAGCATGTACACCATGTTGTCAAGGTCTTAAAAATATTGGAAGAGAAAAAACTATATGCAAAGCCTTGAAACTATGCCTTTTGGGTTTAAGAAGTGGAATATTTGGTTCATATTATATATCATGAATGTCTTAAAGTGGGTCACCATTCTGATTGTATATAATTACATTCATTTGAATGAAATGTATCAATTCGGGAGTTTCCATTCTAGCCTGACATGGTATTAGAGAAAGGGTCCCTAGTTCATCTATAAGTCTTTCCTACTTAGTAACTCCTCTCTGCTGCCATCTTCTCTCTTCCATTCACTCAACCTGTCAGATTTATTCTAGCTCAAGCATTTTTGTAGTGGTACTTGTTGTAGAAAAATTTAGTTTCTCCCGCTTCTAGCATCTTGCTACACATGTTGGCTCAGAGAGTGCCTTTTCACAAACAATTCGACTTGTTGAAGCGATGTTGATGGAAAAAGCACCAGTGCAAAGGTTTACAACCAAAATTTCAAAGATCTTTGTCCCATTGGTTATTATATTTTATTTTACTACCAATCTGGAATAGTTTTTTTTGGAGAGGAAAGATTGGTTCACCCCCAAGTCTTGGATCCCTTTGACAAGAATTTAAAATAAAAAGAAGTGGAGCAGAGGATTTATCTTCTGAGTATTACAAATCAATTAAATAAGATTACATTGGAAACATCAGTAATAAATGACTGGAGTAGAACTCGACTAAAATGGACTAACTCAAACTTAACTAGGACACTTGGATGGATGGTTTCGACACCTAGCAGGTGGTTGGAATTATATTCTCCAACATTCCCCCTTAATCACAACCACATAAAAATTGAACTAAGATACCTACTGGTCTATGTCTCAACAAGGCTTACAATTTAAAAAATTGACTTCAACTAGATTTAGTTTTCTTCTTCTCTTCTTCCAAATCTTGTAGCCTCTAAATTGTTTCAGATTTTTTGCTTTGTTGTATCCTTCAAATCTCAGTTTCTTCATTTTTTGGTGCAAGTCTTGTATTGTTCCAGGTTGTCTAAGAACTTCCTAGACTTCTTCAAGAAATGACTTGTATGTGGGCTGCTGCCACATATTGTCTTATGTTGTGCAATTTTCATCATCAATCTGTTGCAACATAAGATGAGAATAATATTTTATCTCTTCAAAACTCCAATCCCTGAAAATTTCATTGATGTGTTCGTCATGCATGCTATATTCAACATTCATATCCACAACTTCTGTGTAGACCTCAACTAGACATGGTGTTGCAAGCCATGTTTCAAGGAACTTTAACTCTTCTTCATAATCAGTTTGTTTACCTGCACATTGTAAATCAATGGTAAGTGTAAAAGAATCTCCAAAACCATATTGGTTTTTTTATTTATGATCTGAAATGAGAGATTTCTCCTGTTCCACTTCGTTTTGTGTTTCTGCCTCTATCTCTATTTCTGTTTTCTCTTTGTAGACTTCTTTCTTTGCATCTTCCTTCATCTCTGTTTTTGTTTCTCTCTTTATCTCTGTCTCTTATTCACTAAACTGTGGTACTGTAAACAAGTTGTCTTTCACGGACTCAAGTGGGATTTTATCACTGAATAAAATCATGTCTATATGATGTTTCTATTGCGTCATCTACAACCAATCATCATTAGCCAAAAATTTCTTTATCAAAGTTTACATCAACAATATTAATCACTAGATTTACCATAGTATTTTTACTCTCATCAGCAAATTCAGTTGTTGGATTCACCAAATCATCATCAGCAAGTTCTGTTGCTGGAATCACCAAATCATCATCAGCAACCTTTGTTGCTGGATTCACCTAATCATCATCAACAAGCTCTGTTGCTGGAATCACCAAATCATCATCAACAAGCTTTGTTGCTAGTATCACTAAGTTGTCATCAACAAGCCCTGTTGCTGGATCCATAAAATTGTCATTAACAAGTTGTGTTGCTGGATTCAACAAATTTTCATCCACTTGTGGGTGTGCATAGTGGGGTTCACAAGCATCTTCGTGCTCCTTCTCTGCTATTTTTGCAATTTCTTCATAGACATCATCCACTTGTGGCTGAGTATTTTAATCTCGCTGTAGATCTAATGCTATAGATCTAATCCACCTTCATCTTCAACTTCAATGCTCTCCCTTGCACCAAAACACTTCTCAAGGGTATCCCAAGCTTGCTTGGCTGTCTTGGCATTTGAAATCAGGGGAACAATGTTGTCATCCACTGATTGTTTTATGCATTTTAATGCAAAGGCATCTTTTTGAATTTTCACTTCCAAATCTAAAAATATCTCAAACATCTCCTGTTGTCGCTTTAGCCTCTTGGATTTTCCCATTTTTTGAGTGTTGGATGATTTTGACTCAACAAGTAACACAAATTGTAGACATTGCAACTAATTGCAATAAAAAAAGACGATGGGCTATGAATTTTGGTGGCTTGTATTGCTATAATGTAGCCGCCCTAGCATGGATCCCACGCTAGCTTGAAAATGATGCAAGTGATGTTGACTAACACATTTAGTTCTTCTAAAATGAGCTCACATCAGTATCAGATCCTTCATATTTCTTCCTCCTTCATCGATGTGCCTCTGTAATACCTCTTCCACGCTGATCATGCTAGGATTAGATCGGTATAAGGTTTCAATGGATCGGTGCGATTATCTCGCTCAGATCTGCGCTGATCGATACTATCTTGCCTCACGGGTTTCACGCTGATCGGCACTACCCTACCTTATGGGTTTCGCATTGATTGGTTGATTGACACGTCTGTTCCTCTAGTAAACGCGATGACCGACGTTTTTTCCAAAAAAAAAAAAAAAATCTTTGCTAAATTATCAGGGGCTTCTCCTCTGCTTCCTGGATTCTCACATGGACCAAAGCACTCTGGCTATGATTCGACCCTAGAACTCTGATTGCCTTAGTGCGTTATCTTCGCTTCATAATTAAAAAAAAAATCTTGGTAGTCTTCTCGAACTGGCTTAGCCCTAACTGGCTTCTTCGTTCTCATGTTGCTTCTTCCCAGGAGGCGTCTTCAAACTTCTTCAAAATTTTGCTGCTCTCCCAAAGAGTCTTATTCATGCTAGCCTCCTCTCTGCGGCTCTAACTTCGATCCATTGTTGCTCTCTGGAGGAGTCTTATGCAAACTAGCTCTGAAACCATGACACAAATTGAAAACTAAAAATAATTGGAGTAGAGGGTTTCTCTTCTGAGTATTACGAATCAGTTAAATAATATTACATGAAAGCGAAAAAGTGGAGCTGAGGATTTCTCTTCTGAGTATTACGAATCAGTTAAATAAGATTACATTGTAAACATCAATAATAAATGTCTGGATTAGAACCCAACTAAACTGGACTAACTCAAAATTAACTAGGACACTTGGATGAATGGTTTCGATGCCTAGCAGGTGGTTGGAATTAGATTCTCCAACACCCTTCTTCCATGGTGCTAGCACCTAATTTGGACCTTAGGCTGAAGGAAGGAAAATCAGGGTAACCTTTAAACCACGCTCAGCCTTGTAGCTAGCCCTACAAGGTCAGGAGAGGGCTCTCTCCGAGAAAGATATTCAACGAAATATAAGAGTAAATTGATATTAGGATAGGTATAATGATGGGAATTTTTTTTATAAATTTCAGGGTTGTATGGAACAAATGGGACAGTTTGAGTCTGGGGAATTAAATTAGGGATACAGGGTATTTCATGGGGCAAGGTAGGCAGGAATTTCAACAATTAAGTTTAAATAATGATGGGATGGAAAGACTGGTGAGGAGCTGAAAAGGGCATAAGAGATGGATCCCTTTCAAACAGAAGAAAACACAAAATATTGAATGATTTCCCAAGGCAGAGCATTAAAAATGGATTCTACCTATCTATCTTGAAAGCATTCAACCAGAGATGTTTATGAATGAATGGTACACATAAAAATTTTACATATGAACACAAAGGAAAGAAAAAATGCTAAAATTCATACCAAATGGATCCCACAAATCAGAGCTGCATATATTTATTAATTCCCTGTCAAACTGTTACAATGGAGCGCAGAGCGTCCTCCTCGATTTCCACACTATTCCCCTACTTACTAACCGAATAACTGCTTACAAATGACTGAAAATTACATTAAATAGACCAGAATTCTGAGGGAAGTAGATCCACAGAAAGTGGAGCTGTTTCACCAGCTCAGAAATTGAAATTCGATCATAGGAAAGAGACCAACAAACTGCCCTTGAAAAGGAGCAACAATACATTTTTGACCACTTTGAGATTCACCGTTACACTGGATAAATGAAAATAGGACATCCGAAGAACAGATCCCTATTTTTTAGCTGTCGCAGAGGTCTCTGTTTCATAATAAGCTCTTGGCCCTTTGACTGTTTCCTTTCTTTGTCTTTATCCTTTGAAGAAAACCAACTTTGAAGAAAATGCCTTTGAAACGAATTAAAATGAAATTTTTCCTTTTAGTGAAGGGAAAAACTCATTTCGAATGAGAAAGAGCAAAGGGAAAGGAGGTGGGCCCGAATCGCAATCACAATCGGAAGAGGGGAAGTGTTTTGGAATAGAGGGATTTGGATACATGCGATGTGATGATGCAATCACAATCGGGGATTGGAGCGGAAAGGAATAGGTATATTGGAACGGGGCATAAAAACGCCGATGCGATTGGAATAGGTGAGAGGAAAGCCAAAGGGGTTATAGGGGAATTCCCTTTAAAACAAATAAAAAATGATTTTCACTTTTACAAAGGGAAGAATGATTTTTTCATTGAAAGAGCGGAGGGCCTTTAGGTGGGACTGGGAAAACAATCGCAATTTCAATTGGGGCTTGGGGTGGGTGGATTTACACAACAGGATTTCACTGATGCGATTTGGGAATAAGTGATGGGGGGAAATCTTTATAAAATGAAATAAAATTAATTTTGAGTTTTACAAAGGGAAAAGGCCCTTTTATTATGAATGGGCGGAAGACTTAAGTGGGACCCAAAGGTCAATCGCAATCGCAATTGGGGCTGGAGCAGGGCAAAGTGTATTATGCAAAGGGATTTCGCCGATTGCGATGGAGCGATTGACTGTGGGCCGTCCGATCAAATGGGAAGATCGACGGTGTAAATGCAATCGGGGGAGCAAAGTTAATCGCAATCGGAATAATCGGGAGGGGTCAATTGGAGGGGATCGATTGAAAGTGCCGATTGCGATTATGCGATTGCATATGGGCCGTCGGATCTTTAAGGGGATCAATGGTTGGGACGTAATCGAGCAGGGTCAATCGCATCGGCAAAATTCAAAGGGGCGGAAATGAAAGTTGGGAACACTTGCGAATTTCCGATGTGATTGAAACACTTAAGAAATGTTTTAACATTGATTTCCGCTTTTTACAAAGGAAAAGCTCGTTTTTGTTTGGAACGAGTGCAAGGGATTGTGGTGGGACCCTCGGGAGAGTAATCACAATCGAAAGATCGGGAGGAGAGTAGAGCGGAGACAAAGGGCGTTTGGAACGCCGATTGCGATTTGGCGATTGATCGCATCGGAGTTTTTGTAGTTGGGGGTGGTTCCATCGGAATGATTGGATCAGAGGGATTATTCAATCGCATCGGAGTTTTATGTTTTAAAAGATTTTTGCAATGCGATTTATACCATTGGACAGGGGAAAAAGGGGTTTTATAAAGGAAAACATTAAACTTTAATGAAATAAAGTGTAAGGAAGAAATGGGAAAAGGGGCTGGGTTTAGGCTATAGGGGACCTTCTTTCACTTAGGCATAATTTTCGATCCATTAGTCAGTTTTGAGAGTATAATATACTGTTGGAAATATTTTTCCGAGGTCTTTCTGATGGACATACTTAGAACATGATTTTGGATTGAAAATGCTATGGAAAACTTCTCTGAAGGGCAGGGTGGTGATATTGTAGAGATAGCAGCTTCTGAAGTGTGACTTATTACATATGATGACATAAAATTACATTAAAGATGGTAATGAAAGAAAAGTAATATTTTTTCACCTCAAAACATGGTTTTGAGGTGAAAATTACTTCAAGATGAATAAAAAATTTCTTTGATTTTCCCAGACGCTGTGACTTTGAGTTTATTTGACTTCCTCATGACCTTGCTGATATTTGTTGACACTTGACTCATTAATTTGACCATGGTGAGACCCTAGAACCTAATGAGACCCATCCTATGAATTGCTAGCATGATTCACAGAGTGAAAGTGACTCATGACTAAAGACCATAGAGAGAAGAATCAACAAGTTCCACATGAGGGAAAACTGATGAAAAACCACTACCATCAATGAATCCATGACCTAATGGAATGGTGAAAATTTATGGTATGGGACTCCTAATATGCAAATGCAAAAGAGAAATTTTGATCACTGATGGAAGTATGACTAGACTGACACTAACATTGGCTCCAATGGGGATGGTAGCTCCTTGGAGGTGCCAAGAACACTGTAGAACAAGTAGCCTTATCCATTGGGCATGGAGTCAACAACTAAAAACCAAACTAAATACTGAAAAAAACTTGACTCAACAAAATAATTCAAAAGTGACTATGACCAAACTTAAAATTTTAAGCTTGATGGCAATACATGACCACCTGTGTTTCTTACAAGAAAATATACCATCAGGCTATATTAAAATGCCAATGTAACCAATCAAGCAAATGCCTCCTTGATTGATTCTCCTGATCAGATGCTTTGGACAACAATAGATACTTGCAACTGGGCATCCAAAAGCATAGTTGATCATGATCTCCTTCATCACTGATCACTGTAATAATTACCTTCACTGCTGACTGCAATATATTTGCCACTGGATCCTGAAAAACATGAAGATTTACCTCCTGCTGAAGAAACAAGGTGTCTTTTTCTCTTGATTCTGATCCCTCTTCATAATGTACCTCAGTAAAAGTGTGTTCCTGGTCTTCAAAAAATTCTGAACAAGTAGGTGAGTAGATTTCCTCTTGAAAAAACATTTCAAAGCATGAAGCATAGGAAGAAGAATCTGAATGGTAGTTCTGCATTCTCTGGTCTTCTGTAGTCTGAATATATTGTTGATCATCTTCATATGGTATGACAACCAGATTGTCATGTTTCTTATCACATTCATCAATCCTTAGAGAAGAAACTTCAGATGGTTCTTGAAATCCAAAACTGACATTTCTATCATCTACCAAAGATTCATCCAAAGAAACTTTTTCACTTACTTGAACAAAGATCTCATCTTGTTTTTCATAGAGGGAAGGGGTTATCTCCTGGTGAAGACTTTGTTATGATAGGATGGGAACACTTAGGTCTATAACTCTATTTTCTTCATTTGAGGTGACCTCAACAATATAACTCTCCTTTGTGGAATCTGGAACAACATACTCTTCATCATCATATTTTTACTCTAGATCTAGTTTATCTTTATCACTATTTGAGGTTGGAACATCATTGTCTTGCATCTCATCTTTTACTTCAATCAGATCTGTAATAAAACATTGTCTTCCATCATTTCCAGCTATACAAGGATCTTCAACCTGCTGATCTTGATAAGTATCCTCTAAGATTTCTATATGCTGCTGAAATGGATTCTCATATAGTGCTTCCATGATTTCTTCGTCCATGAATTCATCATCTCCATAAAAATTCTCAAGATTTTCAATGAAACTATTAACATGTTTACAAAAATTCTACACTAATATTAAAGATGGACAAGTTTCTTTGTACCTTTCAAAGAATATTGTATGAAAATATTTTAAACAATAAATACAAGCAGGTGGCAAACTTTCATACCAAGATCGAGCTTCATCTTCCAGAGTAGCCATGAAAATCTTCATCAAGCAATCTTCGGGAAAATCAATATTTAATTTATGCACATGGATGTGAAATTTCACCAGATGAAGAGCATCATCATTACCTTTCTCATTTTTGAACATACGCAAATTCTTAAGCCAATCCACCTTTGGCATTTTTTTTGGGAAACTTGGAATGTGATCTCAGCTCATGGGAGCATACCTCTTTGCAACACTTTCCATCTTAAAACAAAAATCTTAAAGCTACTGATCTTCCTGCAGCAGTGGAGTCACCATGAAGTGTTGATTTTCTGGATTTTTCAGTGAATGGAGTTTCCAGGTGAATGATTCAGCCTTTCATATGTATCTAAGTGTTGTTCACCATCAACATTCAGATATGATACTCTGTCATTCTTTACCGGGGAGGATATGATCTACTGTTTTAAATAATTCCCCAGTATGGTCGCCAGAAATGTTAGCACCTAATTTGGACCTTAGGCTGAAGGACAAAAAATCAGGGTAACCTTTAAACCACGCTCAACCTTGTAGCTAGCCCTACAAGGTCAGGAGAGGGCTCTCTTCAAGAAAGATATTAAATGAAATATAAAAGGAAACTGATATTAGGCTAGGTATAATGATGGGAAATGTTTTTATAGATTTCAGTGTTGTATGGAACAAATGGGACAGTTTGATTCTGGGGAATTAAATCAGGGATACAGGGTATTTCATGGGGCAAGGTAGGCAGGAATTTCAGCAATTAAGTTTAAATAATGATGGGATGGAAAGACTGGTGAGGAGCTGAAAAGGGCATAAGAGATGGATCCCTTTCAAACAGAAGAAAACATAGAATATTGAATCATTTCCCAAGGCAGAGCATTAAAAATGGATTCTACCTATCTATCCTGAAAGAATTCAACCAGAGATGTTTATGAATGAATGGTACAAATAAATTTTTTACATATGAACACAAAGGAAAGAAAAAATGCTAAAATTCATACCACATGGATCCCACAAATCAGAGATGCATATATTTATTAATTCCCTGTCAAACTGTTACAATGGAGCGCAGAGCGTCCTCCTTGATTTCCACACTATTCCCCTACTTACTGACCGACTGACTGCTTAAAAATGACTGAAAATTACATTAAATAGACCAGAATTCTGAGGGAAGTAGATCCACAGAAAGAGGAGCTGTTTCACCAGCTCAGAAACTGAAATCCGATCATAGGAAAGAGACCAACAAACTGCCCCTGAAAAGAAGGAGAAAAAATACATTTTTGACCACCTTGAGATTCATTGTTACACTGGATAAATGAAAATAGGACATCTGAAGAACATATCCCTATTTTTTTGCTGTCGCAGAGGTCTCTGTTTCATAATAAGCTCTCGGTCCTTTGACTGTTTCCTTTATTTGTTTTTATCCTTTGAAGAAAACCAACGTTGAAGAAAATCCCGTTGAAACGAATTAAAATGAAATTCTGCCTTTTAGTGAAGGGAAAAATTCATTTCGAATGAGAAAGAGCGAAGGGAAAGGAGGTGGCCCCGAATCGCAATCGCAATCAGAAGAGGGGAAGTGTCTTGGAATAGAGGGATTTGGAATAGAAGGGAAAGGAGGTGGGCCCAAATCGCAATTGGGGATCGGAGCAGAAAGGAATAGGTATATTGGAACGGGGCATAAAAACGCCGATGCGATTGGAATAGGTGAGAGGAAATCCAAAGGGGTTATAGGGGAATTCCCTTTAAAACAAATAAAAAATGATTTGCACTTTTACAAAGGGAAGAATGATTTTTCCATTGAAAGAGCGGAGGGCCTTTAGGTGGGACTGGGAGAACAATTGCAATCATAATCGGGGCTTGGGGCGGGTGGATTTACACAATAAGATTTCACTGATGCGATTTGGGAAGAAGGGATGGGGGGAAATATATATAAAACGAAATAAAATGACTTTTGAATTTTACAAAGGGAAAAGGCCCTTTTATTATGAATGGGCGGAAGACTTAAGTGGGACCCAAAGGTCAATCACAATCGCAATCGGGACTGGAGTGAGGAAAAGTGTATTGTGCAAAGGGATTTCGCCGATTGCGATGGAGCGATTGACTGTGGGCCATCCGATCAAATGGGCGGATCGACGGTGTAAATGCAATCGGGGGAGCGGAGTTAATCGCAATCGGAATAATAGGGAGGGGTTAATCGAAGGGGATCGATTGAAAGTGCCGATTGCGATCGCATATGGGCCATCAGATATTTAAGGGGATCAATGGTTGGGATGTAATCAGGCGGGCTCAATCTCATCGGAAAAATTCAAATGGGCGGAAATGAAAGTTGGGAACACTTGCGAATTTCCGATGCGATTGAAACACTTAAGAAATGTTTTAACATCGATTTTCGCTTTTTACAAAGGAAAAGATCATTTTTGTTTGGAACGAGCGAAAGGGATTGTGGTGGGACCCTCAGGAGAGTAATCGCAATCAGAATATCGAGAGGAGAGTAGAGCAGAGACAAAGGGCATTCGGAATGCCGATTGTGATTTGGCGATTGATCGCATCGGATTTTTTGTAGTCGGGGGTGGTTCCATCGGAATGATTGGATCGGAGGGATTATTCAATCGCATCAGAGTTTTATGTTTTAAAATATTTTTGCAATGCGATTTATACCATCGGATAGGGAAAAAGGGGGTTTATAAAGGAAAACATTAAACTTTAATGAAATAAAGTGTAAGGAATAAATGGGAAAAGGGGATGGGTTTAGGATATAGGGGGCCTTCTTTCACTTAGGCATAATTTTCGATCCATTAGTCAGTTTTGAGAGTATAATATACTGTTGGAAAGCTCTTTCCGAGCTCTTTCTGGTGGACATAATTAGAACATGATTTTGGATTGAAAATGATGTGGAAAACTTCTCTGAAGGGAATTTTGGTGACATTGTAGAGATAACAACTTCTAAAGTGTGACTTATTACATATGATGACATAAAATTACATAAAAGATGGTAATGAAAGCAAAGTACTATGTTTTCACCTCAAAACATGGTTTTGAGGTGAAGATTACATCAAGCTGAATAAAACATTTCTTTGATTTTCCCAGATGATGTGACTTTGAGTTTATTTGACTTCCTCATGACCTTGCTGATATTTATTGACACTTGACTCATTAATTTGACCATGGTGAGACCCTAGAACCTAATGAGACCCATCATATGACCTGCTAGCATGACTCACAGAGTGAAAGTGACTCATGACTAAAGACCATAGAGAGAATAATCAGCAAGTTCCACATGAGGGAAAACTGATGAAAAACCACTACCATCAATGAATCCATGACCTAATGGAATGGTGAAAATTTATGGTATGGGACTCCTAATATGCAAATGCAAAAGAGAAATTTTGATCACTGATGGCAGTATGACTAGACTGACACTAACACATGGATGAATTCAAATTTGCACTTCAGTTTGGTATATATGTTATAGTTATAGTTTGTCCCCATATTTTAAAAAAATATATACATTTTGTACTCAAACGGGGCATCTGCATCTTGATACAAAGTTTGCATCTTGACACACAGTTTTCCGGACAGGACTTTGCATTAATTTTTAGTATGTGGACTATTTTAATGTAACCATAAATAACGGAGATGCCATGGGAGTGAGGATAAGAAGACTTGTTTTTTTATTTTTATCAATGTAATATTAAGTGCTGAAGACGTTGATACAAAATGTAATAAGGGTATCACGAATTCATACAAATGCTTGCAATTTCCTAATGTTCTTTTTGGTGTAAATAAAACTACAAAAATGGCATTTTCAAAACCATTGCGTGAGTTCATGTAAAATATTACTGGCCAAGTTAAGTCACATTTTGTTGATGGGATCTCACCATACTTCAATGAACACCAAGTGAAATAGAACCTTGTAATATTCCCAAATGGGGACGCAACAATATATGAACACAATAATGGAAATAAAAGTGAATAAATCAATACACCATTACATGAGAAAAATGTACAACCATGTTATTAAACATATCAGCAAATAATAGGCACAAGATCTTGAGGATCTAGTCACTCAATCAATGAAAAACAAGCCTCCTCTAAGAAAATATGTCAATACATGTGAAAATACTGCCATACAAGTGCCATGAACCATGAAAGCACAGTTTTAGGGCATAAAATTCTACAGAAATGATATAACAATGTATATCTGCTATTATATAGCTCAAAAGGTGTTGGGGCTAGAGATCTATGCCCCCAAACACATTTCCAAGACAACCCAGAAAGGGTTCCTGAAATACATAAAAATGCAGAAATATAAATATGGGCCTAGGGTTGAATATTATTTGCAACTGAATAGATGAGAGGAGGTTGCTGATCTGATCTGGAAATGTATGAAAAATCCTCCTATATATTCTCCAAATGAGAGGCTGATCCCCTCACTGAAGGTCTATCTCCCCCAGCTAGGGTTCCAAACCCTACGCTGCATCTGCACCTAGAAATAACACAGTTCCTTCAGAAAATTGTGTTGTAACTGATAGTAGCACCTTAGCCTAATGCTGTATGATGAAATTAAGCTCAGGGGTTTTCCTTGCTGGTCTCCCAATGGAAGGAAAACTTCCTCCAACTGAAAATAGGCAAGGAAGTGACCCAAATCAACTCTCCACTACTGCACCCTGCAACAAAACACAATACTTTGAAGAAAATGCGTTGTACAAAAAAGATGTAGCTTTGCCTAATGCAAAATAGTGGAAAAGGTAGTGCAATACTCTCCCAAGAGGCCACTCAAGGAGAGAGGTGGGATTCCTGCTCGGGAACACCCTGTGCTAAACAACACTGCAATCTTAGCTAAAAAACTGAAGAGAGCAGCAAATTCTAAACAAACATATCAAAATAATAATCAAAACATAACCTCATATGGCTGCCATCCTCTTCCTTATATAGGTTATGAGCCTTCTCACCCTTGGCCCCACTCAATTAGGTCACCACCTCCATGCAATCAATCTCCCTCCAAAACTACATTGTCCCACCATAAATGTCACTCCTCCATAATAGCGTTATTTGATTTGTTCAAAGTTGACCCAATCTTCATGCTCCAACCCATTTTCACACCTAAGGGTCTTCAATCCAGCTTTTAGATGACCTCCATTCACACTAGGAGTGTCTTTTATTCCTACTAAGGAGATTTATGGGTCTCCATACTCTCTTATTCCTCTATCTAAGAGCAAAAATCAAAATTTAATATTCCAATTAGCTGTATGCTAATTTAGGAATATTATATTCCTCCCCTCCCAAATGTTGCTTGTCCTCAAGCAACTACAAGGATAGAACTAAATAGCCTCTCCTCTTCCTCCTGTAGCATCCTCATATGATAAGTTCCTCCAATGAACAAGATGTTGTCTCATCAATAAGTCTCCAAGTTGCTCCTCCCAAGTGTATAAGTATGCCTTTGGTGAAAAATACAAATGGCTCTCATCATGAACAAGCAGAATATCCATGTGAGCAACTATATGTGGTCTAGAGGCCTTCTTGAGGCATGGAATCTGAAATATATTGGGAACTATAATTCCCATGTGAAGTCTCCATCCCCAAGCTATCATCCATACAAAATGAGTCCCCTCCAACATGGAAACTCATGAAAGATCTCCTCCACCTTAGGCTCCTACAAAGTAGGTGGGATGCATAGCTGAACATGATGGATAAAATTGTCCATCCAATGCTGTCTCCCTTTCCACTTATGATAAGTGTAGAGCTGCTGCTGAATTTGGGCTGCAATAGTGTTGCCTTCATGAAGAAAAAAGGCAATTGGATCCTCAAAGACCCACTCTTTGGTTCTTTCCCAGATCATCCCATATAAAATAAATATGACATTATCATCATATGGAATCCAAATGAGGAAAGTACTTAAGGTTTTATGTAGTGCTGGAAGGTACCAAAAGTTTTCCAAGCGGTCACAGCGCAGTTTTTCCAACTGCTATTTCAAGTAATAACATGGCAAGCTGTCTCCTAACAAATTGCTAGTTGTGCATGTCTATCTCCATCATAGATGTTGGTCCCAAAATGACCATGAAGCCCAAATAGAGGCTTTCCCTCTTGTGGAGAAATGCACTGTAGAGATGGTAAGATAATGCAAATACTGTGTTAGATAATCAATAAATGTAAAAACATAATTATTACCATGTACTGAGAGAAAGGTGATAATAAAATCCATGAATGAGCCCTCCATAGTGGTATGATATACTCCCATGAAGAGGAATGAACTATGTGCTGCATGAAGATATTTCTTCTTATGCGTAGAAATCCAAGTCAAGAAGATCATAGATGTCTACATCCACTACTCCATCACTCTCATTTCCTACTTGTCCATCAAGTGCATCATATGTGAAGTGATCCTGGGAACACCCCATCAACAAATCCAAGCTCCCAAGTGACAACACTATTGGCCTTTGCAATAAGGCTCCTGTCATCTCATAGTCCCATCCTTTGACATGCCAAATGTCAAAGTCATCTACCAAAATTATGCTATATATGGGAGATTCCTTCCAAGGTGGAAGTACCTCCTGATCCTCCCAAGCGAAGGAGTGGCCCCTTGGCACCATGATTGTGCCACCACCATCTACTCCTGAAACATCATGCAAAGTATGGGAGAAAATCAACCCATACTCTCCCAAGAGTACCCAAAGCAACAACAAATATTGTTGCCTCCTCACACCATCACCATATAGATTATGGAGCAACAACATGATGGTTGATATGAAAGATATCACACCACTCCAATACACCCAAAATCTTTGCTGCCATATGATGCAAGTTCCATGCCAAGTCCCATCCACCAACATACCCTTTGGAGTAAGATATGTCACATGCTGACCAAACTCTTTCAAGAGTAGCCAATGTAGCCTTGCTTGCTGTTTCCCTGTGTCATAGATCTGCAAGTGGCTTTCCAACCTCTTTCTCATCAACATCACCCAACCAACCAATGGTGAGTGTCTACTATCATGCTCCCAATGGGTATTTCTCGAATGAAGAATACCATCCTCCCAAATCAGATTTATATCTTTGTACTTCATGGGATGTTGAAGTACAACCTCCTGGAGATCTCCAAATGAAGACCACTCATTAATGACCAAGTTGACCCCATACAGATCCAAATACGATGTAGGCAAAAGCTTCTCATCAATATGTGAAGTGCTCATCAAGAATTATCCATCATAATAATGGAAGATGTCATCCATCATAATATTTCCTCCATCAACCATCTGCCTATCTACTGCTAAACAAGTGTATTGGTCATTAGAATGTCTCAATATTAGTTGGGCCCCTAACTCATCACTACTACCCAATGACAACGCTGTTGATCTCCATGATGGTGCATATGATGTTTCATGATCATGCACAATAATGAACATATAATTTTGCGTTGGATTTCCTAGGATAATATTCATCCTATCCTCCAAAATTCTACACTCCAACCTCAAGAGTTGTGTGCAGCTCAACAATGATATATTAGGATGATTATATATCTCCTCCTTGAAAAAATTAAGGTCCCTCAGTGCAGTGATAGTTTGCTGCTCCAAATCAGCAATGTTCTTTAACCCTAGGTCATGCATTTGTCCTGATAGCATGTTCCCACAATCCTCCATATGATGTGCTGAAATAATAGGAAATGGACATATGTGCATACCTTGGAAAGCTTGGGAACATCTTGTACTACTACAAGGGTTCCTTCCTCCGGTGTGATTACTTCCCCAACTAATGATGATGTTGGCTGCTCTTCTATGGCTGCATTAGCAGTGGTATAAGTCTCCTCCTCCTCATGCATCTCCAGGATAGTGCATGGGAATCTATATGTCAAGAGATCAAGACCACTTTGCAAAGATGCAAGTGTTCCTTCTCCTGACGCAAGTTCTCCTGCAGCAAGTGGTGGTGGAAGCTGCTCTTCCTCTGGTTTTATTCTATCAAACTTCTTGATCAACCTTTGAGTAAAATCTGCATATGCAGTCACTTGCGCATGACTCAAATGGCTAAACCACCAAATTTTTGCTTCACCCTCAAGGTGCAGTGCTGAAATATCAAAAACTTCTCTTTCTACTACTAGATGTAGCAGAAATAATGCATCCAACTTCATTCCCCAAAGTCTTGCTGTGCATATGGATGAGCCATCAAATGTAGACAATAGAAATCTATTGTTGCAAGGTATTCTTTCTTCTTTGAGTTGAATGAACTGTGGGAGAGTTAGATTCTCCTTGAAAGCTCTTGATTGAGACTTGTATTCTGCAAGATACTCACTTAGAATATCATGATCTAAGTGTCCTTCATCTCCATGCCTTTTGTCTTCTTCTTCAAAAGGGAAGAGCACAGTGTATTGTTTTGGAGCTCTATGCAATACAAGTTCTTTCTTCTACTGATAGGAAGTGCAAGGTCCTTCCTCATCTTGAAACCCTAGTGTGGTTTCATTGTTTTTGTCCACTTTTCTTTTCTTGACCTCCTTGGTGAGGTCCCTCTTAGATCTGAAAAGAGATGAGATAAAAATCATTCCTTCCATCATTCCGATCTCTTTCTCGTTCTTCTTATTCTCCTGATAGAATAATGGCTGAGATCCACAGGCTGAGCCAAGGTTATGCTCTGATACCACTATAATATTCCCAAATGGGGAAGCAACAATATATGAACACAATAATGGAAATAGCAGTGAATAAATCAATACACCATTACATGAGACAAATGTACAACCATTTTATTAAATATATTAGCAAATAATAGGCACAATATCTTGAGGATCTAGTCACTCAAGCAATGCAAAACAAGCCTCCTTTAAACAAATATGTCAATACATGTGGAAATACTGCCATACAAGTTCCATGAGCCATGAAAACGCAGTTTTAGGGCATAAAATGCTATAGAAATGATATAAAAATGTAGATATGCTATTATATAGCTCAAAATGTGTTGGGGCTAGAGATCTATGCCCCCAAACACATTTCCAAGACAACCCCGAAAGGGTTTCCTGAAATACACAAAAATGCAGAAATATAAATATGGCCCTAGGGCTGAATATTCTCTGCAACTGGATATATGAGAGGAGGTTTCCGATCTGATCTAGAAATGTATGAAAACTCCTCCTATATATTCTCCAAATGAGAGGCTAATCCCCTCACTAAAGATCTATCTCCCCCAGCTAGGGTTCCAAACCCTACACTGCAACTGCACCCAGAAATAACGCAGTTCCTTTAGAAAACTGCACTGTAACTGATAGTAGCACTTTAGCCTAATGCTGGATGATGAAATTAAGCTCAGGGTTTCTTCTTGCTGGTTTCCCTTTGGAAGGAAACCTTCCTCCAACTGAAAATAGGCAAGGAAGTGATCCAAATCAACTCTCCACTGCTGCACCCTACAACACAACACAATACTCTACAGAAACTGTGCTGTACAACAAAGATGTAGCTTGGCCTGATGCCAGATAGTGGACAAGGTAGTGCAATACTCTCCGAAGAGGCACTCAAGGAAAGAGGTGGGTTTCCCGCTTGGGAACACCCTGTGCTAAACAACAATGCAATCTTAGCTAAACAACTGAAGAGAGCAAAAAAGTCTAAACAAACATATCAAAATAATAATCAAAACATAACCTCATATGGCTGCCATCCTCTTCCTTATATAGGTTATGAGCCTTCTCACCCTTGGCCGCACTCAATTAGGTCACCACCTCCATGCAATCAATCTCCCTCCAAAACTGCGCTGTCCCACCATAAATGCCACTCCTTCATAAATACGCTGTTTGATTTGGTCAAAGTTGACCCAGTCTTCATGCTCCAGCCCCTTTTCACACCTAAGGGTCTTCAATATAGATTTTAGATGACATCCATTCACACTAGGAGTGTCTTTTATTCCTACTAAGGAGATTTATGGGTCTCCATACCCTCTTATTCCTCTATCTAAGAGCAAAAATCAAAATTTAATATTCCAATTAGCTGTGTGCTAATTTAGGAATATTACACACCTGAAGTCGTAAGTGAATTAAAATTAGTGTGCTCACTCGTAATGTTCAAGGCAACCTTGCAAGTTAGATTTAAATTTGTTAATTCATTTTCGAACAATCAAGCAGTGAAAGAAGAAATATGTGATGATTTACTATGGGTCACTTCGGAATTGGATAGGAGTGGGTAGCAACAAGAATTGAGTCTTGCAACAAAGGAAAATTGGTCTAATAAGAAAGAAAAATGAAAATTATATTCCTTCGACCTTTAATGCATGGGAGGGGAAAACATTGAATTCATTCTAACATCCCTTCATTGGAAGTCATTAGAGAAAAAGGCGTGGTCAGTGGTTAATATGGTGGATCCACAGATCCGATCAGATCTGAAAATGGTTCTCACTACACTCATGAAGGTCCTC
Organism: Pinus albicaulis; assembly: GCA_034641835.2. Taxonomy (NCBI): domain Eukaryota; kingdom Viridiplantae; phylum Streptophyta; class Pinopsida; order Pinales; family Pinaceae; genus Pinus; species Pinus albicaulis. The sequence continues at coordinate 355,100,683 of CM076580.1, forward strand.
GTATGGTATTTGGCTCTTATGATTTTCTTTAGGGCCATTTGCTTTTAGCTTCCTAGCATCACACCTTAATATTTCAACAAGGTTCATATTGAGCACCTTTATGCATCAATTTATAGGGTTTCTTTAGTTTTGGGGTCCCAAGCCCTTTAGAGGTTTTTTATATATCTTTTATTTGATAATGGGAACAAAATGGGTTTTGGTTAGATTTTAGCACGTTGAATTGCAATCTAAGATCATGAGTTCAATTCCTATGGCGGTTATTCACATACTCATGATCCATGTCATGATTCGAAATCACCAGGGATTTTATTGTGCTGAGGAGAGCTCGGGTTTATGTCGATTTAGCTGCATTGAATTGGTTGTTTTCTTTAAGCATAAGATCTTAGCTGTTTTCTATTTTCATATTTTGATTGTTGGCTATCACAAATCTATTCATTGGGAATTTATAGGGTTGAATCTTAAAAATATGTTCAGTTTTATGGATGATGTGGTGCATTTTTTCTTAGTTTTAGTATTAGTTATGGTACTTATAGTAATAGAGTATTTGGAATCAAATTTCCATGAAAATTTGTTTCACTCTTTTCCATAAAGATTGTAATTTTGTGGGCACTAGCTCTTTATTGTCATCGCAATATGACCATAAGAAATTTTATCTTTTTGGCATGAATCTAAAATTTTTCATGAGATAGTGGATTTTCACTATTTAAAATGTGCATTCGAATGTATAAATGGATTAAGTAGATCCAATACCCTAAAAAAAAACCCTAATTCCCTTATATTAGATTGTATAGATTAAAGAACTCAGACTTATCATTCTAAGAACACGCCAAATATAACATTCTTATTTCCAGGAATTTCTTTTTGCATTTTGTTTATTCTCAATGCCCTGATATGGGGTGAGAAATCATGTGGTGCAATTACTTTTGGGACTATGTTTTCCTTTTTCCTTTTATGGTTTGGAATTTATGTGCCATTGGTCTTTGTGGGAAGTTACTTTGGCTACAAGGAACCTACAATTCAGGATCCAGTGAAGACCAATAAAATCCCGAGGAAGATTCCAGAGAAAGCTTGGTATATGCGACCCATTTTCTTAACACTAATTAGAGGCATTTTTCCTTTTGGAGTTGTATTCATTGAGCTGTTCTTCATATTAACTTCAATATGGATGCATCAGTTCTACTGTATCTTTGGATTATTGTTCATTGTCTTTGTGATCCTCATTGTCAGATGTGAAAAGATCACCATTTTCTTGTGCTACTATCAATTGTGCTGTGAAGATTGAAACTGGTGGTGTAGATCTTAATTAACTACAAGCTCCTCAACATTTTACTTGTTTCCCTATGGCACATTCTATTTCTTCACCAAGCTGGAGATGAAAAAGCTTGTTTACAAAATTTTATATTTTGGATACATGACCATCATTTCATACTAATTTTTTGTTTTGACCAATACAATAGGTTTCTGTGCATGCCTTTGGTTTGTGTGGATGATATACTCATCAATGAAGATTGAATGAGGTTCTGGATGCAATTGCCATTTTTCAGAGGGGCCATTTAAAAGTTTTTTTTAGGGGAATGGTGCTTGCTCATTTTATGTTTTTTTAGAGGTTCTTGGGTAAGATTACAAGAGACTTACCACTATCAATGTGTTTTTTTTTTTGTTTTTTATGAGAAGGAAAAAAAACTACTGCTTATCTTATATGATAAATAGTTACATCAAGCTTAGGACATAAATTTGGTATATGAATACCAAACATGGATCTTAAAATTAACAAAGATACAACTCTCCGCAAAAACTGGGAGCATACACGAACATCCCATAACTGTATTAAGTGATATAAACATTCCATATGAGTCGTGTTATGTTGAAACCATAAATTTTCCATGGGTGGACTAAACCAACCCATGAGCCATATAACCATATCAGAAAGGTCACACAAGTTCATACAAAAAAAAAACTGTAACTAATGAAACATAACACCAAATGAGCCAGAAATCACTGCAACTAAACATAGAGCATTATCCGCCAAATAAATTGTTAGAGACATAAATGAGAAAATGTTTTAGTAGGCTTGCTTGCAGACGAAAGGAGCAGATAGTATCAATGATAAACAAAAAACTGTATATGGAGTGGTCACAGAAGCGTGCCCCATCGATTTGATGTGATTCATGTTTTGCCAAAAGCACTCCAGGAAAAATGCAGACTTGGAAAAAAAACTCCACTGTAAAATATTACGATGCCAATCCAAAAATAAAGGCATCATGAAATAGGAATTTCCTGATTATCGATCAATTTCTTCCCTCTGTAATGTGAAAAGTATAAACAACCAGGAGAAACATTCAAACCCCTCTTAGAAAGATGATCCACTCTAGTGTTATTATCCCGATATATATGCGAGAGAGGAGGGTTATTTAACTTGGAAAGCAGTCCCTGTACACGGTCTATCCAACCTTGAAGCCCTTGTGGCTGGAAAGAAGCCCTTCCACTAATGCCATCAATAATTATTTTTGAATCCCCATATATATGTATGGAGTGCAGGCCAATATTACGAGCCACCCACAGGCCACTCCATAAGGAAATGAGCTCTGCCTTATTTTTTGAACCCATCCCACCATTCCAGAACATCTAGTAGCAATCTATGCTATCCATCTTGATCCATGCATCATAGTCACATACCCCTTCCGATAGAGCCCCATCAAATTATACCACAGACAAGGAGATTGGATGTGGACGAGAACGATGAGATAGATATTTTGTGATGTGATTATGCTGATCTTGGCCTTGAATCCACACCATGATAGCCCCATGTATTATGGGCAGAATAATAGGCTTTTCCTAAAAAATGAGTCGATTCTAAGAAAGCCATATCTCCCATAAAAAATAAAAAGGCAGTGCTTTATAATACCCATTTGTGGTGCCCCATCTCTCGAAAGTGTTGGAAAAATCATCCGGTTGCAAATCAGGACCAATATTGTAATGAGAAAACAAAAACCATAACTTTCGTGTTATCTCACAAAACATAAATAAATGTGAGGCCGACTCCTCATGTTTATGGAAAAGGGGGCACCTACTGGGACCGAGGAAGCCAAACCTATTAAGTCTATCCCATCTTAAGATTCTCCCTTTCCATTTCAACCACCCAAACAATAAGATTTTCGTGGGCAACTTCCACCGCCAATACCTTCCGAAGGGAGAGACGACCCCCCAACGCTTCGGAAAGAAATTGTAGCAGAGTAGATATTCTTCACAACCAAACCTCCTTCCTTTGAAATCCCATCCCAAACCAATTTTTCCCCTTCTTGGTGAAGACACATGCCCCATCTAGAATGAAATCTATAAATCTCTTCCAATTTTGAGAGTCCCTTTCAGGCAGCCCCAACTGCTCCCTCGATTTCCAGATCAGAATACCCTGGCTCCAACATGAAATCACTTGAAATAAATAAAATACCCCTCTATGAGCCAATCTGTGAATAATCCCAACATCCAAATGAAAATCCCTATCAATCCCCAGGATTCTATCGGCCCCTAAAAGGATGAACCGCCCACTTCTGAATCTCCATACTAAAAGAAAGCCTAACATCGACATGACCTTCTTAAAGATTTTCCAGATTTTCGATTCAGCATTCGAGCGAATACCCATCCCCCTATAGATATGTAACATAATGTCCCCTTCAACATATTTAAAATGGATAATGTTCGACCACATGCACCCAGAATTAATGGCTCTCCATAAATATTTAATAAGAAGGGCATTTGTAAATGTACGAACATCCAAAATACCCCAGCCACCATATTCCTTTGGGGTCGACACCATTATCAACTTACATAAATGAAACTTCCTATTACTAGAGGCACCCGACCATAAAAAAGTTGGAATTACAACATTTATGCATCCAATAATTTGCTCAGGAAAATAGAAGAGGTGCCCCTAATAAAGCATGAACTGAATTATCACAACTTGTATAAGAACGTACCTCCCCCCTAAAGACAACCATCTGTGACTTCATTTTAGAATTCTACCTTTAAACTTTTCGACCAACCACCTCTAGTTTGCCAACCTATAAGCACATGGCTTCAGCTTGAAGCCAAAATATGTAAACCCATCCATCAATGACTTAGTCTGGACCCCATGAATTCTGCTATTAAATTAATCTCATTAATATCCGCACTACCATGTAATAGAAAAGATTTCCCTTTATTATTATGTAACCCCGAAGCACCACCAAAATGATTAAGAAGGTAGTGAAGGTAAAACCATTGGTTCTGCAATAGCCTGCTAAAAACAAGTAAGTCATCGACAAATAGTGAATGCGTTATATACAAATAGTGGGAGAAAAGGATAAACCCATGAAGAAACCAACCTGTGTTGCCCACTGGAGGAGCTTGCTAAAAACATCCATGATAAGAATAAATATGAGGGGAGATAGCACATAGCCTTGGCTGAGGCCCCTCTCAGCCTTAAATAAATTCGATGGCTTTCCGTTGATAATAACAACAAAACTGACAGATGAGATACATGCCATAATCCACCTAATGTTATGCATAGAGATCCCGACCTTTAATAGCACCAATATAATGAAAGACGAATCAACACAGTCATATGCCTTAAAGAGGTCCACATTCATAATCAATGCCTCCAATTTGCTTGAATGGACAGAGTGTATTACTTCTTGTGTTGTAGCCACAACATCATGGATAGACCTACCCTTCTGTTGTACGGTACAACAACCCTCCCCATTTCAAAATTTTAAAATAAATTTCATATAGAAATAGGTCCCCTTTCTTTTTAAAATAGGAATAAAAGACTTAGAGGAAATCCAATCATTTTGAATAAAACAATAAAAAGTTCATTGATTAGGAAAGCATATATCGCATAGCGCAAAACACAACTGCATATAAACAAATGCAACATTGAAAATTTCCGATCCGATGAAATATAAAGTCTTTTATCACATTAGCATAATACATAAAAGTATTCATATTGAACAAAGTCCGATGTGATAAAGTAATCACAATCACAAATCAGAGGTATCTTAAGGTTTTACATTTGTTTTGAAAAAATCTGATGCGATAAAACAAATCTCAATTGAAAATCGCACTTCGGAGAAGTAATGTTACATAGACTTGTTTTAAAAAAAAACTCCGATGCGATGCGATACATCGCAAATCGCAAATCGCAAAACAAAAGAGCAAACTCTTCATTTGGTCAATTTCAAAACTCCGATGCGATGGATCCCACAGTAATCGCAATCGCAAATCGCCAAATATCATTTTCAACTTATTTCCTTTGGAAAAAGCCGATGCGATATACCATAATCATAATCGCAAATCGGTAGACATCATGAAATGTTATTTGTTCTCCTTTTTGAAAAGCTCCGATGTGATCAATATTTAGTCTTTATTTTTATTTTTTACTGCGCATATGATTTATTCATCACAATCGCAAAATTCAAAAGGGAAGTTCTATATTCTCATTTCAAAATCGCCGATTTCGGATTGTATGTAATTATTAAATAAAAATCAAACAAATGATTGCGATTGATTCTATTTTTGATGCGTGAGTGTGACTCTTATAGAGGGCATTTAAGTTTAAAATGGAGTTAATAAATGGAAATCAACGAATAGATCTTTTCATACAGTTGTTCTCATTACTTCATTTTTACCGCGTCTAAAATATTTTCTCATTTTCAGAATAAGAAAATTCCTAATCCTTTCGTTCGCCGAGAAAGTGAGACATTCCCAGACGACAAAATGTCTAAGAGATCTAAGAAAGCAAAGGTTGCTGTCGCTGCTATTCCCATAATACCAAAAGAAAAACCAGCGAAAATTAAGCTGGTTACAGACACATCATGCCAGGGTCTTGGAAAAATGACTTGGGAAGATGTATATAACTTGATTGAAAGAGAAAACCCTAAGGTCACTGTGGTTAAGGTAACAGTACCAGAAGAATATGACTCAGATTCTGATTCTTAGACTCCTCTTAAAGCACTTGCAAATTCATTCCTTCATAGAATTGTAGCTCGGGCAAACATTTTCCCCTACTATGATGCAATTTGGTGGGTGATAGATAATGTCACCATAAAAAACATGACATTTTTTTCAGCTGCTGGAACAATATTTGGGTCTTTCAGAGCAGAGGACATAAAGGCAATGTACCATATTCCAGACCCTCAAAAATTCTACAACAAAGCGTTCATTCAATATTTCGCTGCAAGCAATGAGACTCAGTCGGAGCTAATCAGAGAATGGAGGAAAGCTCCAGAGAGGCATAAAAATGAATCATCAGGTATGTACTCCATGGATTCCCTTTCGCCTCCATATTGTTATGCCGCCGCAATGATGTGCAGGCTATTTGGAAATGATAATTCAGCTAGATTTTCAATACAAATGGTACCCTTAATCAATTCTGCTGTGAATTCTGAAATCATGGATTGGGTAGTTATCCTTTCAGATAAGATAGCCAATAGAATCCTAGAGTATAGAAAGGATAAAGACATAGGAAACACAACCCCGTTTTACTTTTGTGCCTACATTTTAGATGCCCTATGTTTTAACTCTGAATTTCCCATTCTTGGTTGGAAATGGACCCCCAAAGATCCCGTTCCTATTCATATTTACCATAAGCTATTATGGAAGGTGCACTTTAAAAACCATGTTTATAGAATTTGTCACGGTTTCCTCATCCCTGTCTATCAAACCATTTTTGACCGATTTCCTCCCAGGCTTTCTGAAAAAGCTAAGAATGATATATCCCTGATTGGTGATTGGTTCGGAGAAAAAAGATTTACTTATATCAGAATATTTGGGAGTATAGTGGAGCCCCATATTTTACCTCTGTATGTCCCAGAAAAACCGTTAGCACAAGAAATCTCCTACCAATTAACAATAGAAGGCATGTCAAGGTCTCTAAAGAATAATAAGAAATTGATGTGGCCTACTTTTCCCTTTCATTGTGGAGATTATACTTTTAATAACTTCATACATGCTGAGAAGGAAGTCATCAAAATAAGGGATCATAAGCTCTCAACAGTCCCAGGCAGGCAGTATGACCTGGGAAAAGTAGAATTTGATTTCACAACTTCAGTTTCAATCGCTCGGTTGAGCATGAGCCCGATGAGTTCGACGATTTATTTGTTTATGTTGATAAATTTTCCCAAGTCTATAACTTGGCTAAATCCAAGTTTCAAACTGAAGATATGAATAAATTCATGTTGTTTCGAAGCCAAATACTACTAAAAGCTCCTCTTGATCAATTAAGAATCCATTCGCAAGTAGCTGAAAATATAGAAACAGAGCAGAAAGACAAAGAAGATGCAGCTAGTAAAGCAAGAAAAGAAGCATCTACCAGCGGAATCAATATACCGACTGAGAAGGGGATCACAGGAAATAAGCCTGTGCTACAGAAAGAGAACACTGGTAGAAAAACAGATGAACCTATTGAAAAAGAAACTATAGTAGAGACACAAAAGGAAAGCACAGGTATTGAGACCAATGTGAAAAATGAGAAAGAAAATGCAGGCATCAAGGCTAATGTTCAGACAGAAAAAGAAAGTATTGGCCATAAGCCAGATAATCGACTTGAAAGAGAAAAGACCACAGATAAAGTGGTGGATTCTACTGAAGTTATTGTTACTTCCCATTTGCTAAGTCAATATGAACAATTTGTTCAGCAAATAGGATCACAAAATAATCCTCAAGTTGACATTCTGGAAGATCAAGATATGGAGATTATTCCTAAGCATCCTACAGAAGAAATTGTGTTGAAAGTAGAAGAAATTCCTCCTTTAGATATCTTTTATAGTCCTAAGCATAGGGCTGTTGTCAGGAAGCAGAGGAAGAGAAGAAGAACAAATCAAGAATCTCTTTCAACATCACAAGTCGAACTTATGAACATTTTCTGGAAAAATAATAAGGTGAATCCTTCAGAGGATCTCACCAAATTGTCACAATACGCAGGTGCCTATAGTGCAGCCACTATAGACAAAGCTTCTGAAGTCGCCCAAATGATGAAACAAAAGGACGTACACATAGCTATGCTGGAAGAACAAGCAATAGAAAATCAGCAAAATATAACATAGTTGGAACAACAGTTGCAAGAAGAAGAGCTAAGAGCGAAACCGTTGGAAGAGAAACTTGGCATTGAAAAGAAAAAGATTGATCAACAAGCCTTGAATAAGCAACAACAATTAACTCAAGAAGTGGCAAAACTACAGACCCTACTGCAAAATGAGAAAACTGATAAGGCTGAGCAAGAAAAAATATTCCAAGCAAGATTGGATAAATTTAGGGATTATCCTAAATTGGATCAATTTAAAACTGAAGCTCTTGAAACAAATAAACTACTGTCTTAGCAGTTAAATGAAATCTTTCAAAAGATGGCATAAGCTGAGCCTTTGTGTGAAATAACATCATCTTTAATAGATGAAGGAATCAGCCTCAGATTCGAATTTGATGATGCAAATGAGAAAATTTCTGAATTTCTTTCATGGCAAGACTCAGAGTAAGGAAGGAATGAAAACCTTCCCAAGATTGAGGAAAGACACAAAGAAATTTTGTTTGCTGAATGGGAAAAACAATTGATCAGAGGAGAAAGAGCCACATCAAGAGCCAAAACTATGATGAACAATATAACACAGTTGGTTAATGATAGCTTATATGCCACCAAATTAATTTTAGATTGTATTCCAGGTAAATTACCAAGGGTAAAGGAGACTGATACCAGGAGGAAACAATAATTAGTCAACAAAGATCAGCAAATCAGAAAACTTCAAGGAATTTCATGGGATATTATGTGGACATATCTAATCAAGCCACACAATCAGCAAATGTTAATCAAGCTCCTTTCCAATGCCATTAATTGCATCATTCCAAAGTTTTTTGATGCCACGTATACTGGTCAGTTACATTCGAGGCTAAGTCATCCAACAGAGGTCAAAGATATGCTCAAAATTTGCCACCTTGGCACATTGAATGTAGGAGAAAATCAATGAAGCTGTTTCATTTTAATATCGCAAGTCTATTTCTAGATTTTCGAGGATAGATTGTAGCAATAGTTTTAGTTATTTTTGTTTTATTAATTTCCTATTTAAACCCCTTCTATGCATTTGAGAAGAGGTTCGGAATTTGTAATATTTTGGCTTGGATGTTACATTTTTGTACTCCATCGACTATTTTATTTTTATAAAGGATCACATCTGGTGATTTATGGAAAATTATCTCTAAGAATTGCATTTCTGTACCTTGGAGTTTGTTTTACATTAAAGCATTGGATTTGGATATTGAATTGCATCAGGAAAAGTATCAAGATGAATATGGTATTTCTATCAATTTACTTTTATTTTTCTTATGTTATGAGATATTCTCTTTGAATTTGCTATCATTTATATATGCTTGCTTTATAAATATTTCTTTATACATATCATTTATGAGTGTATAGAAATATTCATCTCTTACAGTACGTGTAAATGATATATAAAATGATGAATACAATGTGTTATTATAACTCTATTTAATTTGTTAAACAGAGTTATCATTATTTGATACTACATATTTCAATTAAATGATAATACATTTTCATGGTTATGGGTTTGATTGAAACAATCTTAAATTTGTATTCATATTTGACACCCGGGTTAGTTTTAGAATTATTTATAAGTTATAGATTAAATTAGATAGATTTTCAGTCATTTAGTTTCATTATCCACTCACACAATCATTCCATCACCAATCCATTAGTTATTAGGAAACTGGTCCTATAAATCCAGTCGGAGCCACCACACCAAACGGAAAAGGAGCTGTCCTAAGGTCCTAAATGGGTGGTTTTCCCCCAATGTTTGAAGCAGCGATTTTCAAGGCTTCAACATTTTTGGCGCTAGAAGGAGGGCCTAAGCTATGAATGGAAAGTAAATCTCAATCCACATGCCATTCTAAGAGAAACTCACCCTCATCACCCTCTTCAATTTCTTCTACATCTCAAATCCCTAGGGAAGAAATTGATAAAAGTATTCAAACACCCACTACCAAAGTCTCAAACCAATTCAACCTCCTGAGTCCCCTAAAGTACAAGCTTTAATTCAGAAATTACAAGGGTTCTCATTATCTTTAGAAGAGTCTGAATTATCTGAAGGTAGTGTAACTCCACAATTTGTTTCTTCAAGACCTCTTACTAGGTTACAGAGTGAAAAAATTGGTATTTCTCCAAAGGAATTTCCTTTACCTAGTAGACTTAAAACAAGAAAAACCCCATTGGAATCAGAGAGTGATATTAGTTATTCATCACAAATTCAATCATCTGTTTTCCAAACCCCAACTCAGAAAAGTGCAGTTGTCTCAACATCGGCCATTCAAACATCAATTACCCAAACATCATCTATTCCAATATCATCTGCTCCAACAACATCTATCCAAACACCAACTGTCTCTTCTAGTCCTTCAACTGTTATCACAACAATGGCACAGAGACCATGGACTAGTCTAGGAGCTGTTGCAATGGCTGCACCTTTACATGATTTACCGGATCATCCTGAAAAATGGTTGCCACAATTTAGTCCTGATCTTAACATACAAGCTAAAGAACATATCAATAACTTTATGCTTGTTGTAAACTTGAACGCAGTTGAACATGAAGATGTTGTAGTCAGGTTATTCCCCTATACTTTGCAAGGGGCAGCAGGATCCTGGTATTTTTCATTACCTTCAGGATCTATTACAAGTTGGGATATTTTTCAAGAAAATTTCTTAACTAAATTTGGAGATGATAGATCAATAGCTACCCTAATCAATGATCTCTCCAATTTGAAGATAGAACCCAAATAACCCATCAAATATTTTAATTCCCGATTCAATAAACTCTTGAATAAGATCCCTACAACATCAAAGCCCAGTGAGCAGGTCCGAAGTGAATGATATATAATAGCTCTGCATTCAAATATAGCAATTTTCGTTGATAGAGCTGCTAAACCTACTTTGGCTGAAAACATGAAAGAAGCGATCGCAGTTGAAAGAAGGATTGTTGCTTTGGATAAGAAAAATGCTATTGAGGAAAGAAAATCCAAGAAAGTCAGCTTTAAGGATGATTCAAAGAAGAAGACACCAAGGGATCCATATGACATGGAAGGCTTACAGAAAGTTCTCAAAACCTTGTCTAATGAGATGGTTGAGATTAAAAAGAAAGTGGCAGAGACTTCTACCAAAAGACCATTCAGAAACTTCAAAAGAACACAAGCTGAATCTAAACCTCCCAATTCAATCTCCAATGCAGAATCAGCAGAGGAAGAAGAAGAAGATACTCCTTCAGTATCAGATGAAGAAGAAGAAAGAGAGGAAATAGCTGAATTACATGGGATGTGGGATTTCATTCTCCCTAACTCGGACAGTGAACAAGAAGCCATGCCTGTAAGTACAAGGAGTAAATCTACAACGGAACCTGCTCAATCTGTTCCTAAGAAGAAAAGTACGACTCCAAGTACCAAAGACAAATCCCCTGTAAAGAAAGCTTCTCCCTTACCCACTCAAAATTAGCCATCATCTTCTAATTCTCCTACATCAACATCTAAGACTTTGGTGGTATCAGATCCTATGGATTATAACATTGTTGAAGACATGAAGAAGACTAGAGAAAACATTTCCTTACATGAACTCAACAAACTTAAACATCAACAAAAGCTGCTATTGAAAGAATTAAATGTAACACCTATTGCTCCTCTACCAAGAGGTGTAGTTTCCAAAGCAGCTAAAGGAATAGGTAAGCCACCAGATAAAGTAGATGCCACTGATACTATTTTTATTGGAGAAAGATCAAATTCTTAGACACCTCCTTTTCTTTTGACTTATGAAATCTATAACAAGAATTTTCATAATTGTTTGATAGATTCTGGAGCATCCTCTAATATAATTCCTACTTCAATCTGTGAAAAATTGAATATTGAACCACAAAAGTATACAGTTCACATTGTTCAATTGGATCGCTCTAAAGTGCAAGTTGTAGGAGAAGTCAATTCAGTTACTATTCGATTAGCTTCTGATCCTAGAATTGTCCAAAGAATTGATATTCTGATTGCAGATATTCCTAAATTCTATGGGCTAGTCTTAAGCAGGGATTGGTCTGCAAATCTCAATGGTTATATCGCAACTGATTATTCACATATGTGGCTTCCCTACAAAGGAAAACCAAATAAAATCAAAATTGAGCGAGAAAAACACATGATGCATACTGTGATAGAATTTGAACAAGAAAATGAACCTGTAGCTTTTAATAGAAATATCCTTGGAGGTTATTCTACTAAATCATTCCTTGGGAACTTCACATCACCACAATCCCCCTTTCCTGTAAATAATTTTATTTCACAAATTGAAATTTTTTCACAATTTGATTCTTCTAGAATTGTTAATGTTTCTGATACATATGTAGATAAACCTGTAGATAAGTCTTTATTTTGGTCATTATATTTCTATGGATCAAAATCTAGTGATGGCGTAGGAGCATGATGCATTTTAATTGATCCAGATGTAGAGAAAACTATGCTATCATGTAGACTAGAATTTGAGTGCACAAACAATACTACAGAATATGAAGCCTTGATCCAAGGGCTTTATAAAGCAATAGGGTTAAATGTCGAATACTTGAAAGTATATGGTGATTCTGAAATTGTCATAAGACAAGTAAGGAATACCATCCATTTTCTTTCAGGGCATCTCAAAAATTATCAAACCCTTGTGCAAGACCTTACCACTCAATTTTTAGCATTCAACATCTTTTCTATCCCTAGAACTCAAAATATATCAGCTGATTTGTTAGCTAATGTTGCATCCAAACTCCTCCCTGCTGAAGATTATAGTCCTGATAGATTTTCAGTCGAATTAATCTTTCAGCCATGTGTTCCCGATAATATCACGAACTGGAGAGTATTCTATCATGATGAAGATATATTGAATTTCTTGACTTTAGAGAAATCCTATGATGAACAAATTATTGATGAAGATGATCATGATCTTCAAAATACCTCAAAAAGTAATGAAAATCCTATTCCTAAGTCTGTAGTTAAACTTGAGGACCTATATGATATAAAAGATAGATTTAAGAAAGTTACTAATGCTAAAATTAAAAGTTCTACTTTGAAGTTTGAATTAGTAAATCTTGGCTCCGAGTCTAAACCTCAAAATGTTAATTTAGGACTCGAGTTAACTCCAGAGGAAATAAATGCTTTCTTCAAACTTCTGATTAAGTATAAAAATGTTTTTGCTTGGAATTATGAGGATTTAAAAACTTATGATACTTTTGTTATTCAACATACAATTCCAATGCTTTTTGATGTGAAACCTGTTCAATAGAAGTTAAGAAAAATTCATCCAAATCTTGAAAGTCAAATCAAGGTAGAACTCAATAAACTTTTAAAGGCCAAAATTATTTTTCCTGTAAGGCCTTCTAATTGGGTTTCCAACATGGTACCTGTCAGGAAGAAGAATGTATATATTAGAATCTGCATTGATTTTAGAAATTTAAACAAGGCATGTCAAAAAGATAACTTCCCATTACCAACGATGGAAAAAATACTATAAAAAGTAGCTGGTTCTGAACTCATGTCATTTCTTGATGGTTTTTCAGGCTATAACCAAATATTGGTACATCCAGATGATAGGCTGAAAACCACTTTTAGAACCAAATGCGGAACCTATGCTTACTAGAAAATGCCTTTTGGTTTAATAAATGCAGGAGCTACTTTTCAGAGAGCCATGGATATAACATTTAAGGGTTTGATTAATAGATCAGTTGTTATTTATCTTGATGACATAACAATATTTTCAAAGAAAAGAGCCAATCATCTACATGATCTGAAACAGATATTTGGAAGATGCAGAAGGTTTGGTATTTCTTTAAACCCAAAGAAATCCTTCTTTGCTCTCAATGAAGGAAAACTCTTAGGGTTTGTTGTGTCAAAAGATGGTATATATATTGATCCTGACAGAGTCAAAGAAATTTCTGATATTTATTTACCTCATAACAAAAAATCCATGCAATCATTTCTAGGGCAAATCATTTTTGTAAAAAGAGTCATTCCTGATTTTTCTCAAATTGTTTTACCTATGCAGAATATGATTAAGAAAAATTCAGTATTCAAATGGGGGTATAAAGAGAAGGAAGCCTTTGATGCAATCAAACAGGCAATCATTAATGCACCTGCATTGAATACTCCTGATTTTTCTAAAATTTTTATTCTGTATACCTTGGCTACTGAAACATCCTATGTTGCTGTTTTAACACAGCTCAATGATCAACAAATGGAAGCACCAATTTCTTTCTTTAGCTCAAATCTACAAGGCGTTGAACTTAATTATTCCGATGTAGAAAAACAAACCTTTTCTGTGTTTAAATCAATCAAACATTTTAGACCTTTTCTCTTAAAGAAACATACAAAAATTATTGTCCCATTCTCTGCAGTGAGACAATTGTTAATCCAAAAAGAAGTAGGAGAAAAAAGAGCTAATTGGGTAACAACTTTACAAGAGTATGATATTGATATTAAACCAGCCAAGATTGTTAGAGGTCAAGGTTTTTGCAAATTGTTAGCAGGATCTCACAACATACCAGAACATCAAGATCAAGCTAATATTGTCCAAGAAAATAAGATAAGTGTTATAGATTTTGAATCTCAATATGCTGATTTGATATTTTACTTGAAGAATGGGTATGCTCCTTCTAATCTCAGCTATAAGAAAAAACGTGCTCTAAGATTAAAAGCTAAACATTATAAAATCATTGATATGTATTATTCAGAAGGAATTATGATTCAATTATATTACGATGTCTTGAAAATACTGAAGCAAAAAAGGTATTGCAGGAATTATATGATGGACCAGCAGGTAGACATTTTGGAGGTAATGCCACAACTCACAAAATAATCCATGCTGGATATTATTGGCCAACCCTTTTCAAAGATACACATGATTATGTAAGGAAGTGCGAAATTTTCCAAACTGCTAGTGGAAGACAAAGGAAGCCAGCTTTTCCTTTAAACCAGTAAACATTGAGCAACCATTTGAGCAATGGGGGCTTGATATCATTGGAGAAATAGTACCTCATTCTTTCAAACAACACAGATACATCCTTACAGCAACATATTACTTCACAAAGTGGGTAGAAGCAATTCATTTAAAGGTAGCCAATTCTGATGCAATTATTGATTTCATAGATCAATTCATCATTACCAGGTTTGGTGTACCTAACGCTCTTGTCTTTGACAATGCATCTTATTTTTCTGGAAATGGTATAATGGAATTTGCAATCAAAAGAAGTTTCAAATTGAAATATTCAGCAAATTATTATCCCCAAGGTAATGGTTTAGCTGAATCTACTAATAAAAATCTCATCAAAATTATTAAAAGGACCATTGATCAAAATCAAAAGAATTGGCACAAGTCTTTAATTTTTGCACTATGGGCTGATCATATTACTCATAAAGCTTCAATAGGTACTTCACCTTTCAATCTGGTTTATGGAAAAGAAGCTGTGATACCATCAAATCTAGCTCTCCCATCATTAGCCCTAGTTCAATTTATTGAAGAGAATCATTCATCATCTATTCAGTTGAGATTTGATAAAATTCTTAAATTAGAGGAAGATAGAGAAAAAGAAAAAAGTATTTATGAGAAACATCAACAGTTGGTAAAATCTTCTTTTGATTCAAGTTCCACTGGATCCAAAACTTTGTCAATTGGTGATCTTGTTCTGAAATGGGATAAAGCACATGAAGATAAGGGTAAGCATACCAAATTTCAAAAAATGTGGCTTGGACCATTTCAGATTGCTGAAAAGATAGGCTCATATACATTCATACTCCAACATTTAATAGGAAAGAGAGAACCTCTTCCTGTAAATGGACTTGTCTTAAAAAAATTCTTTTCTTAAGGAGGTAACCCCTTCTTACTTGTACATATTCCTTTCTGCAATTTTTGTTTGTTTTGTAAATAAAAGTTGTTAATAGTCTCCAATTGAATTTTTACTATTATAAAATGTCTTAGGAAGAATATTATAAATACTTATTTTGTGTAAATAAGAATTTTAGGGAAATGATTACAATCTTTAGATAGTTTAAAATAAAATGTTAAACTTTGAAAGTTTGTTCAAACATTTGCATGATCTTTTCAAACCTTGAGGAAAATATAAATCATTATAATTTTATTAAGCAGAGAAAGGTTATCCATAAAAAGTAAAGACTTTTCCAAGCTTTGGCATTCAAAAAACTCTGAAAATTGTCATCCATTGATTATTAAGGATAAAACCATTTCACCCCATCCATTTAAGTTGTGATTTTTTAGAATGTAATTCTAAGAAATTATATGAAAAATTTAAGAGATAAGAGGTCTCATCACGAGCCTGCTTACCATGATCATAAGAAGTAATAAAACTGACATTACCAACACTGCATACCAAAACAGGGTAATGGCTTATAACTATAAGACAAGGGGTCTCATCACGAGCCAACTTGTTCAATTTAATTACTACTAGTGAGTGGCATTATTATTAACTGGCTACTAAACCAGAACAATGGCTTTTAAAATAAAAAATAAGTAAAAGACAAAAACATGAGATAATATATCTTATGAATTTATCTTTTAAAAAGTCATGATCTTAGTTGGATGGGACAATGAAATGGTTAATGGTTAAAAGGCAACCCTGTCGAGACTATGAACGTTTGCAGGCAACAGAGGCAATGCCTATGACAATAGAGTATATTACAAAAGCTAAACTTGGAAATTCCCCTTACTTCATTATTATCAACCAATCAAGGCTTGAGAAAACCAAAAAATGTTTTTATTCTTGAGAAATTAGAAAGAAATTGTAAGTTGTTTTTATTCTTTTTTTTTTCAGAGTTAGATTTTATTTAAATTTCTCTAAGGTAGTTTTCATTATCTTTACAAATTTTTACTTAGTAGAAATATAGTATTCATTTTACTTTTTCAGAGATAACTGTTTCTTCCAGTGAATCGCCAATTGTTGTACGGTACAACAACCCTCCCCATTTCAAAATTTTAAAATAAATTTCATATAGAAATAGGTCCCCTTTATTTTTAAAATAGGAATAAAATACTTACAGGAAATCCGATCATTTTGAATATAACAATAAAAAGTTCATTGATTAGGAAAGCATATATCGCATAGCGCAAAACACAACTGCATATAAACAAATGCAACATTGAAAATTTCTGATCCGATGAAATATAAAGTCTTTTATCGCATCAACATAATACATAAAAGTATTCATATTGAACAAAGTCTGATGTGATAAAGTAATCGCAATCGCAAATTGGAGGTATATTAAGGTTTTACATTTGTTTTGAAAAGATCCGATGCGATAACACAAATCTCAATTGCAAATCGCACTTCCAAGAAGCAATGTTACATAGACTTGTTTTAAAAAAAACTCCGATGTGATGCGATACATCGCAAATCGTAAATCGCAAAACGAAAAAGCAAACTCTTCATTTGGTCAATTGCAAAACTCCGATGCGATGCGATTTATCGCAATCACATTTCGGAGGAACAAACATCATATTCACTCATGTTACCAAAATCCCGATGCGATGGACCCCACAGTAATCGCAATCGCAAATCGCCAAATATCATTTGCAACTTATTTCCTTTGGAAAAAGCCGATGCGATATACCATAATCGTAATCGCAAATCGGTAGACATCATGAAATGTTATTTGTTCTCCCTTTTGAAAATATCCGATGCGATCAATATTTAGTCTTTATTTTTATTTTTTACTACGCATATGATTTATTCATCGCAATCGCAAAATTCAAAAGGGAAGTTCTATATTCTCATTTCAAAATCACCGATCTTCGATTGTACGTCATTATTAAATAAAAATCAAACGAATGATTGTGATTGATTCTATTTTTGATGCGTGAGTGTGACTCTTATAGAGGGCATTTAAGTTTAAAACGGAGTTAATAAATGGAAATCAACGAATAGATCTTTTCATACAGTTGTTCTCATTACTTCATTTTTACCACGTCTAAAAGCTTTTCTCATTTGCAGAACAAGAAAATTCCTAATCCTTTCGTTCGCTGAGCAAGTGAGACATTCCCAAACAACAAAATGTCTAAGAGATCTAAGAAAGAAAAGGTTACTGCCGCTGTCAATTTCGCTTCTATTCCCATAATACCAAAAGAAAAACCAGCGACAATTAAGCTGGTTACAGACACATCATGCTAGGGTCTTGGAAAAATGACTTGGGAAGATGTATATAACCTGATTGAAAGAGAAAACCCTAAGGTCACTGTGGTTAAGGCAACAGTACCAGACGAAGATGACTCAGATTCTGATTTTGAGACTCCTCTTAAAGTGCTTGCAAATTCATTCCTTCATAGAATTGCAGCTTGGGCAAACATTTTCCCCTACTATGATGTAATTCAGTGGGTGATTAAAAATGTCACCATCAAAAACAGGACATTTGTTTTAGCTGCTGGAAAAATATTTGGGTCTTTCAGAGCAGAGTACATAAAGGCAATGTACCATCTTCCAGACCCTCAGAAATTATACAGCAAAGCATTCATTTAGGATTTCACTGCAAGCAATGAGACTCACTCGGAACCAATCAGAGAATGGAGGAAAGCTCCAGAGAAGCATAAAAATGAATCATCAGGTATGTACTTTGTGGATTCCCTTTCGCCTCCATATTGCTATGCTGCCACAATGATATGCAGGATATTTGGAAATGATAATTCAGCTAGATTTTCAATACAAATGGTACCCTTAATCCATTCTACTGTGAATTCTGAAATCATGGACTGGGCAGTTATCCTTTCAGATAAGATAGCCAATAGAATCCTAGAGTATAGAAAGGATAAAGACACAGGAAACACAACCCCGTTTTACTTTTGTGCCTACATTTTAGATGCCCTATGTTTTAACTCTAAATTTCCCATTCTTGGTTG
This sequence comes from Pinus albicaulis, assembly GCA_034641835.2. Classification (NCBI taxonomy): domain Eukaryota; kingdom Viridiplantae; phylum Streptophyta; class Pinopsida; order Pinales; family Pinaceae; genus Pinus; species Pinus albicaulis. The sequence goes on from CM076580.1 coordinate 355,119,625, forward strand.
GAAATGGACCCCCAAAGATCCCGTTCCTATTCATATTTACCATAAGCTCTTATGGAAGGTGAATTTTAAAAACCATGTTTATAGAATTTGTCACGGTTTCCTCATCCATGTCTATCAAACCATTTTTGACTGATTTCCTCCCAGGCTTTCTGAAAAAGCTAAGAATGATATATCCCTGATTGGTGACTGTTTCAGAGAAGAAAGATTTACTTATATCAGAATATTTGGGAGTATAGTGGAGCCCCATATTTTACCTCTGTATGTCCCAGACAAACTGTTAGCACAAGAAATCTCCTACCAGTTAATAGTAGAAGGCATGTCAAGGTCTCTAAAGAATAATAAGAAATTGACGTGGCCTACTTTTCCCTTTCATTGTGGAGATTATACTCTTAATAACTTTATACATGCTGAGAAGGAAGTCATCAAAATAAGGGATCTTAAGCTCTCAATAGTCCCAGGTAGGTAGTATGACCCGAGAAAAGTAGCATTTGATTTCACAACTTCAGTTTCAATCGCTCGGTTTGAGCATGAGCCCGATGAGTTCAACGATTTATTTGTTTATGTTGATAAATTTTCCCAAGTCTATAACTTGACTAAATCCAAGTTTCAGACTGAAGATATGAATAAACTCATGTTTTTTCGAAGCTAGAGACTACTAAAAGCTCCTCCTGATCAATTAAGAATCCATTCGCAAGGAGCTAAAAATATAGAAACAGAGCAGAAAGACAAAGAAGATGCAGCTAGTAAAGTAGGAAAAGAAGCATCTACCATCAGAATCAATATATAGACTGAGAAGGGGATCACAGGAACTAAGCCTATGGTACAGAAAGAGAACACTTGTAGCAAAATAGATGAACCTATTGAAAAATAAACTACAGTACAAGCACAAAAGGAAAGCACAGGTATTGAGACCAATGTGCAGAATGAGAAAGAAAATGCAGGTAGCAAGGCTAATGTTCAGACAGAAAAAGAAAGTATTGGCCATAAGCCAGATAATCAACTTGAAAGAGAAAAGACCACGAAGAAAGTGGTGGATTCTACTGAAGTTATTGTTACTTCCAATTTTCTAAGTCAATATGAACAATTTGTTCAGCAAATAGGATCACAAAATAATCCTCAAGTTGACATTCTGGAAGATCAAGATATGGAGATTATTCCTGAGCATCCTACAGAAGAAATTGTGTTGAAAGTAGAAGAAATTCCTCCTTTAGATATCTTTTATAGTCCTAAGCATAGGGCTGTTGTCAGGAAGCAGAGGAAGAGAAGAAGAACATATCAAGAATCTCTTTCAACATCACAAGTTGAACTTATGAACATTGTCTGGAAAAATACTGAGGTGAATCCTTCAGAGGATCTCACCAAATTGTCACAATACGCAGGTGCCTATAGTGCAGCCACTATAGACAAAGCTTCTGAAGTCGTCCAAATGATGAAACAAAAGGACGTACAGATAGCTATGCTGGAAGAACAAGCAACAAAAAATCAACAAAAGATAATGCAGTTGGAACAACAGTTGCAAGAAGAAGAGCTAAGAGTGAAACAGTTGGAAGAGTAACTTGGCATTGAAAAGAAAAATATTGAGCAACAAGCCTCGAATAAGCAACAACAGTTAACTCAAGAAGTGGAAAAACTACAGACCCTACTGCAAAATGAGAAAACTGCTAAGGCTGAGCAAGAAAAAATATTCCAAGCAAGATTGGATAAATTTAGGGATTATCCTAAATTGGATCAATTTAAAACTGAAGCTCTTGAAACAAATAAACTACTGTCTTAGCAGTTAAATGAAATCTTTCAAAAGATGGCATAAGCTGAGCCTTTGTGTGAAATAACATCATCTTTAATAGATGAAGGAATCAGCCTCAGATTCGAATTTGATGATGCAAATGAGAAAATTTCTGAATTTCTTTCATGGCAAGACTCAGAGTAAGGAAGGAATGAAAACCTTCCCAAGATTGAGGAAAGACACAAAGAAATTTTGTTTGCTGAATGGGAAAAACAATTGATCAGAGGAGAAAGAGCCACATCAAGAGCCAAAACTATGATGAACAATATAACACAGTTGGTTAATGATAGCTTATATGCCACCAAATTAATTTTAGATTGTATTCCAGGTAAATTACCAAGGGTAAAGGAGACTGATACCAGGAGGAAACAATAATTAGTCAACAAAGATCAGCAAATCAGAAAACTTCAAGGAATTTCATGGGATATTATGTGGACATATCTAATCAAGCCACACAATCAGCAAATGTTAATCAAGCTCCTTTCCAATGCCATTAATTGCATCATTCCAAAGTTTTTTGATGCCACGTATACTGGTCAGTTACATTCGAGGCTAAGTCATCCAACAGAGGTCAAAGATATGCTCAAAATTTGCCACCTTGGCACATTGAATGCAGGAGAAAATCAATGAAGCTGTTTCATTTTAATATCACAAGTCTATTTCTAGATTTCCGAGGATAGATTGTAGCAGTAGTTTTAGTTATTTTTTTTTTATTAATTTCCTATTTAAACCCCTTCTATGCATTTGAGAAGAGATCCAGAATTTGTGATATTTTGGCTTGGATGTTACATTTTTGTACTCCATCAACTATTTTGTTTTTATAAAGGATCACATCTAGCGATTTATGGAAAATTATCTCTAAGAATTGCATTTCTGTACCTTGGAGTTTGTTTTACATTGAAGCACCAGATCTGGATATTGAATTGCATCAGGAAAAGTATCAAGATGAATCTGGTATTTCTATCAATTTATTGTTATTTTTCTTATGTTATGAGATATTCTCTTTGAATTTGCTATCATTTACATATGCTTTCTTTATAAATATTTACATATAATTTCCGAGTGTATAGAAATATTCATCTCTCACAGTACGTTTAAATGATATATAAAATGATGAATACAATGTGTTATTATAACTCTGTTTAATTTCTTAAACGGATTTATCATTATTTGATACTACATATTTCAATTAAATGATAATACATTTTCATGGTTATGGGTTTGATTGAAACAATCTTAAAGTTGTATTCATATTTGACACCCGGGTTAGTTTTAGAATTATTTATAAGTTATAGATTAAATTAGATAGATTATTTCAGTCATTTAGTTTCATTATCCACTCACACAATCATTCCATCACCAATCCATTAGTTATTAGGAAACTAGTCCTATAAATCCAGTTGGAGCCACCACACCAAACAGAAAAGGAGCTGTCCTAAGGTCCTAAACGGGTGGTTTTCCCCCAATGTTTGAAGCAGTGATTTTCAAGGCTTCAACACCTTTAGAAAAAAATGTTGTTCCACAGAGATATTATTAGACAGGAACCCCTTAAGTCTATTTGCAATAATTTTCGACAATATCTTATATATGGTGTTGCACAGTGCTATCGGCCTGTAGTTAGAGAACCCATTTGGATTAGATGACTTTGGAATAAGTGCCATAAACATCGAGTTCATATCCCCTGGAACATATCCATTGAGCATAATCTGTTCTGTCGACAATAATAGATCCTCTGCCAGAATTTCATAGAAGTGTATAAAAAACTCTGCAGGCCACCCATCCGACGCAGGACTCTTTTCCTGGGAAAAATACTTCAAGACTACTTCAATCTCCTCTTTTGAGTTCTCCTTCCCCAAGATCTCATTTGATGCCACATCAAACATGACCGACATGTGGTCCAGGACCTATGTTTGACTTCTGTAATTGATCTCGTCTCCAACCTTATAAAAAGAGGAGTAGTATTTGTATGCCTCTGTCTGTATGTCCTCTGTTGAGTAGACTGTAGTTCCATCAGTCGTCTCCATCTACCAGATTGAGTTTTGTGCCTCTACCATTCACCAAATTTTGAAAGAATTTAGTATTTGAATCCCCTTCTTTCAGCAATTGAATCCTACTCTTCAATCTCCATGTTACCTCCTGAATTTCACGGATTTTTGATATCCTAACCTCCAAATCCTTGAGGTGATCATATAGCTACTGGGTTGGGGGAGCATTCCTCATTTCGACATGAAATTTCACCACCTCCACCGATATTGCGTTTAATTCCACCCCCAAACTAGCTTTCTTATCTCTTTCCCACTTCTTCATGCATAATTTTAAGGCACAGAGCCTGTATGAGAGACGACGCCATCCAACCACCTCCTGACCATGACCCTCCTCCCGCCAAAAATCCATAACCATTTGATTATAGTGTGGATCTTTAAGCGATATTCGATTAAATTTAAATGGGATCCCATACACCAGAGCTTCTTTTTTCCAGTTTGGTGATATCATCATGTGATCAGACAAGTTTCCTTCTATAACCTAAGATAGAAAATTTCCCATTACACACATTAGATCTTCATACACCATGGTTCTCTCCATCCTTTTACCTATGTACTCCTCCCCCTTCCGTCGATCTGTCCATGTCAGAGCTAAAGGAACAGGACAAATATCCACCATATGACAGTCACTGAAAATTCGACCAATGTGATCGACTAATGGATCCGGTCTCACCTTGTGCCCCCATAACTCATCAACAGATAAAGTGGCATTATAGTCCTCGTTGACAATAGGATTCAAAACCCCCAATACCTGTGATGCTTCAAAATGATCCAAAAAAGCTGATCGACCATGACAAGATGAATACAGGTTGATGACATGAATTTTCTTTTTTAATCCTCTTATAAAACCCGATAAGACAATCCCCCCCAAAAAAATGTAAGCATGGAGTCGAGGAAAATTAGGATCCCACATCGCCAACATAACCCCCGCCCTACCGACAACATCAATAGCAAAAATATGCCACCCTACCCGAATCGAGAGCAGGAGGCCAATAGCCTTCATTTGAGGGAACAAAGCCTCTTGTAATAAAGCCACAGAATGATTAATATCATTAAAAAATTCCTTAAGACAACACACTTTAGAGGGGTCGCCAAGTCCCCTTATATTAAGAGAAATGTATGAATTCATTTGGAACCATGCGTAGGGCCACATGCTCTAAGTGCCCGTGGGTCATCGATAGAAGAAATCAGAACATTATGAAAATCATACAGCTCATCTTGGAATAAAGATTTATTTTTGAGCCTCCACCGGAAATGACGCAACCCTGAATTAATTTTTTTTTGGACCGTGATGTTGGATGTAGACGTCAGAGAGATGGACATGGGAGGGTCAGTGGGATTTTTGTCAAAAATGGTTAAGGCAACTAAGTCAATGCCCGGGTTCCCTAAAAGTGACTCTATGTCACTCCCCACCGTATTTCGTGGGGAGTCATATGGCACATAATTCTCTGTTTCGTGTAATGGAAGAGGAGATGCCCATTCCAACAGAGGCATCGAAGGTGAAATAGTCAGAAAACCCGCCGAACCTGGGTCCGAAGAAGGATTATTAGAATTTTCAGAGGGTGTGATTACCGACATGGATGACATATGAGGCAGGGAAGCATGGAAAATTGAGTCAGTAGTCTTATTAGGAACATCATTTATATCCGACTCAGATAAGGACCATGGGATTCTATCAAGTGCAGGGGCAATCTTATCATTTACATCATAGTCAGAAGAGGGAAAAAAGGACTTACCCAATGGACAGTGTTCACGTGATCCCAGAGAAGATTTTCCTTTGAAGGAACCATGCCGAGAGTTTTTATACCACCTCCCAGACCCATGATGTTGTGGACATTGACCCATAAGTTGACCGATCTGGTGACAAATAAAGCACCGAAAAGGCACCCCCCAAAATTCCACATGTTGTCTGTGTCTTCATTGCCCCCAGATGAGATCTACATTGCCAGGAAGACCACCCACGAATTTTACCTCCACCAACAACCAGGCGATTGGATTATCACATGTACCCAAGATCTTGGGGTCGACATGCTTCGTTTTCCTAATGGAGTCACCAATAGCTGTCAAAGCCTTGAGAGTCCAGAATTCCAAAGGAAGTCATGGCATCTTGACCCATACGAGTCAGTTTTTTGGGGCTTCCAGCACCAAATTGAAGCCTAAGTACCAGGGCAACAACTGCATAAAACTCTTGCCCCTCATCCACATCCTCCTCAGGATCTTGGCACAATCATATTCATGCCTAAAATGTATACTAAACCAAGAATTAATCATCACACTTACCTTTGGATTGTATCCAAGAATTGGGCTCCATGTAATTTTGACCCATTCCACCATATCTGCCTCCGGTATTTCATAAAACAACCATCGCCCGATCAACGCCCACTTCTGTAGACTAGCTACACGTCCCCATAGGTCTTCATATTCCAGGATGAATTGTTTAATTTTAGGTGCGGGTTTGTGGCAGCTTTGGTTTGTGCCACGTCTCAGACCCCGAAGCCCTCTATGTGCACCCTTTTAGTTATGTCCTTCGAATCTGACGATCCCCTCTTTGGCATAGGATGAGTCATCGAGACTTACCCCTTCCTCCTGTCCACCTCATCCATGTGGGCCCTTTCTGCTGCCAGCGTAGCAGAAATAAGAGCTTCTTTACCGAAGGTGTCAGATGAAAGGGTATCAGATACCTCCGCCATACTGCAAAGATCCCAAGATCGGGCCACTTCAGTTAAAGACACTGAGTAGTAAATGCCACAACCACCAAATTAAATTGCCAGCTCTCCAAAAAGTCCCTCACTATCTTGCCCAAGAAGAATTTCCAACCCACCATAAATAGAAGCCCACTTCTCAAATTGGAATGTCAGTAATTTACGAAGTTGTCACCATCGGTCAGAGACTCCATACTTAAAAAACATTTCTTTTATAACGTCACATGCAACCTCCCGATGTCTGGAAATGGATTGATCAGATGTTGGTCAGATAATTATACTCATACCATAAAGAGAAGCCACCATCCCCCAATATAAACAACCTAGATACGATAAGTTAGCATATTAACGCCTCGAAAAACTGAGACCCACCACCCACGTCTCATCCAAAAGAAATTACCATTCATATTATAACTGACATCACTAGCTTAAACCATCAGAGGTGACAATAGGGAATGACTGGAAAGAAAACACCTACCGGAAAATCTAGGGTGGCAAATAATATTTATGGAAAAAAAAGAAGGGAAATAACCTTAAACAACCAACCCTGAAACCTACAGTCTAGAGAAACTAAAGACTAACACCACCTCCATTTCATGCTACACATGACAACAACAACAACAACAAAAACCCGCGCAATGCCACCACCTAAAACATAACTGGAAACCAAAGTCTTTACAGGGGCAAGAGATGATAAATGAATCGATCCATTTATGCCACTATATTGTCCATCTAGACTGAATCGAGGAATACTGTGAATTAGTAATCTTGGTAGTCTCCTGTATCTAGATCATATTTCCATGATTTTTCATTTGAGCGCCTATAATATTCTTCCCTGTATGTCCTAAAAATGGCCGCAAGGATCGCTCCCGCAATTATAGCCATTAATCCTATGAGAAAGACCTCCCCACACCAGTCTGGAAACATAGTATATCAAAAAGCCCCTGCCCACCACCTTGCCCCTAAGGATATCCCATTGGACCAGATTGTGAAAACGAAAATAACTACTTTAAAAGAGCTTATACAGCCAAAACTTGCACCCCTAAGACCACATCCTCTCGCCAACCTCATCCATAGGTTTAATGTTCTCACATCACAACAGAAACACTAAAAATTCCACTATGCAACCATCGACGGACATGAAAGAATTAAAAACACAACAGAGTTCTTACCAGGTCCAACCATCGAAATACGCGACATGCGAAAAGAAGCCTAGTGTATCTTTCACTCTCGCTGTAGTCTATTGTTCTTCTTCACCAGCAGCGATCCTTCCCACTATCAATGTGTTGGTGTGGGAGTTATTACTAAAGATGTATGTTCTTAGATTAATCTCCTACTACATTATCTTGTTGAAATATGGAATCCCAATTCCCATTGTAATCAGTTCGATGCTATATTTTATGCAGTTGAGGCCAGAACCACTTGATATTTATTGGTTTTCAAGTTCCTTCAACCAATTAATAGAGTAGCATACATCATTCCGAGCATCATTCTGAGGAAGGATATGATTCCTTTTATCTAAGAAAATTTTATTTTCTAGTTTCGTGAATGTTAATACTTTGTTCAATAAAAAATTTGTGTTGTTGCGAAGGTTTTGTACAATAAACAATTGCCATTGTTCTCATTTCTTTGGATGGCATTAACAATTTTTTCTTTGGACTACATATTAAAACTAATAGTCTTTCTTTTATCTAAACATATTTTATTTTCTAGTTTACTGAACGCTAAGGTTTTGTTTAATAATAAATTGGTGTTGATGTGAAGGTTTAGTACAAGAAATAGTTGGCCTTGTTCTCATTACTGTGTCTGACATTAATAATTATTTCTTTGAACTTCAAGTTATAAATACTAGTCTCTCTTTTATCTAAACATATCTTATTTTCTAGTTTGGTGAATGCTAAGGTTTTTTTCAATAAATAATTGGTATTGTTACACAGGTTTTTAACAATAAATAGTTGATGTCGTTAATTGTGTCTAGCATTAATATTTTTTTCTTTCAAATTCATTTTAACAAGTACCGATCTTGATAGATTTCAGTAATGCTCTTTTGATAGAAACTAAAGCTTGCACTTGGATATGAGATACACATTAGAAGATGATGCACATGGTTCATGTTCTCTCTTATCACCTCTTTCCCAAAAACTGTGATTTGGCATTTTTTTTACAATTGATTGAAGATTACTAATAGAATCATTGACAAATTATTTATGAGTCAAATCAAAACAAAACACTTGACCAGGTGAAAAGTATAGTCACACGACTAATAAAATAGGCTTCCTAGCTTGGTTGTGTTAGATTGCAAGATTATAATTCTACATAATATAGGTATGAGAGGATTTTAATGAAATTGTAATTTTATCTTTATTTTAGTTAGGATGGTTTCAGAGTGGAAGCAATGCTGGCATATTATTGTGCTAGAAGAGGAGAGAAAAAGTACACTGTATTGTTTTGCTTTTTCACTTGTCCATGGATATGGATATTACAAGGTCTCTTAAGGACATCAATTTTTTTATATTTGGTTTCGATATTGGCTTTGGACAAGAATGTTGTATATAAAGAGCAAGAAAGTTTGAATCAAGATACATGCAACACCCTTATGGTTAGATTGGAGTTGTTGAAGGTCAATTTGGACAAGTGAGAAAGAGAACTCTTCAATAAATTCATGCAAAGAGATGATACAAAGGACTTACTCAGGCCATAGTTGGAACACATATGTAAAACATTGAGAGAGGATAACACAACAAGATGCTCCATGAAAATTGTCAAGAGAGAGGCAGAAAATGCACTTGTACCTCCCGTCTATCCACTAGTTACTCGAGATAAGGAATCTTGAAGATTGGCCTTGAAGGAATTTGCTAGTCTTCTTAAAAACATGGAGTCCTTAAAAAGCAAAAGTTTTCTGGCAAATAATATGGAAGGGAACAACAAAAGAATCCAAAAATAACTAAGACAATTCCTCAAATATGACCTAAAAGCCTCAAGGGATGAAGCACTTCTTGAGGCAGAGAAAATGAAGAAAATGCAAGGTGTAACAAATGAAGGAAAGAAAAAGGGTCACAATTAAGAATATGCAAGTACTGAATCCATTGGAGATAATTCCGAGGACCGGGCTTGTTCAAAGGGGGGCGGGGGTGGATGCTTTAGATGATGCACTTGAAAAAATATTGTCGAAGCAATAAGAAGTAAAGGAAACTCGAGCACACTGCCACCAAGATGCTGACATTCCAATATTTTATCTGTGATAAATATACATTTTATTTATATGTATTAATATTATGTTCCATCAATTATAATTTTTTATTGTGCTTTTAAGTTACATACTTTTAATATGGAGGGTTCTGAGATAATCATCTTCATTGGGTTATGGATTTGTTTGTGTTGTGTACAACTAAGGTAGATGCATTCTTAGAGCACTTGCATGGATGTAGAAGAAATGTTGATGGCCTAGTTGAGCATTTTTGGGCTCATAGTAAGTCTATAAATCTTTATGTCTCCATAATATTTCAATATGATTAAAATTTGAGATTTCATTACATGCAATGTGAGTAAATGATTTTCAATATAAACTACTCATAGGATGCATATGCTTTTTCATTGTGTTTAATGAAGCTTAAGGGAAGCATGTCTGAAATAATATGGGGGAACCTAAGCTTGGGAACCAAAATAGTAGCTCAAGGTAGAGTTGACAAACTGTTTAAGTTGAGCTTTAGTGTTGGTCCAAAAAAGAAGCTTTTGAAAACTTCAACTTGTTACTTGTAAACGAGCAATGGCCTTGTAGCATGGCTAGTATTCCTATCAATAGAAAAGGTAGCCTTATGCAGTGACCATCCACTCTCCTTCACATATTCTCAGGGAAGGAATTCGTACAACTACTACAGGGTAATACATACATTATCACAATAATTCGAGATTAATGTTTGTGAATTAAACTTTATTTTAATGTTTCCTTTTTTTGGTGTATTACACAATATCCCTTTCCTATATTGCCAAAAAAATCTTTTACGTGTTTCAAAAAAATGTTTAAAATGTTTTTTTATGAAGCTTGCATTTCTTGAGTATATCTGTTAAACATAAATGACTTCAATACTCAGAGCTATAATTGATCTTGGATTTATTGGATTGGGAATTACAAGTGGATATACCTCTTGGAACCTCTGGGAAGAGTGAGATCAGTGAACCCATGTGAGAATGTGAACAAGCCTTCAAAGAAATAATACAAATACAGTGAATTCGAGTTCAGGGGTTTCGTTAATTATCAAAAGGCCTTCAAAAATCTTCAACAAATAGTGACATATTATTAGTTATCCTAGTTTATGTCAAGAGGATTATTGAGAGGTTCTTTGAAGTGCATATCATTGCGAGGTAGCCATTGCAGCTTTATAAGTTAACATACGGTATGTATTGAAAGTTTAGTCTTTATACAACACAAAAATTCTAGAAATAGAAAATGTAACAGTATCCTTTTTATAAGGGTTTCAGTCATTCTCTTGAATAAACTATAAGGGTTTCAGTCATTCGCTTGAATAAAGTATATGGAATTTATTCTTAACATATCTAATGGTCGCTTGACCAACAAATGCGTGCAAAGTTCATTTGTAAATATTATGGTTAATTCTGGGCACAAACATTCCCCTTGTTTATGATATCAATGGAAAGCCAATAGACCAACGTGATCATCAAATATTTGACCAATACTACAAAATGACTTCAAAAAACTTACAGGTGTGATAATATAGAAATGGTTTTTAGATTCATGCCAAGTTAAGATTTTTTTTTTTTTTTTTTCATATTTCTCTAGTAGTTTTAATATGCAACAAAATTTCATGGTTTTTTCATAACTTTGGCTTCTCAAGGATTTGCTTAAGATTTGTTTTCTCTACATTGAAATTAGTCATATGGTTCTTTATATTGAAAATCATTATATTTGATTTTTTTATAATAATAATAATAATAATAATAATAATAATAATAATTTTTATTTATTTATGTTAAAATATTTATTCAATTAATAAATATTAACAATCTAATTCAATCTAAAATTTCTAGTATATTATATTTATTATAATTTAAATGAAGTAAAATTTTAAAAATAACTTTTAATATGAGGAGACTATAATTTCTAGGTGCCTACATTTTTTCTAACATTTTCATTACAATTTAAATCCAGTAAAATTTTGAAAATAAATTTCAAAATGAGGACACTTTATAACCTTTAAGTGCTTATTGGGGGTATAGGTGAATATTTGAACCTCTAACCTCCTCACACATACTACTTCATTTTCGTGTCCATCACCAATTGAGTTACCCCAAGAGCTATTGAATAATTTCATATTAATTTAAAAAATATAAATAAATAAATAAGTAAAAAATTAGGTTGTCATTTAAATATATATATTGAATAATTTCATATTAATTGTTAATTTAAAAATTAAAAATATATTATTTACGTTCTTAGTGAAATAAAATCATAGTAAATAAAACTTATGTTAAAAAATATCATTTTTTTTATGTGAAAAAATCTAATAAATAAATTGTAAAATCAATGATAGTGTAAATTTTCTAAGAATTATTATTTTTAGTCATTTTCAAAATAATGGGAAGGGATTGTGATGGGGGTATTGGAATTGTGTGTCCAACTCACCCCATGTAGTCACACATGCTACGGTTCATAATGATTTATCAAATTAATATGGCAACCCTTGTGACCTCCATCTCTTCTTACCCAACTCGAAATTGTTCTACCATTTTCTACCATATTTGCATTTTCATCAGGTTGTAGGTGGGATTTTTCCCCATCAACATCTGATTATCTGATGGTTCAATGAAGGAATACCCAAGCCTTCATGGATTGGACCTCCATGGCTCTCATCAAACTATAGGTTGGACACAATTAGGCTTCAATCAATGAGCCTCTGATATAGAATGTGCGTCTGTGACATGATAAAGAAAATCCATTATTGAGAACTTCACTCACATGTTAATTTGATGGAACCTACTAGTCTTGATATGGGCATCAAGAAAAACATCTTTAGAAAGATAAGGCTAAAATTATGAAATGATGGCATCTAAATGCGTGAATGGAATGGATTTCTCCAAGTGAAATGGATAACATGGCTTGAAATTGATGACAATAAACACATTATACATATTAGACCGTGATACCCCTTAGCTTGTATGGGATTTCATAGATTGGAGTAGTTGCTAGATGATATTGGATGTATTGATGGGCGAGATTTTTCATGTTTTGATGCCCTTAGCGATGGTAGATGGATATGATTATTGTGCTTGATTTTTTTTTCTTGCTTATCATGATATTGGTCATGACAATTTACTTGTGTATGTGAGATGTAGCTAAGCAATTTTCCCTCAAGGCCCTACATATTTCCCAAATTAGAAATCACCCAAGTTTCCAAGTGGTATCTTCAATTAAATCAATGTTGGTTTATTGCCTAGAACATTAGATCATGAGTCTGTTGCATCATATCAAGCTACAAACACATGTTTTGGGCAAACAATTGTTTGATTAATGCGATAAATTCAATGCCGGATAATTGTTAATCAATTAATTATTTTGTGAATGAGGAGAGGAATGATGGAGTGAAGTGTTATGAACATACATTCAAAAATTAGACTGCATTTATTAACTTAACACAATAGAGTTATTCAGTTGTTGGCCATTAAATATAGGTTTCATTTCTTGAATAATCCTTGATCTTGGCAATGCAAGTAGTGAACCAAGCCAACTAGTCTTAACCAAATATAGCCACTCATTCATCCTTGTCAAAAAATAAGCCTTGAACTTAACCCGACAAAGAACACAATGTTTTAATTAATTCCTCAAAAGTATCCATGTTTATGAGATGGATAGGCCATAGTCACATCATCTACAGATCGACATTAGAGAAAACATTCACATTGCAGAAGGAATTATCCATACTATAATATTGAAGAAGGGAGGGTAATAATTGAAGGTTGAGTGTAACTTCTAGTAGGGTATTCTATATGTGAATTCCATTTGTCCTTAGAGTTTTCTATAGTTTCATTTTTTATATGTTTTTGGAGTATGAATGCACATTCAATATGTGCTAGATATTTTGCATCAGTTTATAAGTGAATGAGGAAAATCACAACATAAAATGAAATACTTAATAAAAATCACATGGTTATGAATACACCACAATTATCTGACTTAGCAACTTGGACCCCATTATTTTTCTTTTTTGGTAAATAAAAGAAAAGATTTATCTTATTGAGAATTTACAAAGGAGCACATCACATCATTGTAGATACTAGACAATCTTTCATCTAGTTTAGTGTTCATAGACCATAGTCTGTATATACAACATTCGCCAAATAAATAAAATAGCTATTGCACCATATGTTACAAAGGTAACGCTGTAAAGTAGTAACATAGGAAAGAGTAGTCAAATTTTTTTGTTAAACAGTTAATATTTGTTTTATTTTATTATTATTATTAAATAATTAATATTTGTTTTTTTATTATTATTTTTTATTATAGTGAATCAATAATTTATTGGAGTAATTTGAGCAAGGCACAAGATCAAACCTAGGAATTGTCACTATAGTATATTTAACAATTTGTAAACCATCTATACCAAAAATTTATAACTTAACAAATTGATATTTATTTTTGTTACTTCCAAAAAATAATTTTAGTTTGTGTCTTATTAATTGAAAATCCTCTCTTCATTATTGATCCAGACCTCTAGAGTCATTTCCTCGAGCTCTAATATTTGCTCCAAATGCATATGCTCTTTCACAAAAGTGGATTTTCTTTGTTACAAATGCATATGCTCTTTCGCAAAAGTGGATTTTGATTCCATGATGTTAGAAGTTAGCATGCTCTCCATTCTATATTAAGTTCTTTCTTAACCCTTGAATCCTTATTCTTATTTCTATTATGGGTGATCACGATATGTTAATGAATAAAATATATATTTTTTTACTATCTTTTAACAAAATAACTCAGATTCACCGGTAAAGATAGATTTTCACTCGGTAGACTCATGGTCAACTCCCGTGGAAGATGTGCTATGAAAATGTAACTTGCCTATTTATTAAACAGATGATTACCCTATCATCTAGGGTAGCATGTGAACACAATACACCTAGTACTTACAAAAGGCGGGTTTATTGTGTACTGGGCTCATAACACACTCCTAATTTATACCTAGATGTACATATGGTAAAGATATAGATAATATATATCCTTGTGCATTTCCTCTTCCAAAAGCTTGTGCCTCATGCCTAATGTGGCAGAAGAGGTCAGCAAACACATATAGAAGATACAACAAACATTATAGTCGAAAGAATGGCCAGGGAAAATGGAATTCTCCACAGGATGTAATGGATCCCATCAGTTGTATTTTCATATTTCCTCCTCACAACAGATCAAAATACTGACTAACAGAGCACAATAGCTCCTTGGCATGCTGTGAGCAGTGCAAATTTTTCTTTGTCCTACATATTGCTGCAATAATCTTTGTCCAAGCATGGTGGGCATATAGGAAGTTTTCTAACACCTTATCATCACCACTTTTTCAGTCTTTTACTTGACATTCCATTCTCTATCTAAATAAGGTTTTCAATCTTGTGAGAACAATTTTATTATGTGTTATTTTTCAATGAGATCCATTTTAGGTGACTTTCAACTAAATTCTGATATCAAGAGGTCAGGATAAAGAGACTGTCATATCAACGTGGTACTTTAGATACAGCCTTCAAAAACATGATATCGAGTACACGAAAAAAATAATGAAAAAACATGATACCCCACCTGTTCCACAAATAATTAATAGGAAAAAATAATGATCGAGGGATTATATTAATTTCAATTAGTAGCCAAAAGTGGTTACTCGGATTGTGAATATACATTATAACACTCCATCGATTTCAAATTTAGCATATAAGAAGTTAACAGATTGACCTTCTCAGTATGATACGCTTAAGGATTAGTGCCTAAATCAACCCAAGCCATCAGTCTACCTAAAAAATACATACTGATCTCCTAAGATTCACTCAAGTGAATAATTGCAATCTATGGATTTTGGACTTCAACTTGTAGTATCTAAACTTGCAACGATTGATTCAACTAGCTGAACAGAATCAACAATTCCCTTAACATTAGCTCTAATCTTTGTACCAAATGCATATGCTCTTTCGCAAAAGTGCATTTTGATTCCATGATGTTAGAAGTTAGCATGCACTCCATTCTTTATTAAGTCCTTTCCTAACCCTTGAATCCTTGTTCTTATTTATATTATGGGTGATCACCATATGTTAATGAATAAAAGATAACCCTTGAATCCTTGTTCTTATTTCTATTATAGGTGATCACGATATGTTAATGAATAAAATATATGTTTTCTTAACTATATTTTAACAAAATAAATCAGATTCATTGGTAAGGATAGATTTTCACTGGGTGGAATCATGGTCAACTCCCGTGGAAGATGTGCTGTGAAAATGTAACTTGCCTATTTATTAAACAGATGATTACCCTATCATTTAGGGTAGCATGTGAACAAAATACACCTAGTACCTACAAAAGGCAGGTTTATTATGTACTGGGCTCATAACACACTCCTAATTTATACCTATATGTACCTATGGTAAAGATATAGATAGTATATATCCTTGTGCATTCCCTCTTCCCAAATCTTCTGCCTCATGCCTAATGTGGCAGAAGAGGTCAGCAAACACATAGAGTAGATACAACAAACATTATATTCAAAATAACTGCCAAGGACAATGGAAGTCTCTACAGGAAGTAATGGATCCCATTGGTCGTATTTTCATATTTCCTCCTCAAAACAAATAAGAAGATTGACTAACATAGCACAATATCTCCTTGGCATACTTTGAGTAGTGCAGCTTTTTCTTTGTCCTACATATCACTGCAATAATCTTTGTCCAAGCATGGCGGGCATCTAGGAAGTTGTCCAACAACTTATCATCAACACTCTTTCAGTATTTTACTTGACATTCCATTCTTTGTCTAAATAAGGTTTTCAATCTTGTGAGAACAATTTTATCATGTGTTATTTGTTAATGAGATCCATTTTAGGTGATTTTTGACTAAATTCTGATCTCAAGAGGCCAGGATAAAGAGATTTTCATATCAGCCTGGTACTTTAATGAAAAAATAATGAAAAAACATGATACCCCACCTGTTGCACAAATAATTAATAGGAAAAAATAATGATAGAAGGATTATATTAATGTCAATTAGTAGCCAAAAGTGGTTACTGGGATTGTGAATGTACATTATAACACTCCATCGATTTCAAATTCAGCATAAAGAAGTTAACATATTGACCTTCTCAGTATGAGATGATTAAGGATTAGTGCCTAAATCAGCCCAAGCCATCAGTCTACCTAAACAGTACATACTGATCTCCTAAGATTCACTCAAGTGAATAATTACAATCTATGGATAGTAATTATAAAAAATAAACATGCATGAAGCATAGCACCATAGATCATGCTTTGGAATTCAGCTTATAGTATCTAAACTTGCAATGATTGATTCAACCTAGTTGAACATAATCAACCATTCCCTTAACATTATTGTGACACTTGGAATCTCTGAACGCAATACAATACAAGAACCAAAGGACATAGAAAGTGTGTGATTATTAGTAAAATTAAGGTTATTTTCTTGTTTAAACTGAATCACGAGTAATCCCTGCAAGAACATAATCCATCCTTGAAATGATGGAAGCGATGTTCATCCCACACTATAATTTTTCGTCTCAAAATCATGGAGATGAACTTAGTGACACTATGCCAGTCATCACACACACGGAGGTTTTTTTTGATTCAGATAGGAGTATCACGACTTGTACTAATAAGCCCAAAGGCAATGGCTAGCTTCTCACTATGAATTTCAAGCACTATTTCCTTCTCATCCTCCTCCACATTGTGCAGAACAACATCCATGCTAGCTGAATACCCTCCATCCTTCATCTGCCCATCCAAGCTCTCCAACATTGAATAAATTTTCTGAGTCTGAGGTTACGATCTATCTCCTACATAAAATTTATGAACTCTGTGGTTTAGCTCAATGAAACTCCATCCTGGTGGCTTTTTCAAACCCCTAGCTTTCATCATTTTTCATACGTTTGCTACATCAACCCATTTCCCTCCCACAACATAGATATTTGACATGAGTACATAATATCCAGGATTTCGGGGTTCTAAGTAAAAAATGTGCCCTGCCACTTGTTCTACCAGCTCTATATTGTAGTGAATTTTACAGCCACCAAGCAAGTCTCCCCAGACAACAACGTCAGGTTTTATTGGCATCTTCTTGATAAATTCTTCGGCCTCTTCCAACTGTCCTACTCGACCAACAAGATAACCCTCGAATCCTTGTTCTTATTTCTATTATGGGTGATCATGATATGTTAACGAATAAAATATATGTTTTTCTATTTGTCTTTTAACAAAATAAATCAGATTCACCGGTAAGGATAGATTTTCACTGGGTAGAATCATGGTCAACTCCCGTGGAAGATGTGCTGTGAAAATGTAACTTGCCTATTTATTAAACAAATGATTACCCTATCATATAGGGTAGCATGTGAACAAAATACACCTAATACCTACAAAAGGCAGGTTTATTATGTACTGGGCTCATAACACACTCCTAATTTATACCTAGATGTACCTATGGTAAAGATATATATAGTATATATCCTTGTGCATTCCCTCTTCCAAAATATTATGCCTCATGCCTAATGTGGCAGAAGAGGTAAGCAAACACATAGAGCAGATACAACAAACATTATAGTCGAAATAATGGCATGGGACAATGGAAGCCTCTACAGGATGTAATGGATCCCATCGGTTGTATTTTCATATTTCCTCCCCACAGCAGATCAAAAGATCGACTAACAGAGCACAATAGTTCCTTGGCACGCTTTGAGTAGTGCAGCTTTGTCTTCGTCCTACATATTGCTGCAATAATCTCTGTCCAAGCATGGTAGGCATCCATGAAGTTGTCCAACAACTTATCATCAACACTCTTTCAGTCTTTTACTTGACATTCCATTCTCCGTCTAAATAAGGTTTTCAATCTTGTGAGAATAGTTTTATCATGTGTTTGTCAATGAGATCCATTTTAGGTGACTTTTGACTAAATTATGATCTCAAGAGGTCACAATAAAGATATTGTCATATCAGCCTGGTACTTTAATGAAAAAATAATGAAGAAACATGATACCCCACCTGTTGCACAAATAATTAATAGGAAAAAAGAATGATAAAAGTATTATATTAATGTCAATTAGTAGCCAAAAGTGGTTACTGGGATTGTGAATGTACATTATAACACTCCATCGATTTTAGATTCAACATAGAAGAAGTTAACAGATTGACCTTTTCAGTATGAGATGATTAAGGATTAGTGCCTAAATCAACCCAAGCCATTAGTCTACCTCAACGCTACATACTGATCTCCTAAGATTTACTCAAGTGAATAATTGAAACCTATGGATAGTAATTATAAAAAATAAAGAGGTATGAAGCATAGCACCATAGATCATGCTTTGGAATTCAGCTTATAGTATCTAAAATTGCAATGATTGATTCAACCTAGTTGAACATAATCAACCATTCCCTTAACATTATTGTGACACTTGGAATCTCTAAACGCAATACAATTCAAGAACCAAAGGACATACCAAGTGTGTGATTATTAGTCAAATTAAGGTTATTTTCTTGTTTAAACTAAAGCACGAGTAATCCCTAAAAGAACATAATCCATCCTTGAAATGATGGAAGCGATTTTCATCCCACACTATAATTTGTCATCTCAAAATCATGGAGATGAACTTAGTGGCACTATGGCAGTCATCACACACACGGAGGTTTTTTGTGATTCAGATAGGAGTATCATGGCTTGTACTAATAAGCCCAAAGGCAATGGCTAGCTTCTCACTATGGCTGTCAAGAATTCGTTCCTTCTCATCCTCCTCCACATTGTGTAGAACAACATCCGTGTTAGTTGAATACCCTCCCTCCTTCATCTGCCAATCTGTTGTGGCCAGCAACAACCCCCCTTCCTATTTAATATTAGTAATAATACTAAATAAGTGGGGACCCTTAGTCAAAAATCAAAAAAATTAATTAGTGCTTGTTTCCTTTCTCAAATAAAACTTACTATCATAACTTAGGGAAATTCCTTTGAAAATCTTTAAAATAAACCTAAGTTTATGATAGATCAGAATATAATCTTTCTTTGAAGGAAAATACCTCATCCATCGCAAAAAGTAGATATCTTTTGTAAAGCTGAATCTTTTAAATTGCGATTTCGCGATATTGCGATAATGCGATCCCAAAAAGCTGTGTATTAAAATATTGATCGCAAGTCGCATATCGCGGAAAAGATGTTTTAATAAGTTATATTTGGTGAAATTACGATTTCGTGATCTTACAAGACTGCGATTTATGAATGTTGCGATGTGCGAAAAGTGCGATTTTTCGATGATTGCGATCTGCGATATTGCAATTTTGCGATATTGCATAGCAAATTGCAGATCGCATTATCGCAGATTCTTCAAGCGCATTGTCCAAAGAAAATCTTTCCATAAATCAATATCCGTTATGCGCTTTAATGATTGAATTAATGAATGGATTGTCAATTATCGATAAAAAGGATTTTGTTTTGATTGAAAGGTCGTTTCACGTTAAAATAATATTTTTCATCCGCCTTCAGCATTTAAAACTATCTCGTCACCTTTCTCATGTCATTACTCTCACTTAATTCGTAATACCGCAGACGTGAAGAAGCAGAAGACTATACAAAGCAATCACAGAGCATTATGGGAAAGAAAGAGAAAGTTTCAAGTTCTGAAAACAAAGAGATGGCTTCTTTATACGCAGACACTGCTTGCAACGAGGACGCCGGTATCACCACCTGGGAGGGTATGCATAATTTTCTCGAAGAAGAAAATCCCAGGGTAATGGAAGTCACAGCTACTGCAGGTTCAAGAAATTCCTCTGAAGCATCTCTTACTGAGTTGGCTTGTTCATTTCTGCATAGAATAGCAGCAAGACCGAGAATTCTTCCATATACAGATATGGTAAAATGGGTGTTGGATAGCACTGATATTTCAGACAGGAAATTTAGAACTCAAGGACAAGAACTTATCGGGTCATTCACTACAGAAGATTTGAGGCTTATGTATCACTTGCCGGAGCCTTAGGCGATTTATAACAAGCAATTTATGGAGAAGTTTTCCAGGGAAAATGCAAATTTGGCGGAATGCACCAGAGAATGGACCAAAAGAGATGAACCATTGAAGAAAGACAAACACGGTATGTACAGTACTGGTTCACTCACCTCTCCCTATTGTTTTTCTGCTGCTATGTTATGCAGGCTTTTTGGAAAGCCTGACATAAATAAGGTCTTGCCTGAATGGCTTCCGTTGTTAAATGTTGCTGTTAACGCTACCATTGTAGACTGGGCCAAAATCTTGTCTGATAATCTGGCCAATGCTATTTTCAATTATCGGTCTAAACTGACTGTTTCTCAGAGGATTTATCCTCCTTTTTATCTATCTTCCCACGTTATGGATTCATTATGCTTTGTTTCTAAATTCCCTTTAATGGGTTGGCAATGGAGAATTCATGATCCCTTGCCTATGCATGTCTATCACAAAGAGTTGTGGAAATCAAAATTTGTTCCTCATTTTTACAAAATTTTCCATGGCATAATGTTGCCGCTGTACAAAATATTGTATAATAAGGATGCTCCAAGGTTTTCCCCGGAAGCAGAAGTCGACATTCTCCCTGTCGCAAGATGGTTTGGAGAAGAATGGTTTACCTATGTGAGGGTTTTTGGAAGTTCTGCTTCCCCCCATGTTTTACCCCTATATGTTCCAGATAAACTTGTAGCTCGGGAGATTGCATATCAAACCTGTGGTGAAGGAGGTTTGACAAAGGAATTAAAGGAGAAGAAGAAGGAAATTTGGCCACAATTTCCCGTAGCCTGTGGAACATTTTCATTGTTTGATGTTGGTCACGCATTCAAAGAGGTAAGCAATATTACATGCTTACAACTGTTCAAGTTTTCGAGAAGATTATTTGATCCAAATTATGTTGTCAAAGATTTCACCACTGCAATCAAAGTAAGGGTGTTTTCTGGAGAAGAAGATCCTTTTGATGATATGTTTCTAGGAAAATTTTCATTTAAAGAAGTTTTGCATTTAGCTCAAACACAATTATCCCCAGAAGAATTTAAGGAATTTAAAGTTTACAGAGAAAGAAGACTGACCACTATCCCTTTGGAAAATTTGCGTTTGGAACCCGCAAGGGAACCAACTCCTAGTGTCAGTATAAGTGGCAGCTCGGACACAGAAAGGTCCAAGTCGAAGTCTGACAAAGAAACCTCTGAACGTTCTAAAAAGACTGATAAAGATGAAAGCTCAATGAAAGATACAACTCAATCAAAAGAGCTTTCACAACAACAGACTTCAACCACGCCACAGTTAAATCTTCCACCTCTCAATATACAGCAACAGTCAGTCACAATTGAATTAGACAAAGAATGGGAAACTTTTAATGAAATGCTTAATGTTGAAGGACAGAATACACAGACCCCTATACAAACAACAAAATTTTTAAGCACAGGAATAAGCGGTAATGTAACAAACACAGAGCATATACCTATCACTCCCTCTTCTGAAATTGTACTCAAAATAGAGGACATTCCTCCTCTAGATGTATTCTATAGCCCACAGTATAAAGCAGTAGTGAGGAAGAAGAGGAAAAAGAGAAAGTTAGAAAGTACAATCTCTACTGATGCAGAACAATTAGATGTCTTATGGAAAGATCCTACTACAGATCCTACTGAGAATATTTCCAAGTTATCTCAGATTACAGGAGCTTATGCCTTCGCAACTATTGACAAAGCATCTGAGGTAAAACTATTATTAAATTAAAAAGAAGATCAGATACAAGTTCTGCAACAACAATTGCAACAAGCTCATGCCAATAGTGAAGCACAGATAAAACTTTAAAAGTTACAGCAAGAGCTTCAACAGATGCAAATTGGATATCAGAAAAGTTTGGCAGATAAAGAGAAACAAATACAGATTATCCAAGAGGAACACAAAGATGAACCCAAGCTTCCAGAGTTTATTTCAGAGTCTGTTTCTTTGAACAAACAACTACTGCAACAACAAGACATATTTTGCCAGAAAATCTCGCAATACAACTCTTTTTGTCAAGAAAGTGATAAAATCACTAATCATGTCGTAGAATTACGACATGATTATGATTTAACTAATGAAAGAGTTACCAATTATTTGGCATGGCAAAAGACAGAGGAAGGAAGAAGAGCAGGGGCACTGATCATCAATGATAGTCGTAAAGAAATGCTCTTCAACAATTGGGATGTACAGATCAGAGAGGTAGAAAAAGCAGTAGAGGAAGCAGCTACAGCAGCAGGAAATATCACTGATTGTGTAAATGAAAATTTGCACAAAGTTAATTTGATTTCAGAAATTATTCCGGGACACCTTCCACAAGCACAACAATTGCAAACAGAATGGAGGCAAAAAGCTGATGAAAAGGCAAAGTCAATTCAAGGACTGACAAGATTAAACTGGGATTCTTACTGGACATATCTAGTGAAACCACACAGTCAATGCAGTGCGCTTAATTGCATCATTAATTCTGCTGAGAAGATTGCGCCCACACTTGCCGATTCTGTTTTTTCAGGGTAGTTGAAATCTGAAGTCAGCCAACCACCTCTTCTCAAAACAATGCTGGATGCTTGCAAGTTTAAAGATCAAGTTCATAAGTAGTTAGTTGATAGTCTTTATTTTTAGATTTAGTTTTAGTTTTACTGTATTTTTGCCTAGAAAAAGGACGGTCATTTAAACCGAATCCTAAATTTTTTGTAATAAACTATTTTAGTTATTAGTATTTAAACCCTTCTCATGCATTTAGAGAAGGGTCCTGAAATTTGTCAAAAACTTGTCCTCAGAACATGCATTTCTGCACCCTCAGAGGAGGTTTTGATAAATGAATGGAACGAGATTTATTGATATCTGTGTCTAATATCTGTTACTGATGTTGCATTTCTGTACTCTTAATGGATGTTGGATTAGGAAGAGATAAATCATTATTGCTTCTAGCTCATGAGTAGAACCAGTTATAAATGGTACTTTTATCTCTTAACTATTTCTGTTTCTGTGTTAAAAAGTGATACTCATGTTCAGTTATTTATATATTGATGTTTGAATACTTGAGTTATCATTTGGCATTTTTGTACGGTGATAGCTATTTATTTGTGCTTGATGTATGAATAGCTTATTATGCGATATGTTTTTCACAACTGTTTCATCTAACTTTTTATATGAAATGGTTTATCTTTATTGAATTATTTTCTAATAATAATTGAATGATCTTTATTATCGATTGTTATCTGAAATAATTTTAGGTCGCATAAATAGAAAGATTTACATCCCGGGTTAGTTTTAGAGTTAGATATTTCTTAGAATACAGTTTGCATATGAATAGATTAGAAATAGATTAAAATAATTTTACTTAGGAATTTTAGAAAAGAAATATCAAATCTCAAACACACACACACATATTGGGAAACTGGTCCCATTATCCCTAGTCGGACCCACTACACCAAACGGAAAAGGAGCTGCTAACCAAGGTCCGGACCGGGTGGGTATCCCCCTTGTTGTAGACCCGATTTTCGGGGCTTCAACATATTTGGTGCTAGAAGGAGGGCCACCAACTATGAATGGCAAGTGAATATAAATCTAAATACCATTCTAAGAGTAAATCACCCTCACCATCTTCCCCGAATTCTCCATCACACTTAGAAATTTTAAATCTAGAACCGGAAGTCGAAAATAGAACAGACACTATCACAAACCCTGAATTTTTAGAAGAATCTACTGTTGAACCTCCTGAAGTTGAATCTTTGATTCATAAACTTCAGCAATTTTCAATATCACCTCAAAGGTCTGATAAATCTCAAGGCAGTGTGACTTCGCAAAATAATCCTGCTCATCCTCTCACCAGATTACAGAGTGAAAAGCTTGGCATTCAGCCAACTGAGTTACCTCTACCTACAAGAAAAAGAGCTAGGAAATCACCCAAAGGGTCTGATAGTGAGACTCTTTCATCATCATCATCCATCTCAAACACTTCATCGCGAAGTCAACCACCCACTCCTCCACTCCAGACTACTGTCCATCAGTCCGCTCAATTTTCCACATCTCCTTCTCAAATCATAATATCTTCATCTTCACAGTCACAAATATCATCCTCTACACTTTCATCTGTTAGTAGTTCAGTGATGGCCCAAATGCCATGGAATAATCCAGGGGCAGTCTTAATGCCTGCACCCTTGAGTCAAATACCAGCCCATTCTGAAAAATGGCTGCCTAAGTTTAATCCTGAAGCAGGCATGCTGGCAGAAGAACATATCAATAACTTTATGCTGTCCATAAATCTTAATGGAGTTGTTAATGAAGATTCTGTTGTCCGACTTTTTCCTTATACTCTACAAGGAGCAGCTGGATCATGGTCTTTCTCGTTACCATCTGGATCTATCACTACTTGGGATATCTTTCAAGATCAATTTTTAACTAAATTTGGTGATGACAGGTCTACAACGACATTGATCAATGATTTGTCTAATCTTAGAGCTGATTCAAAAGAACTTGTCAAGGATTTCAATTCACGTTTCAATAAATTGTTAAACAAAATTCCTACTGCTTCTAAGCCTAGCAAAGAAGTGCGAAGTGAATGGTACATTTCTGCTTTACCATCAAACATAGCAATCTTTGTTGATAGGGCAAACAAAACAACTTTAGCAGACAATATGAAGGAAGCAATAGCAGTAGAGAAACGAATCATTTCTTTAGAAAAGAAAAATGCAATAGAAGAACGGAAATCCAAGAAGGTCACTTTTAAGGAAGATCCCAAGAAAAAACAACCAAAAGATCCATTTGATTTAGAAGGATTGCAAAATGTTTTGAAAACCATGTCCAATGAAATGGTTGATATCAAGAAACAAGTAGCAGAAACATCTTCTAAAAGATCTTTCAAGCCTTTTAGAAGAAATCCTTCAACTGATCCAAAGCCACCAAATGCTATTAAAAATGCAGAATCAGAAGAAGAAGAAGAAGAGACTGCTACTGAAGAAACAACTGATGAAGAAGAAGTTGTAGAAGTCCAAGTTATGTGGGATTTCATCCTCCCAGATGAGGAAGATCAAGAAGCATCCCCGATTAGCACTCGAAGTAGAAATCAACTCGATCCTCCTCAAACTACTCCTAAGCCAAAGAGCGCAAGCTCATTGACTAAGGATAAAGTTGCACCCAAGAAAATGACATCCAAAGCAATTCAAACTAGCCCTGTCCAAACAGATTCATCAATTCCATCAAGAACACTGATCGTTCTGAATGAAATGGAATATAAAATTATAGAAGATATGAAGAAGACTAGGGCAAACATCACTTTTTATGAATTGAGCAAGTTAAAACACCAGCAAAAGGTACTTTTGAAAGAATTACATGCTGTACCAGAAAAACCTTTGCCCAATCCTATAATTTCTCAAGCTTCCAATGAGATGGGAAGACCTCCAGCTAATGCGATCAGTAAAGTTGATTTAGAAAATATCGCTTTAATTGGAGGAAGGTCAAGATCTCATACTCCTCCATTTCTTCTTACTTATGAAGTTTTTAATAAAAATTTGCATAACTGTTTAGTGGATTCTGGAGCTTCATCTAATATTCTACCTAAATTAGTATGTGCAAAATTGAACGTTCAACCACAAAAATCTGTTGTGCGCATAGTGCAGTTAGATCGATCGCAAGTTGAAGTGATTGGCGAATTAAATCAGGTTACCATAAGGCTGTCATCAAATCCAAAGGTATGTCAAGTCATTGATATTTTAGTTGCTGATATTCCAGAATTTTATGGCTTAATTCTTAGCAGAGATTGGTCAGAAAAACTGCATGGATACTTTGCAACCGATTGGTCGCACATGTGGCTGCCTTACAATGGCAAACCAAATCAGATAAAGGTTGAATGAGAAAAGTATCAGAAATACATAGTAACAGAATTGGAAGGAGAGAATGAACCAGTTGCATACAACAGTAATATCATTGGAAATTATTTAGTTGATTCTTTCTTAGGAAATTTCAATGCTCATACTTCACCTTATTTAGAACATTCTGTTTTATCTCAAATAGAAATTTTTTCTCAAACAGATAGTTCTAAATGTATTAATTTTATAGATACTCCTGTAAATAAATCTTTATTTTGGAAATTATTTTTTGATGGTTCTAAGTGTAATGAAGGAGCAGGAGCAGGATGCGTGTTGGTTAGTCCTGAGGGAAACAAGATTATGTTAACTTGCAGAATTGAGTTTGAATGCACTAATAACACCGCAGAATACGAGGCTTTAATCCAAGGATTATATAAAGCAATCGGATTAGATATCAAATATCTACAAGTTTTCGGGGATTCAGAAATTGTAATCAAGCAGGTACGCAATACTATACATTTTTTATCAGGTCATTTAAAACATTATCAATCTTTATTTCAAAATCTGACTGAACATTTTATAGCATTCAATATTTCACCAATTCCTAGAATCCAGAATGCTAGTGCAGACCTCTTAGCCAATGTAGCCTCTAAGCTTATTCCTGCAGAAGACTTTAGTCTTGATCGATTTTCAATTGAATTAATCTTTAGACCTTCAATTCCTGATAACGTTACCAATTGGAGAATTTTCAACGACGACCCTGATATTGTAAACTTCCTCACATCTGAAGGATCTTATATCAACCAGATAATCGATGAAGACCAACATGACAAACAATTACAACATGATAGCACTAATAATGCTATTCCAAAGTCAATAGTCAAGTTAGAAGACCTTTACGATTTGAAAGACCGATTTAAAAGATCTACTAATTCAAAACTCCAAAGTTCGAATTTGAATTATGAATTAGTAAATCTAGGAACTGATACCAAACCACAGAATATCAACTTAGGCCTTGGTTTAGCTTCTGAAGAAAAATTAGCATATGTTTGTCTTTTGAAACAATATAAGAGCGTCTTTGCTTGGAACTACGATGAACTCAAAAATTATGACACTTCTATCATCCAACATACTATCCCAATGATAAATGATGAAAAACCTGTCCAACAAAAGCTCAGAAAAATCCATCCCAATCTAGAAATCAAATTAAATCTGAACTCAATAAGTTATTGAAAGCCAAAATTATTTTTCCTGTTCGACATTCTAAATGGGTTTCCAATATGGTTCGTGTTAGAAAGAAGAACAGAGATATTAGAATTTGCATTGACTTTCGAAATCTTAATAAAGCCTGCCAAAAATATAATTTTCCTTTGCCCCCCATGGAGCAAATATTACAGGCAATTGCAGGATCAGAATTAATGTCTTTCTTAGATGGTTTCTCTGGCTACAACCAAGTGTTAGTTCATCCATATGATCAATTGAAAACTACATTTAGAACCAAATGGGGCACTTATGCATATCAAAATATGCCTTTTGGTCTGATCAATGCTGGTGCCACATTTCAAAGAGAAATGGACCTCGCTTTCAAAGGACTAGTTAACAAATCAGTGGTAATCTATTTGGATGATATAACTGTATATTCCAAAAAACGAAGCAATCATCTTAGAGATTTGAAGCAAATCTTCCAACGTTGTCAAAGGTATGGAATTTCACTTAACCCTAAAAAATCCTTTTTTGCATTAAGTGAAGGAAAACTTCTTGGATTCATAGTATCAAAATCTGGAATTCATATTGATCCTGCTAGAATCAAGGAGATTTCTGAAATATCTTTACCTCACAACAAGAAAGCTATGCAATCTTTCCTTGGCCAGATTAATTTTGTAAAACGATTTGTACCGAAATTTTCAAGAATTGTATCTCCCTTACAAGCAATGATTAAAAAGAATTCAAACTTCAAATGGGGCCAAGATGAATATGAGGCATTCAATCTGATCAAACAAGCAATTATTAATGCTCCATCTTTAGCAACTCCAAATTTTTCCGATCCTTTTATTTTGTATACATTTTCCTCTGATAAATCTTATGCTGCGATACTCACTCAAGAAAATCAAGACAAAGCCGAAGCCCCAATTTCTTTTTTCAGTTCAAATTTACAGGGAGCTGAGTTGAATTATTCAGATGTGGAGAAACAAGCTTATGCTGTTTTCAAAGCAATTAAGTATTTCAGACCCTTTTTACTTAAAACCCATACAAAAATCATTGTACCGTTTCCAGTGGTAAGAAATCTCTTAGTCCAAAAATATGTTGGTGAAAAAAGAGCTAATTGGATTACTGCCTTACAAGAATATGATGTTGAGATCAAACCAGCAAATATTGTAAGAGGTCAAGGCTTTTGCAAAATACTAGCTGGAGCATCTCAGATTTCTGAAAAATCATCTGAAGAGATACAAATGTATGAGGTAAGCCTAAACGATGTTGAATCATTATATGCTGATATCATTTTTTATCTGAAGAATGGATATGCTCCTCCAAATCTCGATCACACCAAGAAAAGGGCTCTAAGGTTAAAAGCTAAACAATATTAGCTTGTAAATGATGTTCTTTTCAGAATGAATTACGATTATGTTCTTCTTAGGTGTTTGGAGAAATCTGAAGCTGAAAAAGTCTTGCAGGAACTTCATGATGGGCCAGCAGGTGGACATTATGCTGGAGATGCTACTGCACATAAAATTC
This sequence comes from Pinus albicaulis, assembly GCA_034641835.2. Lineage (NCBI taxonomy): Eukaryota > Viridiplantae > Streptophyta > Pinopsida > Pinales > Pinaceae > Pinus > Pinus albicaulis. Next base: position 355,148,932 of record CM076580.1, read on the forward strand.
TTTGCGCAGGTTACTACTGGCCTACATTATTCAAAGATTCACATAGCTATGTAAGAAAATGCTAAGATTGTCAAACTGCAGCTGGAAGACAAAAGAAACCATCATTACCATTACAACCAGTAAACATTGAAAAGCCTTTTGATCAATGGGGATTGGACATAATAGGTGAGATCGTTCCTCACTCTTCTAAGCAACATACATATATCATGACAGCAACTGATTATTTTATGAAATGGGTAGAAGCAGTCCCTCTCAAGACTGCTAATGCTGAGCACATCATTGAATTCATAGATCAGTTCATAATCACCAGGTTTGGTTTACCTTCTGCTTTAGTGTTTGACAATGCATCATATTTTTCTGGTAATGCTATGACTGAATTTGCACTCAAGAGAGGTTTCAAACTTAAATACTCTGCCAATTATTATCCACAGGGAAATGGGTTAGCTGAATCCACAAATAAAAACTTAATCAGAATCATTAAGCGAACCATTGATCAAAATCATAAAAATTGGCATAAGTCTTTAATATATGCTTTATGGGAAGATCGAATAACATAGAAGGTTTCTATTGGTAATTCTCCCTTTAATTTAGTTTATGGGAAAGAAGTAGTTCTCCCAACTCATTTAGCAATTCCTTCTTTGGCCTTAGTTCAATATATTGATGAAGCACCAACTTCTTCCTTACAACTAAGACAGATGGAAATAATTAAGTTAGAAGAACAACAAGAAAAAGCCAAAATAACTCATGCTCATCATCAAGCATTAGTAAAAGCTTCTTTTGATTCAAACATGATAACCAGAAAAGACTTTCAGGTTGGAGATCTTGTTTTAAAATGGGACAAGACTCATGAGGAAAAAGGAAAACATACGAAATTTCAACGGATGTGGCTTGGTCCTTTCCAAATTGCAGAAATCATAGGTCCATCTACTTTTATATTACAGGATTTAATAGGTAAAAGAGAGTCTTTACCTGTTAATGGACAAATTCTCAAAAAATATTTTCCATAGGAGATCATTCTTCTATTTTGTATATTAGTTTTTTTTATTGTCAAAATAAAACGAGTTGTTAATGGTTACATTTTGAATTCACGAAGAAGATATAAATTCTCTTTTCAGATTTTATTTCTTCACTCTTATAAATAGAATTCTTTTCAGAATGTTGATCATTGTTATTTGAAGATACAGTTAGAAACTTTAGCCTAGAAATGATACTAGTTTCAAATTTGAAAACTTTGATGAAAGACAACTTTTAGTGAAAGATTGTTTTATATCAGTCCAATGAAAGGTATCAATAACAAAACAAAGTTTCTCTATAGAAAAGTTCTTTCCAAAAAAAACTCTATCATTTTCGTCCAGATCTATCTTAAGGAAACAATGATATCCTCCCCACTTAGAAAATCACAATGTTCAAAGAATTATCCAATGATACACTTTTAACTTAAAGAGTAAGAGGTCTCATCACGAGCCGACTTATTATGATCATAGATATTATAGCTTGCTGAATTTGCCAATACTGCACACCACAACAGGGCAATGAATCAAGATTGTTGAAATCAAAAGACAAGGGGTCTCATCACGAGCCAACTTGTTCAGCAAAGTTATAAATCAAGTGAATAGCATTGTCATGAATTGGCTACCAAGCCAAGACATTGTTCTTTAAGAATAAAAAGAAAAACAAAAGAAATAAGTGTGAATATGGATTTCTCTTTGAAAATTGTATATTTCTCTAAGTAGGATACAAGATCATTGCTGGGTAACAGGTAACCCTGTCGAGGCTATAAACGCTTGCTGGTAGCAGTGGCTCTACCTACGACAAATGAGCATATTTTAAGTTGATTTGTAGAGAAGCCTTTGTTTTTATCTCTATAAACCAAGTAATGACTGATGTAAATACAAGGACTAGCTTGAGGAAGTGAATAATCAAAAGTTGAATATAGAAGAAATGAAATATCACTTATAGATTAAAGCATAATGTACTTTGTATTTTTTTAATAAAGTTTGATTTTCTGGAAAATTTTCTGTTTTGAAAAGTTTAGAAAAATTCAAAAGAAAAGCAGAGATAACTGGTTCTTCCAAGTGAATCGCCAATTGTTGTGCCCAACAACAACCCCCCTTCCTATTTAATATTAGTAATAATACTAAATAAGTGGGGACCCTTAGTCAAAAATCCAAAAAATTAATTAGTGCTTGTTTCCTTTCTCAAATAAAACTTACTATCATAACTTAGGGAAATTCCTTTGAAAATCTTTAAAATAAACCTAAGTTTATGATAGATCAGAATATAATCTTTCTTTGAAGGAAAATACCACATCCATCACAAAAAGTAGATATCTTTTGTAAAGCTGAATCTTTTAAATTGTGATTTTGCGATATTGCGATAACGCGATCCCAAAAAGCTGTGTATTAAAATATTGATCGCAAGTCGCATATCGCGGAAAAGATGTTTTAATAAGTTATAATTGGTGAAATTGCGATTTCGCGACATTGCGATTTCGCGATCTTACAAGACTGCGATTTATGAATGTTGCAATGTGTGAAAAGTGCGATTTTTCGATGATTGCGATCTGTGATTTTGCGATATTGCATAGCAAATCGCAGATCACATTATCGCAGATTCTTCAAGCGCGTTGTCCAAAGAAAATCTTTCCATAAATCAATATCCGTTATGCGCTTTAATGATTGAATTAATGAATGGATTGTCAATTATCGATAAAAAGGATTTTTTTTTGATTGAAAGGTCGTTTCACGTTAAAATACTATTTTTCATCCGCCTTCAGCATTTAAAACTATCACGTCACCTTTCTCATGTCATTACTCTCACTTAATTCGTAATACCGGAGGCGCGAAGAAGGAGAAGACTATACAAAGAAATCACAGAGCATTATGGGAAAGAAAGAGAAAGTTTCAAGTTCTGAAAACAAAGAGATGGCTTCTTTATACGCAGACACTGCTTGCAACAAGGACGCCGGTATCGCCACCTGGGAGGGTGTGCATAATTTGCTTGAAGAAGAAAATCCCAGGGTAATGGAATTCGCAGCTACTGCAGGTTCAAGAAATTCCTCTGAAGCATCTCTTACTGAGTTGGCTTGTTCATTTCTGCATAGAATAGCAGCAAGACCGAGAATTCTTCCATATAAAGATATGGTAAAATGGGTGCTGGATAGCACTGATATTTCAGACAGGCAATTTAGAACTCAAGGACAAGAACTTATTGGGTCATTCACTACAGAAGATTTGAGGCTTATGTATCACTTGTCGGAGCCTCAGGCGATTTATAACAAGAAATTTATGGAGAAGTTTGCCAGAGAAAATGCAAATTTGGCGGAATGCACCAGAGAATGGACCAAAAGAGATGAACCATTGAAGAAAGACAAACACAGTATGTACATTACTGGTTCACTCACCTCTCCCTATTGTTTTGTTGCTGCTATGTTATGCAGGCTTTTTGGAAAGCCTGACATAAATAAGGTCTTGCCTGAATGGCTTTCGTTGTTAAATGCTGCTGTTAACGCTACCATTGTAGACTAGGCCAAAATCTTGTCTGATAATCTGGCCAATGCTATTTTCAATTACCGGTCTAAACAGACTGTTTCTCAAAGGATTTATCCTCCTTTTTATCTATCTGCCTATGTTATGGATTCATTATGCTTTGTTTCTAAATTCCCTTTAATGGGTTGGCAATGGACAATTCATGATCCCTTGGCTATTCATGTCTATCACAAAGAGTTGTGGAAATCAAAATTTGTTCCTCATTTTTACAAAATTTTCCATGGCATAATGTTGCCGCTGTACAAAATATTGTATAATAAGGATGCTCCAAGGTTTTCCCTGGAAGCAGAAGTCGACATTCTCCCTGTCGCAAGATGGTTTGGAGAAGAATGGTTTACCTATGTGAGGGTTTTTGGAAGTTCTGCTTCCCCCCATGTTTTACCCCTGTATGTTCCGGATAAACTTATAGCTCGGGAGATTGCATATCAAACCTGTGGTGAAGAAGGTTTGACAAAGGAATTAAAGGAGAAGAAGAAGGGCATTTGGCCACAATTTCCCGTAGCTTGTGGAACTTTTTCATTGTTTGATGTTGGTCACGCATTCAAAGAGGTAAGCAATATTACATGCTTACAACTGTTCAAGTTTTCGAGAAGATTATTTGATCCAAATGATGTTGTCAAAGATTTCACCACTGCAATCAAAGTAAGGGTGTTTTCTGGAGAAGAAGATCCTTTTGATGATATGTTTCTAGGAAAATGTTCATTTAAAGAAGTTTTGCATTTAGCTCAAACACAGTTATCCCCAGAATAATTTCAGGAATTTAAAGTTTACAGAGAAAGAATACTGACCACTATCCCTTTGGAAAATTTGCGTTTGGAACCCGCAAGGGAACCAACTCCTAGTGTCAGTATAAGTGGCAGCTCGGACACAGAAAGGTCCAAGTCGAAGTCTGAAAAATAAACCTCTGAACGTTCTAAAAAGACCGATAAAGATGAAAGCTCAGTGAAAGATACAGCTCAATCAAAAGAGCTTTCGCAACAACAGACTTCATCCACGCCACAGTTGAATCTTCCACCTCTCAATATACAACAACAGTTAGTCACAATTGAATTTGACAAAGAATGGGAAACTTTTAATGAAATGCTTAATGTTGAAGGACAGAATACACAGACCCCTATACAGAAAACAAAAGTTTTAAGCACAGTAATAAGTGGCAATGTAACAAACACAGAGCATATACCTATCACTCCCTCTTCTGAAATTGTACTCAATATAGAGGACATTCCTCCTCTAGATGTATTATACAACCCACAGTATAAAGCAGTAGTGAGGAAGCAAAGGAAAAAGAGAAAGTTAGAAAGTACAATCTCTACTGATGCAGAACAATTAGATGTCTTATGGAAGGATCCTACTACAGATCCTACTGAGAATCTTTCCAAGTTATCTCAGATTACAGGAGCTTATGCCTCCGCAACTATTGACAAAGCATTTGAGGTAAAGCTATTATTAAATTAAAAAGAAGATCAGATACAAGTTCTGCAACAACAATTGCAACAAGCTCATGCCAATAGTGAAGCACAGATAAAACTTTAAAAGTTACAGCAAGAGCTTCAACAGATGCAAATTGGATATCAGAAAAGTTTGGCAGATAAAGAGAAACAAATACAGATTATCCAAGAGGAACACAAAGATGGCCCTAAGCTTCCAGAGTTTATTTCAGAGTCTGTTTCTTTGAACAAACAACTACTGCAACAACAAGACATATTTTACCAGAAAATCTCGTAATACAACTCTTTTTGTCAAAAAAGTGATAAAATCACTAATCATGTCGTAGAATTACGACATTATTATGATTTAACTAATGAAAGAGTTACCAATTATTTGGCATGGAAAAAGACAGAGGAAGGAAGAAGAGCAGGGGCACCGATCATCAATGATAGTCATAAAGAAATGTTTTTCAACAATTGGGATGTACAGATCAGAGAGGCAGAAAAAGCAGCAAAGGAAGCAGCTACAACAACAGGAAATATTACTGATTGTGTAAATGAAAATTTGCACAAAGTTAATTTGATTTCATAAATTATGCCGGGACACCTTCCACAAGCACAGCAATTGCAAACAGAATGGAGGCAAAAAGCTGATGAAAAGGCAAAGTCAATTCAAGGACTGACAAGATTAAACTGGGATTCTTACTGGACATATCTAGTGAAACCACACAGTCAATGCAGTGCGCTTAATTGCATCATTAATTCTGCTGAGAAGATTGCGCCTACACTTGCCGATTCTATTTTTTCAGGGCAGTTGAAATCTGAAGTCGGCCAACCACCTCTTCTCAAAACAATGTTGGATGCTTGCATGTTTAAAGATCAAGTTCATAAGTAGTTAGTTGATAGTCTTTATTTTTAGATTTAGTTTTAGTTTTACTGTATTTTTGCCTAGAAAAAGGACGGTCATTTAAACCGAATCCTAAATTTTTTGTAATAAACTATTTTAGTTATTAGTATTTAAACCCTTCTCATGCATTTAGATAAGGGTCCTGAAATTTGTCAAAAAATTGTCCTCAGAACATGCATTTCTGCACCCTCAGAGGAGGTTTTGATGAATGAATGGAACGAGATTTATTGATGTCTGTGTCTAATATCTGTTACTGATGTTGCATTTCTGTACTCTTGATAGATGTTGGATTAAGAAAGAGATAAATCATTATTGCTTCTAGCTCATGAGTAGAACCAGTTATAAATGGTACTTTTATCTCTTAATTGTTTTTGTTTCTGTGTTAAAAGTAATATTTATGTTCAGTTGTTTATATGTTAATGTTTGAATATTTGAGTTATCATTTGGCATTTTTGTACGGTGATAACTATTTATTTGTGCTTAATGTATGAATAGCTTATTATGCGATATGTTTCTCACAACTGTTTCATATAAATTTTTATGTGAAGTGGTTTATCTTTATTGAATTATTTTCTCATGACAATTGAATGATATTTATTATCGATTGTTATCTGAAATCATTTTAGATCGTATAAAAAGAAAGATTTCATCTCGGGTTAGTTTAGAGTTAGATATTTCTTAGAATATAGTTTGCATATGAATAGATTAGAAATAGATTAAAAGCATTTTACTTAGGAATTTTAGAAAAGAAATATCAAATCTCCAACACACACACACACATATTGGGAAACTGGTCCCATTATCCCTAGTCGGACCCACTACACCAAACGGAAAAGGAGCTGCTAACCAAGGTCCGGACCGGGTGGGTATCCCCCTTGTTGTAGACCCGATTTTCGGGGCTTCAACACAATCCAAGCTCTCCAACATTGCATAAATTTCCTCAGTCTGAGGTTGTGATCTATCTCCTACATAAAATGTATGAACTCCGTGGTTTAGCTCAATGAAATTCCATCCTGGTGGCTTTTTCAAACCCCTAGCTTTCATCATTTTTCATAAGTTTGCTACATCAACCCATTTCCCTCCCACAACATAGATATTTGATAAGAGTACATAATATCCGAGATTTCAGGGTTCTAAGTAAAAAATGTGCCCTGCCACATGTTCTCCTAGCTCTATATTGCAGTGAATTTTATAGGCACCAAGCAAGTCTCCCCAGACAGCAATGTCAGGTTTTATTAGCATCTTCTTGATAAATTCTTCGGCCTCTTCCAACTGTCCCACTCGACCAACAAGATAACCCTTGAATCCTTGTTCTTATTTCTATTATGGGTGATCACGATATGTTAATGAATAAAATATATGTTTTTTTTAACTGTCTTTTAACAAAATAAATCAGATTCACTGGGTAGAATCATGGTCAACTCTCATGGAAGATGTGCTGTGAAAATGTAACTTGCCTATTTATTAAACAAATGATTACCCTATCATCTAGGGTAGCATGTGAACAAAATACACCTAGTACCTACAAAAGGCAGGTTTATTATGTACTGGGCTCATAACACACTCCTAATTTATACCTAGAAGTACCTATGGTAAAGATATAGATAGTAGATATCCTTGTGCATTCCCTCTTCCCAAATCTTCTGCCTCATGCCTAATGTGGTAGAAGAGGTCAGCAAACACATAGAGTAGATACAACAAACATTATATTCAAAATAATGGCCAGAGACAATGGAAGTATTTATAGGATGTAATGGATCACATCGGTTGTATTTGCATATTTCCTCCTCATAGCAGATCATAAGATCGACTAACAGAGCACAATAGCTCCTTGGCATGCTTTGAGTAGTGCAAATTTTTCTTTGTCCTACATATCACTGCAATAATATCTGTCCAAGCATGGCAGGCATCTAAGAAGTTGTCCAACAACTTATCATCAACACTCTTTCAGTCATTTACTTGACATTCCATTCTTTGTCTAAATAAGGTTTTCAATCTTGTGAGAACAATTTTATCATGTGTTATTTGTCAATGAGATCCATTTTAGGTGATTTTTGACTAAATTCTAATCTCAAGAGGTCAGGATAAAGAGATTGTCATATCAGCCTGGTACTTTAATGAAAAAATAATGAAAAAACATGATACCCCACCTATTGCACAAATAATTAATAGGAAAAAAGAATGATAGAAGGATTATATTAATGTCAATTAGTAGCCAAAAGTGGTTACTGGGATTCTGAATGTACATTATAACACTCCATCGATTTCAGATTCAACATAGAAGAAGTTAATAGATTGACCTTCTCAGTATGAGATGATTAAGGATTAGTGCCTAAATCAGCCCAAGCCATCAGTCTACCTAAGCGGTACATACTGATCTCCTAAGATTCACTCAAGTGAATAATTGCAATATATGGATAGTAATTATAAAAAATAAACAGGCATGAAGCATAACACCATAGATCATGCTTTGGAAGTCAGCTTATAGTATCTAAACTTGCAATGATTGATTCAACCTAGTTGAACATAATCAACCATTCCCTTAACATTATTGTGACACTTGGAATCTCTGAACGCAATAAAATACAAGAACCAAAGGACATAGAAAGTGTGTGATTATTAGTCAAATTAAGGTTATTTTCTTGTTTAAAATGAATCATGAGTAATCCCTGCAAGAACATCATCCATCCTTGAAATGATGGAAGTGATTTTCATACCACACTATAATTTGTTGTCTCAAAATCATGGAGATGAACTTAGTGACACTATGGCAGTCATCACACACATGGACATTTTTTGTGATTCGGATAGGAGTATCACGACTTGTACTAATAAGCCCAAAGGCAATGTATAGCTTCTCACTATGACTGTCAAGCATTCGTTCCTTCTCATCCTCCTCCACATTGTGCAGAACAACATCCATGTTAGCTGAATACCCTCCCTCCTTCATCTGCCGAGCCAAGCTCTCCAACATTGAATAAATTTTCTGAGTCTGAGGTTACGATCTATCTCCTACATAAAATTTATGAACTCTGTGGTTTAGCTCAATGAAACTCCATCCTGGTGGCTTTTTCAAACCCCTAGCTTTCATCATTTTTCATACGTTTGCTACATCAGCCCATTTCCCTCCCACGACATAGATATTTGACAGGAGTACATAATATCCAGGATTTCGGGGTTCTAAGTAAAAAATGTGCCCTGCCACTTGTTCTGCCAACTCTATATTGCAGTGAATTTTACAGCCACCAAGCAAGTCTCCCCAGACAACATCATCAGGTTTTATTGGCATCTTCTTGATAAATTCTTCGGCCTCTTCCAACTGTCCTACTCGAAAAACAAGATCAACTATGCATGCATAATGTTGTAGCCTTGGTACAATGCAATAGTCACTCCTCATGGAATCAAAGCCAACCCTCATTTACAAAGCCTGTATGAATGCACGCGGAAATAATACACAGGAAGGTGACATCACTCGGCTTGACGCTGGACTGCTACATGTTAGAAAAGAGTTTCATAGCACAATTCCCAAATCCGTGCATGCCATAACAAGAAATCATTACATTCCAAGAGATAATATCTATTTAGACATTATGTCAAAGTATTGGTGTGCAATCTCTAGATTTCCACACTTTGCATACATGTCTATGAGAGCATTTCCCACAGTAACACACGACTCAAATCTATTCCTAATTGTGTGGCCATGAGTAGACTTACCTTGTTGTAGAGCTGCTAGGTGGGAACATGCTGGGATAATGCTCAACACCGCTACAGAGTCAAGCATCACAATTGTCAACTGCATCTGCTGAAATAGTGCTAATGCCTCATCCGCTCGGCCCCCGGAGCATACCCAAAAATCATGGCACTCCGTGTGAACACTATTTATTTTAGGCATTTTGTCAAATGATTCACGAGCAATCCCTAATTTCCCACACTTAGCATACATGTCTACAAGGGCAGTTTCCATAATAACATCTGACTTCATTCTACTGTGAACTATACATTCATGGATCCAATTACCCTGTTGCAGAGCTGACAATTGCACACATGCGAGAAGCACGCTTTTGAAGGTGATAAGATTCGACTTCACACAGTTCCACTGCATTTAATCAAAGAGCCTCAAGGCCTCATTGGCGAGCCATTCTAAGCATACCCGACTGTCATGGCATTCCATGAGACCACATCTCGTTCAGACATTTTTTTAAACAATTGGTGTGCAACCTCCAAATTCCCACACTTTGCATACATGTATACAAGGGAATTCTGAATAGAAACACATGACGTGAACCTCGACCTAACAATATGTTCATGAATCTTTATCCCTTCTTGCAGAGAAAAAAGTGAAGCACATGCCTTGAGTACAAAGGGGAATGTGAATTAAACATTTTGAATTTTAGACTAAAGATGCCCATCATTTATTTCCATTTCCACCTATATTTTCAAAGATTCCTTAGCGGAAAAATATTCCATAGTTTACCAGATTTGAAAATGATTGCAAGAACTAAAATATCTAGCACTGAAGAATTATCACTAAATCAACTTGGATCCAAATCAAGGAAACCGTGTGGGTTTCACCTGATGCTGTTTCGTAAATATTCTATGAATAGTTTTTCGGATGATAGATTTTTGTTCCTCATTTTTTCTTGCCTGGATCATCAATGAATATTAGTCTCTTATTCAAGAACATAAGAAACTGCCAACATAATTATCCTTTAAAGAAATTGATCAGCTTACCTCGAATTCCTCTTGCTTTCTGCTAGCAATTTCTGTGTCTTCATTGCACTGGCCTTCTAGAGTATTCGATTTATCCTCGGCGGGCTTTAGGGTTTCTTCAAATATTAGGGCATTGTCAAGGTGAGGTTCTAACCAAACCTTGTCAGAATCTGATCTCCCTGATTCGCCTTGTGATCCATGAGATTCCTCTGCATCGTTGGATGGCTGAGCCTTGATATTCTCCTCCTGGCTTGTGCTATGTCTGAAGACTTCTGCTGTGGCCTATGCTATGTATGAAGACTTTTGCTGTGTCATATGATCAGGTTCCTTATCTTTCAGCTTTTTCAGAAGTAGTAAAGGAACGAGGCGGGATAGGAAATCTGCCTCCCTCTCTATCATACGTCTCACTAACCAAACACCCAACCACCATCCTTGTTGATTCTTCTCGCTACAACAAAGAGAGCTTATAGATACTGCTATACTTGATGGAAATATGTTCCTCAGACAAAGGGTAATTCCAGAATTCTGATCTCAAGAGGTCTGGATAAAGGGATTTTCATATTAGCCTGGTACTTTAATGAAAAAATAATGAAAAATCTCTGTCCAAGCATGGCGGGCATCCAGGAAGTTGTCCAACAACATATCATCAACACTCTTTCAATCATTTACTTGACATTACATTCTCTGTCTAAATAATGTTTTCAATCTTGTGAGAACAATTTTATCATGTGTTATTTGTCAATGAGATCCATTTTAGGTGACTTTTGACTAAATTCTCATCTCGAGAGGTCAGGATAAAGAGATTGTCATATCAACCTGGTACTTTAATGAAAAAATAATGAATAAACATGATAACCCACCTGTTGCACAAATAATTAATAGGAAAAAATAATGATAGAAGGATTATATTAATGTCAATTAGTAGCCAAAAGTGGTTACTGGGATTCTGAATGTACATTATAACACTCCATCGATTTCAGATTCAGCATAGAAGAAGTTAATAGATTGACCTTCTCAGTATGAGATGATTAAGGATTAGTGCCTAAATCAACCCAAGCCATCAGTCTACCTAAACGGTACATACTGATCTCCTAAGATTCACTCAAGTGAATAATTGCAATCTATGGATAGTAATTATAAAAAATAAACAGGCACGAAGCATAGCACCATAGATCATGCTTTGGAATTCAGCTTATAGTATCTAAAATTTCAATGATTGATTCAATCTAGTTGAACATAATCAACCATTCCCTTAACATTATTATGACACTTGGAATCTCTGAACGCAATAAAATACAAGAAATAAAGGACATAGCAAGTGTGTGATTATTAGTCAAATTAAGGTTATTTTCTTGTTTAAATTGAATCACGAGTAATCCCTGCAAGAACATAATCCATCCTTGAAATGATGGAAGTAATTTTAATCCCACACTATAATTTGTCGTCTCAAAATCATGGAGATGAACTTAGTGACACTATGGCAGTCATCACACACATGGAGGTTTTTTTTTATTCGGATAGGAGTATCACGACTTCTACTAATAAGCCCAAAGGCAATGGATAGCTTCTCACTATGACTGTTAAGAATTTGTTCCTTCTCATCCTCCTCCACATTGTGCAGAACAACATCCATGTTAGCTGAATACCCTCCCTCCTTCATCTGTCCAACCAAGCTCTCCAACATTGAATAAATTTCCCGAGTCTGAGGTTATGATCTATCTCCTACATAAAATTTATGAACTCTGTGGTTTAGCTCAATGAAACTCCATCCTGGTGGCTTTTTCAAACCCTTAGCTTTCATCATTTTTCATACGTTTTCTACATCAGCCCATTTCCCTCCCATGACATAGATATTTTACAGGAGTACATAATATCCAGGATTTTGGGGTTTTAAGTAAAAAATGTGCCTTGCCACTTGTTCTACCACTTGGAATCTTCTTGATAAATTCTTCGGCCTCTTCCAACTGTCCTACTCGACCAACAAGATCAACTATGCATGCATAATGTTGTAGCCTTGGTACAATGCAATAGTCACTCATGGAATCAAAGCCAACCCTCATTTACCAAGCCTATATGACTGCACACGGAAAGAATACACAGGAAGGTGACATCACTCGGCTCGACGCTGGACTGTTGCATGTTAGAAAAGAGTTTCATAACACAATTCCCACATCCGTGCATGCCATAACAAGCAATCATTACATTCCAAGAGATAACATCTATTTTAGCCATTTTGTTAAAGAATTGGCATGCAATCTCTAGATTTCCACACTTTGCATACATGTCTATGAGAGTGTTTCCCACAGTAACACGCGACTCAAATCTATTCCTAATTGTGTAGCCATGCGTAGACTTACCTTGTTGCAGTGCTGCTAGGTGGGCACACGCTGGGATAATGCTCAACACCGCTACAGAGTCAAGCATCACACTTGTCAATCGCATCTGCTGAAACAATGCTAATGCCTCATCCGCTCGACCCCCGGAGCATACCCAGAAATCATGGCACTCCATGTGAACACTATTTCTTTTAGGCATTTTGTTAAACGATTCATGAGCAATCCCTAATTTCCCACACTTAGCATACATGTCTACAAGAGAAATTTCCACAATAAAATCCAACTTCATTCTACTGTGAACTATACATTCATGGATCCACTTACCCTGTTGCAGAGCTAACAGTTGTGCACACGCGGGAAGCACACTTTTGAAGGTGATAAGATTCGGCTTCACACAGTTCCGCTGCATTTAATCAAAGAGCCTCAAGGCCTCATTGGCAAGCCATTTTGAGCATACCCGACTATCATGGCATTCCATGAGACCACATCTCTTTCAGAAATTTTGTTAAAGAACTGGCATGCAACCTCCAAATTTCCACACTTTGCATACATGTATACAAGGGCATTCTGAACAAAAACACACGACGCGAACCTCGACCTAACAATATGTTCATGAATCTTCATCCCTTCTTGCGGAGAAAAAAGCGAAGCACATGTCTTGAGTACAAAGGGGAATGTGAATTAAACATTTTGAATTTTAGACTAAATATGCCCGTCATTTATTTCCATTTCCACCTATATTTACAAAGATTCCTCAGCGGAAAAAGATTCCATAGTTTACTAGATTTAAAAATGATTGCAAGAACTAAAATATCCAACACTGAAGAATTAGTACTAAATCAACTCGGATCCAAATCAAGGAAACCACGTGGGCTGCACCTGATGTTGTTTCGTAAATATTCTATGAATAGTTTTTCGGATGATAGACTTTTGTTCCTCATTTTTTCCTGCCTGGATCATCAATTAATATTAGTATCTTATTCAAGAACACAAGAAACTGCCAACATAATTATCCTTCAAAGAAATTGATCAGCTTACCTCAAATTCCTCTTGATTTCTACTAGCAATTTCTATGTCTTTATCACGCTGGCCTTCTAGAGTATTCGATTTTTCCTGAGCGGGCTTCAGGGTTTCTTCAAATATTATGGCATTGTCAGGGTGAGGTCCTAACCGAACCTTGTCGGAATCCTATCTCCCTGATTTGCCTTGTGATCCATGAGATTCCTCTGCATCGTTGGATGGCTGAGCCCTAATATTCTCCTCCTGTCCTGTGCTATGTCTGAAGACTTCTGCTGTGGCCTGTGCTGTGTATGAAGAATTTTTCTATGTCATATGATTAGGTTCCTTATCTTTCACCTTTGTCAGAAGTAGTAGAGGAATGAGGTGGGATAGGAAATCTGCCTCCCTCTCTATCATACGGCTCACTAACCAAACACCCAACTGCCACCCTTGTTGATTCTTCCCGCTACAACAAAGAGAGCTTATAGAGACTATTGTACTTGACAGAACTATGTTCCTCAGACAAAGGGTAGTTTCAGAATTTGCATGGTCGGCTAAGGCTTCCATCTTCTTAAAACATTTGGACTCTATATGGCCATCACAATTACAAAAGTTGCAATGTCTATCTGTCTTCTTCCCTTTGTTTCTATTTGACTTATCATTTTGGTGAGTTGCTTTTTCAATTTACGGCTAAAATTGCTTAGGACCCTTGTTTGATTTAGGACCATACTTTTTAGGATACTGCTTCTTGGGATTCTTTTGATATGGTTGTTGTTGGGTTGTTAAGTCTTTCTTAGAAGTGTTTCCAAAAGTGATAATACCAAGGTGTAAGAGTTTTTCTTGTTCTCTTATCAAAGAATTGCAAAATGCATCAAAAGAGGGGTTCTTGTAGGTGGTTCTTGAAGAAATTATGGCTTCTCTAGTGGAATGGAAGGTGGAAAACAATATAGACTATGCAGAGCCAAGTTTAGTAAGAATGGAATAGATGAGGCTACCATCATCCTTTTTTACCTTACAACCTTCTAAAATAAGTCTAAGGGTCTTGAATTTGGACAAAAAATATTCAATGGAGGACAAATCATTGGGGTGCAAAGTAAGAAAATCATTTTCAAGCTGGTGGGCCCTGATTTGATTTTGAATTCCAAAAACAATATTTAGCTTTTTCAGGGCTTCATTAGGGGTGTCAATTTCAAGGATATGAAATCGAAGATCTTGAGAAATGGACATTCATATCAATCCTTGTGCTTGATCTTGTTTATTTTCCCATTTAGCGACTTTATCATCATCAGAAGGTTCAGTTTCTTGTCCTATGGCTATTCTATAAAGCCCTTTACTTCTAAGTAAATCTACCATGTAAGGTAGCCATTGGAAATAATTGGTGCTGTTAAGAATAACCGGACATGCACTTTCCATTTAAAAAAAAATTGAAGCTGCAAAGGGCTGAAACTAACTGCTTCAATGGAAAGATCTTGAAAAATTAGGCTGATTAAAACAAACCGGCTCTAAAAACGGCTTCCGATGAAGAAGTTATGCCTTTTTGAAAAAAACTAAGTTTTAGATGCTAAATAGTTATGGGAATGGTTTGAAATTTGATGATGAAGTTCAACTTAAAAAAAAATCCCACCCCTTTAACAAGTTTTTTTTTACAAAAGAAGCTTGAGAAAGAGACTTGAATCCAAGACCTCTATTCTCATAAAATAACTTCTCACCAAGTGAGATAGTAAAAGGATTATGTAATTGTTTGAAAGGAGGAAGGGGTTTTTTTTTTTTAGTCTTCGGTGTGCGTGTTTTTTCCTACACAAAAAACACAAAAATCCGAACAAAAAAAAATGAAATGCAAGCCTTGCGATAGAACGTTAGATTTTTGGTTACCCTTATCAACAACTATCTAGTTTTTCACTATTTCTGATTTCTCAAGATTGCACAAAGACGTGGGGAAAGAGCATACGTAGCAAAAAAAATTCCCTTCTTCATGTTTCAGATTTGTCGAGATCACACACAATGCAAAGAAAAGAGCATACACAGAGAAGAGGGTATAAATCTAGCAAATAAATAAAACCTAAAAACCAAAATAAACAAAGGGAACCGAAATAAGCAGAACTATTAACAAATATAACTGCAAAATAGATACTTTATACCTCTAGATCTAAACTGACATAACTTGGGCAACCAGAAACCTTTTCGCATGAAATGAAAGGGGTTCCTCACAGTAACAGACGCTTTGGACACAACAGAGCAGTTCTCCAGGCCTGCAAATGTAAAGAAATAGTAGATCTAGAAAATGACAATCGCATGCAGTCAAACCGGCTTCGGATTTGGATCAACAACGGATGCGGCCCTCAAAATAGCTTTGATACCATGTAGGAATTTACAGGGTAAGTTCCTTAGATAAAAAACCAAAGGTCATCGCTTACAAACAGATCACAAATCAGTACACTAGTATATCATGTGGTTAAAATCCTCGAAAAGGGAAACAGTCCACAACCTAAGCCAACGCGGCCACTTCAAAAAATTTATTAATATAAAAAGAAAGATTACATATGTTTCTCTCATAAACGAGTTACCGGACAAATGACCCTCCATTCTCTTTACATATAGATCATGGACCAATCGGGTGTTAGGCCACAAATCAAGTGTCGTTAATACTGAGAGAGTGAACCATCAGATCACTACAAATCATGACCATCAGATTATAAGTTACAAATCTACATAGTAAAGAAACACATTTTACCTAACTCTACACTAGACTAAGTTATTCTTAACTATTTCCTATGTGTCGGAATATCCTAACAAGCTTGATGCATGGTATCTTCCACCCATTCTTGGATAATTTTTTTTAATTTTTATTGACGATATACTGATCTATTCTAAGAATATGGAAGAGCACGAGGAACATTTACGCATAGTGTTGAAAATGTTATGGGAACACCAGATCTACGCTAAATTTAGTAAATGTGACTTCTACAAGGAGCATATTTAGTATCTGGGACACGTGATATCTGTTGAGGGGATTTCTGTAGACTCGGAAAAGATAAAAATGATTATGAAATGGAAATTTCCTAAGAATGTGGCAGACATACGTTCATTTATGGGTTTAGCTCATTATTACCGAAGGTTCATTAATGACTTCTCTAAAATAGCCTTTCCTATTACCTCTCTGTAGCAGAAAGGACAAGTCTTTAAGTGGACTCAAGAATTTCAAAACAGTTTTGAACAATTGAAGGAGCTACTAACTACTGCCCCTATACTGAAATTAGCAGACCCAAGTAAGGAATTCGAAGTATGCACTGATGCGTGCAAGGAAGGGGTAGGAGTAGTTTTGACCCAAGAAGGTAAATTTATAGCATACAAATCCAGAAAGTTGAAGGATCATGAGCAGAGGTATTCCACCTATGATCTAGAATTAACTGTAGTAGTGCATGCCTTGCAAGTATGGAGACATTACTTGCTGGGGAAAAGGTTTGTGCTAAGAATCGATCATAGTAGTTTAACTAGCTATTTTAAACAATCTGATTTAAATGCCCGCCAAGCAAGATTGAATGCATGTTTAAGTGAATTTAATTTTGATATTCAACATGTAAAAGGTAAGGAGAACCGTGTTGCTGATGCTTTAAGAAGAAAATTGCATTGCATCTATGAACTCTATTTTAACCAAGTTGAATCTAATTTCTACGAGCAGATTGTGGAGGTAGCAAGGAAGGACCCTGAATATCAATTCCTATGGCAGCAAACAAGAGAAGGTGAAAAAAAAGGAAAGCAATCTTATTATGAGCTTAATGATAAAAAACTCTTATTATACCAAAAGAAGATATGTATTCCTAATCAAATGAGATTGAAGGGGTTGATTATAGATGAATATCATCGGAGTTCCTATGTAGGACATCCTGAATATCAAAAAATGTTAACAACAATTAGGAAATATTATTTTTGGCCGGGAATGCATAAAGAAATTGTTGAATACCTGACCAAGTGCTTGGAGGGCTAGCAAGTCAAGGTAGAATACCAGCATCCAGCAGGATTGCTTCAGCCTATCCCTGTACCTGAATGGAAATGGGAAGTCATTTCCTTTGATTTCATCACCAAGTTACCGAGAAATAAAAGACACAATGACTCAATCATGGTGGTGGTGGATAGACTCAACAAGGTAGCTCATTTCATACATGTCCAGTCAACTTATAAGACTGTACAGATTGATGATATCTTCATGAAAGAAAATTTTAGACTGCACGATATTCCAAGAATCGTTATCTCATATTGAGAAGTAAAATTTACATCAGCTTTATGGAAAACATTATTCACCGGATTGGGAACACAAATATAGTTTAGTATTGCTTACCATCCTCAAACAGATGGGAAAACGGAGAATGTGAATCAAGTTTTGGAGGATATGTTGCGCATGTATGTAATGCAACAACCTATAAAGTGGGAAGAGTATCTGCATTTGGTCGAGTTTTCCTAAATAAAAGATATCAAGAGTCCCTCAAGATGAGTCCTTTTGAAGCATTGTACGGAAGACAATGTCAGACCCCCATAAACTGGAGTAGTCTGGAAACCAAGATGATGCTTGGCCCAGACATGCATGAGGAAATGGAGCGGGAGGTGAGAAAGGTTAGACAGAAATTAAAGGCATATCAAGACAGGAAAAATATTTATGCAGACCAAAAGAGAACCTTCAGGGAGTTTGTGGTGGGTTACCATGTATATGTAAGAATTAAACCAAAGAGGAGTACCTTGAGGTGGAATATTTGTGTCAAATTGGCTCCCAGGTATTGTGGACCATTCCAAATTTTGGAACGGATTGGGCCGGTGGCTTATCGATTGACTCTGCCTAGTCATATAATGGTACATAATGTGTTGCATGTATCACTGTTGAAATGATACATACATGACCCTAAGCATGTGATACATTGGCAGAGTATACATGTAAGTCATGATTACATTACAATTTTCAAATAAGAAAGGTTATTGTTGGAACTAATTAATTTTTTTTCTGTGCCACTGCAGGTAGAACCGGATGGTGAGTTTTTGGTAGAGCCTAAGTGTATTCTCGATGAGAGAGGAATAACGCTCCGGAGGCGAGTCATCCCCCAAGTTAAGGTGCAATGGAAGCACTTTAGCCCAGAGGAGGCTACCTAAGAGGATGAAAATTTCATTAGAGAGGCATATCCTGGACTGCTTTAATGATAAATTAGCACCGGGGATAGTGTTTACCTTAAAGGGGGAAGATGTAACACCATGTTTTATGTTAATTATGTTTGACAAAATTCTATGATAAATTTGAATTATTAAAAGTTAACGAATATGATTATTAGTTAGAGAGACTTGAGTTTATTTATAAATAAATGTTTTTTGATAAATTATCCTAAGTAAAAAGGAATTAACTAAATGGTAAATGATTCCAAGATTCCAAAGTAAAAAGTAGAGACATTTTCTGATAGTTACTTCTCAAAAAGGATAAAATGGAAATTCTGAAGAAGGGAAGGGGTTTTGTTCAGAAATATGCTAAGGGTTAACAATAGTATGTTGATAAGAGTTGTCTAGATTTGGTAGGGAACCAATGGAGCTCTAAAATCCAAGAGAAGTATAGGCTGGATTGTAATCCTGAGGCCTATCCTCTAATTAAGATTGTCTACTACCTAAGACTCTGGAGAGGAGCACGGGGGGAGTAGAGGACGTGATTGTCTCTCTCAAGGTTGGGCAGAACCATCTTATCGGGAAAGAAAATTACAAAGATAAGTACTTATTGGTTTGTTTACTTTATTGTTCAAATGAAAGTGTAAGAAAGAAGTGTATATGACTTGATTTTACTTTTGCGTTAATGATTCTTGACTTATATTGTAAAAAAGTACAATAAACATCTTTTCTTTAAATTAGTAGACGAAAAACTGGAAACAGAAACTCATAAATGTAAATTATTATATGTGTTTTACAAAGGAATAAAATAGTTGAGATACTGCAAACTTAGATCCTGTATAGGAAATTATATTCATTAGAACAAAGAAAGAAAATGCAGCAAGTAGTTTTACTAATTCTATCTTATTTAATCAGATAGAAAACAATTATTTTCATTCTGTCTAAGACCCATTAAATTCCGGAATAATTTACATAGTTGGAATAAATAAGAAAAATGTCTACTGAAAACAAATCAAACTTTTGAGGCATAGAGGTTTAGCGCCGAGCCTCGTGGAGATAGGGCAGGGGTCATGATCCTCTGGCCAATTCAACATCCGACTTGATGTAGCTTACATTTGCAATTAAATACAAAATAAAGAATGTTGCGATATATTGTATACATTTTTATCTAACTAGAAATTGACAAAATAAACCCTCTGGAGGAGAATTTAGATAGAAAAGTGGAAACAATACATAACAAAGGTAAATGGAAGTAAACAGTAAAACATTATATTTATATAGACGAGTTGGTTTTAATATTATGAAACCCAAAAAAATTCCTGTTGAAACCATAAACCCTCAGGTGGAGGAAGGGAGACCAAACCGTGTCTACCATTACAGTTATTGAACAAAAGGGGAAAATAAACTAAAAAAGCTCAAAATCGAGAAATGTAACATTTCCTCAATGAGGATTCATATAAAAAACAAGACCCAGAATTTTGAATGTCAATAAGTACAATTAAATTACTATATTGTGAAAATAAACACGTTATAGGCTTGAAAGCCTTAAGTTCTGAAAGGAACAGTCCATGCATAGAATAAAAATCAATAACAGAGCCATCTCGAGCTAAGAGTTCAAGCAAATAACAAACACGCCATCTCTCTTCGAACTTTAAGAACCCGGGGAAGCAATACTCTTGCATGCAGGTGTAGCCAAGGCCTTGTGGCGCCCTGCACACGAGGAGGGTATTACCCTCAACAAAACAAAATCATGCAAATAAGGACAGAGTGAGTAGGGAGTCAAGGCTTACCTGTGAAATTAGTGTGGTGTTGTAAAGCCAAACCCACCTCTCTCTCTCTACGCGGTGTCGGTATGAGTTGAGCTTGAGACCAAAGAAAACACAATGAGGTTCATAATTAGCAGACAGTAAAACGAAGCTTACGATGTAACATAAGAAGAAATTACCAATTCAATTGAAAGAAATTGATTTGGACAAGTCTGACAGTAGAGTAAGAATGGGTTACCTGCTTGGGTTGGACCTGCCTTGACCAATCTCCATTCCCACTTGGCTGAAGGAAATTAAAACCAGTTGTTAAGGCACCTTAGCACCAGAGAAACTCGATGGGGATGAAACGAAAACTCCGATAGTGGGGAAACTGCTCGATAAGACCTTCGAAACAGGTGGAGAACTTCGAAATAACATAGTCACCATATATATTAAATAAAGTAAACCTGAAAACTCATAGTTCTTCTGTTGAGGTAACAAACGAAACGTCAAACCAAAAAGAAAAGACATTACGAAACTGTACAAGAGACTGTGGAAAAGTTTACCTGTTGAAATTGGAACGCATTCGCAACACGACGAAGGACAGGAGCACCAACGACCATAAAGAACGAATTTACAGAAGTATTATCGGAGAAAAACAAAGAAAAGTTTCAAAGCCAGACTAACCATGGCGACGACGAAAGAATGAGGTCAAGAGACAGGACAGGGGGCGGGTGGTTACCCTAACCTCCCCAGATCTCTTTCCATCTGTTGGATTTAGGGTTCTGCAATCCGATGGACCAGATGCAGCAGATTAACATTGCGGAAAACTATGGAAATTAATTCTTGAACCCCAGGCCAAGTGTCTCTAAATCGTGATGGACAGAAACCAAGGTGTACACATGTTAAATGAAATGGATTTGCACCATAGCAAGTTGTGTGATCAACATTTAAAATACAATGCCAATGTAATCCATAGAAATCAAAACCAATCTTTAGAGTACATAATTCGAAAGATGTGACATTTACAACTTTGTATTGCGGTCCTACACAGATTGACATCCCAGAAGCATAAGTTTATTGTATATAAGATTATATCATAGCTTTTATAATGTAACGATGAGATGTCAGAAATATATACAGTGTTACCATGATTATAAGCGGAATCAATAAAGATGTGCGGATAGTATATATGTACTTTAATCTATGGATAGATTAATTATAGTAAAGGAAAATGGTAATATTAGAAATGCAAAGCTTTACTTACATAAATTTTTTTTATGGTAAGTTGTATTTATGTTTATAGTTGTGACATGTGTAAATGTATTGAATGTTTTGAGGTGCAAATTTTTATCCCATTTTTACACTCTCAAAAGGTTTACATATCAAGAGATTTAATCCCTCTTTCCACTTAGTAAATCCATGATTAATATAGATCTATACTTATTTAAAATAAAATTATAATTTAGTTAATTTTATAATTTTTATTAATTTTGACAATATAATATGTATTATTTAACTACCCAAAATCAATAAATAAAAAAGACTATAAAAAACTCTTTTATTACTAAAAGTAAAATATATATGACCATCTTTTTTCCATTTTTACCTACTAAATCATAAAGCACCTAACAACAATATACATATGAAAATTTAAAATAATTAAATACATAGGCATCCATGAAAACATACAATAGTAAAAAAATTAAGACAATTTAACACCTAACAAAGCTCCTCCTCTATTTTAAAAAACTGAAAATGGCTCCGAAAAAACTAAAAATCACATTTATAAGGAATATTTTTATGAATTAAAAATGTCTAATGTGAGAATTAAAAATACATTAAAACACACTTTTGAGGAGTTCTGAAAATTCAAATTGGCCTTCGAAGAATTAAAAATGGCCACAATCAACAGTGGTCCAATCCCAGTTAAGATTATAGCTGCTCCAAATGCAATTTTTTGGGTAAAAAAAGATTGAGTAAAACCACCAGTACTTTCAGATTGATACCACATAACTGGCGCACAAAACTACACGTGCACTGTGCATAATCTCATATCCATCTATCAGCTGGGACATAATCTCACAGAGAAAGCTGTCTGCATTGATCTTACCAGATGCCTCCTCAATTAACAGATTTTACACCGTTGAAAAGGATCCTTGACAATTTCCGTGACATTAAGATGTTCTAATGGATTTGAAATTTGTATTTTTAAATAATCAAACACAAAAATAATTATAAAACATAGTTAAGAATAAAAAGTAATGTATAATATTATTGGTGTTTAAAAAAATTCTCAATTTTTTTTATAAAAGTATTTTACTTTTATCAAATTTACTTAAATTTCAATGAAAAAAATTCTAGAATAATATTATGATATATCTTAGATTTCAAACAAAAAATTATTAAAATTTTTAATTTATCTTAAATTTCAATGAACAAATTACTAAAATAATATTATGATATATTTTATATTGATTAAAAGATAATTATAAAAATTATTGAATTATAATTTTATTTTAAAATTATTATTAATAACAATTATAAGAGAATTTGTTATACATGCATTTAAAAAATATGTAACCAAATTTTTAAGTTGCTTTGTTACATTATTACAAAGAAAACAACCTCTAGGTCTAAAGAAACAACTTCTAGGTCGATAGAATCCTCCAATACGTCACTCAGACCTAAGTGAGATTTTTTTTCCAAACTATTTGATTCCTAGATCATTTTGCAAACTAGTATGTGGGAGATGTGTAAGAACAATGTAAGAAAGTATGTATTTTTCAAATAAGAAAGTATGTCAACATTTTTGAAATGTGGGTGTAAAAAAAATGTTGACTAATTAATAATGAAAGTGAAACGTGATAAAAATAATAAAATTCAATTTGTTATATGGAAATTTCGTTTTTGTTAATAAAATTATGAACAATTTAATTCATAAAATCGTAATATACATATTACATTAACATATATAAATTAAAATAATGATTTAGGCAACCGTCTCACTCTGATCTATGCAAAATGAGTCAAATACTCTGCTCAACCAGCCTTGCTCACGCATTCTTGGAGGAATTGTGCCCCTATTAATAAGGACATTCCCAAGAATTGATTGTGCAATTCCTTCAAAGCATCCTGATGACCTCATGCATGTCGTGCACAATTTTCTAATTATACAACTAATAGGTATCTTCCCTTCAACCTGAATCTCAACTGCGCCTTCCTTAGAACTGACTTGCAACAACTATTTATAGTGAATTATCAGTTAACTGATTGATCACTACTTGTGAATTAAATCAGATTTAATTCAATGGACCTATCACTAGCTCATCTCTCAGTTAGAACTAGTTAAACTGATTTTAACTCAATTAATTGAGTTAACTAATTACAACTCACAAATAACTATAACTAGACCCCCTAAAATCTATGAAGAAATCTACATGCCTCAAGTTTGACCCCCAACTCGAATTATTTGAGCTAACTAAGTATTCATGACTTAGTTAACACTTACAAGTTCGTAGGAGATGAAATTACAATTTCTCTTCAAATTTAATCAAGGGAAAATTAAATCAAAAGCCCCATTGGGTGTCATTTCAACACTCCCTCTTAAAAAAAAAAGGTATTATCTACTACCCTGATCCTGCCTCCGTGGAATTCGAATTGGCTTCTTGCTAACGCCTTCATCAATATTTTTTCATCCTTATCCTCCATGGGAATGTACTCTAATGACATAATCCGCCTCTGAACACAATCTTTGAGATGGTGATGCCAGATATCAATATGGTTGGATCTATCATGAAAAACTAGATTAATCGAGAGTTTGATGCAACTCTGGTTATCACAATGTATCACCGTCGGATCCATCTGTTGACCAGACAAACCAATAAGTATCTTCCTCATCCATACGACCTCACATGTTGCTCGACTGTCGACATATACTCTGCCTCTACTAAACTGAGTGCAAATGATCTGTGTTTCTTGTTGTACTAGGAAATTGATGCTTATCCTATGCTGAAGACACCCCCTGATGTGCTCTTCCTGTCAAATGGACTCCCTTACCAATCTTTGTCGAACGTCTTGAGGCTTCACTCCCTTTGTCTATTTGCACCATAATCCATACTTTGTAGTTCCTCTAAGCTACCTCAACACATGCTTTCTTGCCTTCCAAAATAGTTTGGTAGGCTTAACCATAGCTTGACTAAGTTGGTTAAATGCGTAGAATATGTTTGGTCATGTGTTCACCAAATACATGAGTGAACCCACAAGATGCCTGTAAAATGTAGCATCCACTACTTCGCCTGAAGTAGCATCCTCCTTCCTCCAGATTTCTGCTAGAGGAGTCTCCATGGGTTTGCTGCCCTCCTTATGGAACTTCTTGAGGATCTCATTGGAATACTTGCCCCGAGATACAAATAAATCCCCATCTCTTTTCCATATTTCCAATCACAAGAAATAATGCAAGAGCCCCATGCTCTTCATCTCAAATTCTCTGACAAGATCCACTTTGAAAGAATTGATGAGTTTCTCATCACTTGTCAGTATCAGATCATCAACATAAAGTATAATAATCAAAAGCTTACCATCTACCACAATATGATAAAGGTTAGCATCCGCTTCACTCTTGGTGAATCCCAACCTGGTGAAATAGTTTTCGATCATAGTGTAGCAAGCATAAGGTACTTGCTTAGCCATACGATGCTTTCTTGAGTCTGCACACATGTGACTCCCTATCTAAGGTCTCAAAACGTTTCAGCTACTTAATGTACACACCTTCCTCAATCACCCCATCGAGGAAGGTTGCCTTTACATCCATTTGATGTATTTGTCATCCCATCCATGTGAGAGTGCAAGGATGGACCTAATTGATGAGTACGTTGGTGCAAAAGTCTCATCACAGTCAATCCCCTCCACCTGAGAGAAACCTTTGGCCACAAATATGGCCTTGTGTTTCTCCACACTCCCATATTCTTCCTGCTTCACCTTGTAGACCCACCTGGATCCTACAACTGACTTCCCCACTAGTCTTGGTACAAATTCCCATTCATTGTTTTTGATAATGGAGCCATACTCCTCAACCATGGCATCAATATGCACTAGTTCCTCCGCTGCTTCCTCAAAATAGGATGGTTCTATCTCAATACCTTCGCTCATAAGAGACATGTATCTAGTGTACCGCTATGGGGACCTTCTCTACCTGCACTATGATGTGGGTGCTCACACATTCTCTCTCGCATATACCAATAATATGTTAGCCTCTCTAGTGCGCTTTCTTCCATCGCTAGTGGATGGCTCTGCATGAGTGGTCTCTCCCACTCTCTATTCCTCTAATTGTGGCTACTCCACATCCTGAGGTTCTTCTTTTGGAGCCAAGATCTCCTCAACTGCATGAAACTCAATCTCCCTCTCAAGGGACAATCAAATTGCTTTATCTTCATCAAATTTCACCTCTTTTGACCATTGTAATCCTATGTGCTAGAAAGTACACCTAATAGTTGTGAGTTGTACTAGTGTACCCCAAAAATATCCCCAACTCTATTGTTTCCTCTAGCTTCTTCCTAGCATATTTGGTTACATGAAAATAAACAGATGAACCAAAAATTTTAAAATATGACACATCTTTTATTTTACCTTAAAAAGCATCCTCTGGTGTACTCATCCTAAGTATCTGATGAGGACTTCTATTCTACACAAATACTAGTGTATTGCATGCTTCCACCCATAGTTGCAACGGTAGGCCTTGATCATGCAACATAGCTCATGCTGCTCCCACAATAGCTATGTTCTTTCTTTGTGTAATCCCATTTTGCTGTGGGTTATGAGGTGTTATCGATCCTCTTCGAATTCCTTCTGAGGCACAAAAGTTCTTGAATTTGTTAGAAATCTATTCTCCACCATTGTCACTCCTCAAATCCTTCACCTTATTCCCTTTATATTTCTCGACAAGTGCCATGAACTCAAAAAAAATTGAAAAACATCTTATCTTTCTTCTGCATGAAAAAAGTCCAACACTTTTTTGAAAAATCATCAACAAAAATGACATAATACTTGTGCTTTGTTGTGCAAGTTGTCGAGAACGGTCCACACACATCTGAGAGAACTCTCTCAAGGATCGCTTTGGCTCAGATTTCCTTATCGTGAAAGGTGGATTTGGTATACTTCCCCAATGTACACCCTTTTCATGTATCTCTTTGCACAAGTGCACCCTTTGGAAGTCCTGTAGAAATATGTTGCATGATCTTCAAAGTGTTGTGGTGTAGATGGCCCAACCTACTGTGCCATAACTCACCGATGTCTCGGCTCTCCACCTTCTCTTCTTTTGTGCTCAAGTTAGCACAATCTTCTACATCCAGTTTGTAGAGGTTTTTTACTCGTACCCCAATCTTTTTCACTTGTCCGTTGGATTTGTGACGAAGGAATGCCTTTCCTTCACTGAATATCACATAGTAACAGAAATCAAATTCTTATTTAAACCAGGAACATACATGACATCTTTTAACGTGAGTGGATTACTTGAATCCCTTTGAAAGGTAACTGTACCTACATCGGTATTGCTATACATCTCGTCGTCACCCATTTATATGTGCTTCTGGAGATCCTTCTCCTCCAAGCTACTGAAGAATTCTTTGTTTCTGGTCATACGGAATGAAGCTCCACTATCAAAGTACCACACAAAACCCATCATTAGTGACACCATGCATGCGATGAGAGTGAAATTTGACTCGAACTGTGAAGCAAGTGCTTCACCTGCTGCTCCTTCTGAGGCCTTCTTGTTGGTATTCTTTTGTGGAAAATTTGTCGCATAGTTCCCATGCTCATGATAGTTGAAACATTTTACCTTTGACAAGAATCGCTTCTTTCCTTCTTTTCCGTACTATGATTTTGAATGGGACACCTTCCCTTTCCCTTTCTTCTCCTTTATAGCCAAGGAAAATTTCTCCTCATCATTAGTGTTTTATGAGGATCCATATTTGGTGCTCCTCTGAATTTCTTCTTATACCAAGTCACACCATAATCTCTCCCAATCTGGTAGCTTCTCCCTCCCATTCATAGATGCCTGGTAGTTATGCCAACTCTTAGGAAGGCCTAGAAGTGTTAGGCTCACCAAATCATCCTAGGAAAATGTTACCCCAGCACTTCCAAGCTCATCTCGACATTGAGTGAACTTTGTCAATTATTTTTGGATCGTGTCACCCTTCTCCATCTTGATATTTTTGAGCTTGTATTTCAGCAACAGCTTCCTGTGGTCGTTGCTATCCTGAAGCAGATTTGTTAACATCTTCCACATAGCATATGGAGCTTCCTTTCCATGGATATTCGAGACAATATGATCTCGAAGTCCTTATAACAAGACCCTTCTCGCCTTTGCTATATTCTTCTTCCATGCATCAATAAGTTGAGCATCTGCTGTTGCAGACTAGGGAATATCACTATCTATGAATGCCTTCAATCTATTCCCCTCTAGTACATATGGTCAAAATTTCGACACTTTAGTTCATATTATCGGAAATTTCCCCAAGTTTTCTCATTTTTTTTAATCCCGCCAATGAGCGTCGCTCTAGTGACGTCTTTGGAATAATGTCGTAACAACGACGTTTAGGAAAATCGTTGGAATACTGACGTTTCAGGACAAACCGTCGGAATACCAACGTTTAGGAGACATACATTGATCTTGCGACGTTTAGGAGACATACGTTGGTGTTGTGACATTTAGGGATATCGTCGGTCTTGCGACATTAAAGGTGAAACTGTCGGAATATCGACGTTTAGGAGACATATGTCGGTCTTGCGACGTTTAAGGATGCCGTCGGTCTTGCATCATTTAGGGCCAAGTGTCAGTCTTGCAACTTTTAGGAGCCAACTCGTCGGTCTTACGATGTTAATGGAAAACACATGGAAATTTATTTTGGCGGCCTATTTAAATTTATTTTCCCGCTTTGCTTGTTCGGTGCTAATTCCGCTTTTTTGTTTTCTTCACAAAGAATGGGTTTCGAGTATTTTCTGCTTCAAGGGTTTCCTGATAGAGAAAATCACAATACAGGGTTTAGGGCGCATTATTGCAATAATAGAAATTTTGGAATTTGAAGTTTGAACAGACCCCAAATCATTCATTTCCTTCCTGGTTGAAGTTCTATAGTTGAGACATGAATTTTTATGAAGAGGGAGGTTGAATCCCCTCTCATTTTCTGCTAGACACGATTTCTCTTACTGCAAGGAACATTTTGCTGCCATTTTATGGGTCGTTATGTTGTCTACTTGAGCAAGTCTAGCCACTATTTGGGTGTCGAAAAGCTGTTGTGTGTTGGAAAGTCAACCTCAATTCCTTCCAGGAATTCAACTAATTCACAAGGAAGTTCGCCTACTTTAAAATCACAACCTTGGAAACTAGCAGCAATCCCTGGTTTTTCACTTGATGCACCTCCAAATTTAAGGACTACTATGCTAGAGCGACCTCCTTCAGCTACGAGAGGTAGACCTGGAGCTCCAAGTGCTGCACGATCTGTTAATGAGGCACCCATTGTAGGTAGTAGGCCAAGAAGACAATCATGCTCTCCAAGTGTCACAAGAGGAAGAATTTCAAATGACAGCTAGAACAGTGACCGGTCCAGTGTACAATCTAGCAAATCACATAATATTGGTAATAACATTTCATTTTCAGGTGTAATTGGCAGAAAGATGGTTGAAAAGGTGTTGAATGCAAAAGAGCAACCCCAAAACAACAAGAAGAGCAATTATTTGTGAGGTCTATCTCATCTACAACACAGGCTAAATGGCCAGTGAAGTCATTATTATCTCCAGGTAGCATAGACTTTGGAAGGACGCTCTCAAAAAAATCTTTGGATATGGCTTTAAGACACATGGTACTATGTTATGCTTGTGTGTTTCTAACTTGGAATTAGAGCCTAATTGAAGATTTGTGTCTAGGCTTTTGTTTGTATGACAAATTTCAGGATTTATTATTATTTGAAAATTTTGACTGTCCATTGATGATAAATATTTGGATATGGCTTTAAGACACATGGAATCCTTATTGGACTAGACCATGAACACATATTAATGTATCTACCTATATGAAGAGGCACTAATTTAATGATTTTATGTAGAGATGGATACAAAACTTCATCAACATTTAATGGATATCTGACAGTTGGGAACTCTTTTTGATGCCCTTGTATTGTTATCAGGCCTTGTATATATTTTTAACAAAATCAACGGGTATTAATTGTTATATGAGCTCAAGTCATACAAAAAAATTCAGATGTCAATGTCAAAATGCCGGACTAAAACTAATAGCTAGATTTGGTATATCTTGTACATATGGGATTAAAGGCAAATTCATGGATCTTAAACAATAAACCAGTGTTTGCATGGGAACACTCCTAGGCCTCTTGCTCCTGATCCCGCTCCTTTTACGGAAGACCAAAGAATAGATTTATTTCATATCGAGACACTGAAAAATGCACCTATAATCATAATTTTAAAACTACTCAGAATTTGACTGAACCACCTATCAACTAAGGTTTTAACCCAACCTCAGATCAACTCAGATACAGTGACTCAGTTTTCAATTCAGATTGACTCGGGACAATTAGGATCAAATGACTCAGATTGATCGGTTAACTTGTGGACCTCAAATCGGCTATTTAAGTCAGCCAAGAATTGAGAGTGTTATAACACACTATAAATATTATGTTAGGAGTTGCATTGTGCGTTTGTGTGTGTCAAAATATATAATTAGAATCTCATCGCTAGTGAATGTATAAATGCTTGCAGTGGATGTGTCTTTGATAATATTGAATTACTTAGCATTTTATACTATGCTATTTTCTGATAAGAAATCATGTATTTTTCAAATAAGAAAGTATGTCAACATTTTTGAAATGTGGGTGTAAAAAAAATGTTGACTAATTAATAATAAAGTGAAACGTGATAAAAATAATAAAATTCAATTTGTTATATGGAAATTTTGTTTTTGTTAATAAAATTATGAACAATTTATTTCATAAAATTGTAATATACATATTACATTAACATATATAAATTAAAATAATGATTTAGGCAACCGTCTCACTCTGATCTATGCAAAATGAGTCAAACACTCTGCTCAACCAGCCTTGCTCACGCATTCCTGGAGGAATTGTGTCCCTATTAATAAGGACATTCCCAAGAATTGATTGTGCAATTCCTTCAAAGCATCCTGATGACCTCATGCATGTCGTGCACAATTTTCTAATTATACAACTGATAGGTATCTTCCCTTTAACCTGAATCTCAACTGCGCCTTCCTTAGAACTGACTTGCAACAACTATTTATAGTGAATTATCAGTTAACTGATTGATCACTACTTGTGAATTAAATAAGATTTAATTCAATGGGCCTATCACTAGCTCATCTCTCAGTTAGAACTAGTTAAACTGATTTTAACTCAATTAATTGAGTTAACTAATTACAACTCATAAATAACTATAACTAGACCCCCTAAAATCTATGAAGAACTCTACATGCCTCAAGTTTGACCCCCAACTCGAATTATTTGAGCTAACTAAGTATTCCTGACTCAGTTAACACTTACAAGTTCGTAGGAGATGAAATTACAATTTCTCTTCAAATTTAATTAAGGGAAAATTAAATCAAAAGCCCCATTGGGTGCCATTTCAACACTCCCTCTTAAAAAAAAAGGTATTATCTGCTACCCCGATCCTGCCTCTGTGGAATTCGAATTTGCTTCTTGCTAACGCCTTCATCAAGATTTTTGCATCCTTATCCTCCATGGGAATGTACTCTAATGACATAATCCGCCTCTGAACACAATCTTTGAGATGGTGATGCCAGATATCAATATGGTTGGATCTATCATGAAAAAATAGATTAATTGAGATTTTGATGCAACTCTGGTTATCATAATGTATCACCGTCGGATCCATCTGTTGACCAGACAAACCAATAAGTATCTTCCTCATCCATACGACCTCAC
This sequence comes from Pinus albicaulis, assembly GCA_034641835.2. Classification (NCBI taxonomy): domain Eukaryota; kingdom Viridiplantae; phylum Streptophyta; class Pinopsida; order Pinales; family Pinaceae; genus Pinus; species Pinus albicaulis. Next base: position 355,180,710 of record CM076580.1, read on the forward strand.
ATGTTGCTCGACTGTCGACATATACTCTGCCTCTACTAAACTGAGTGCAAATGATCTGTGTTTCTTGTTGTACTAGGAAATTGATGCTTATACTATGCTGAAGACGCCCCCTGATGTGCTCTTCCTATCAAATGGACTCCCTTACCAATCTTCGTCGAACGTCTTGAGGCTTCACTCCCTTTGTCTATTTGTACCATAATCCATACTTTGTAGTTCCTCTAAGCTACCTCAACACATGCTTTCTTGCCTTCCAAAATAGTTTGGTAGGCTTAACCATAGCTTGACTAAGTTGGTTAAATGCGTAGAATATGTTTGGTCATGTGTTCACCAAATACATGAGTGAACCCACAAGATGCCTGTAAAATGTAGCATCCACTACTTCGCCTGAAGTAGCATCCTCCGTCCTCCAGTTTCCTGCTAGAGGAGTCTCCATGGGTTTTCTGCCCTCCTTATGGAACTTCCTGAGGATATCATTGGAATACCTGTGCCGAGATACAAATAAATCCCCATCTCTTTTCCATATTTCCAATCACAAGAAATAATGCAAGAGCCCCATGCTCTTCATCTCAAATTCTCTGACAAGATCCACTTTGAAAGACTTGATGATTTTCTCATCACTTGTCAGTATCAGATCATCAACATAAAGTATAATAATCAAAAGCTTACCATCTACCACAATATGATAAAGGTTAGCATCCACTTCACTCTTGGTGAATCCCAACCTGGTGAAATAGTTTACGATCATAGTGTAGTAAACATGAGGTGCTTGCTTTAGCCCATACGATGCTTTCTTGAGTCTGCACACATGTGACTCCCTATCTAAGGTCTCAAAACCTTTCAGCTACTTAATGTACACATCTTCCTCAATCACCCCATCGAGGAAGGTTGCCTTTACATCCATTTGATGTATTTGTCATCCCATCCATGTGAGAGTGTAAGGATGGACCTAATTGATGAGTACGTTGCGACTGGTGCAAAAGTCTCATCACAATCAATCCCCTCCACCTGAGAGAAACCTTTGGCCACAAATGTGGCCTTGTGTTTCTCCACACTCCCATCTTCTTCCTGCTTCACCTTGTAGACCCACCTGGATCCTACAACTGACTTCCCCACTAGTCTTGGTACAAATTCCCATTCATTGTTTCTGATAATGGAGTCATACTCCTCAACCATGGCATCAAGATGCACTAGTTCCTCCACTGCTTCCTCAAAATAGTATGGTTCTATCTCAATACCTTCGCTCATAAGAGACATGTATCTAGTGTACCGCTATGGGGACCTTCTCTACTTGCACTGTGATGTGGGTGCTCACACATTATCTCTCGCATATACCAATAATATGTTAGCCTCTCTAGTGCGCTTTCTTCCATCGCTAGTGGATGGCTCTGCATGAGCGGTCTCTCCCACTCTCTGTTCCTCTACTTGTGGCTGCTCCACATCCCGAGGTTCTTCTTTTGGAGCTAAGATCTCCTCAACTGCATGAAAATCAAGCTCCCTCTCAAGGGACAATCAAATTGCTTTATCTTCATCGAATTTCACCTCTTTTTACCATTGTCATCCTATGTGCTGGAAAGTACACCTAATGTTTGTGAGTTGTACTAGTGTACCCCAAAAATATCCCCAACTCTATTGTTTCCTCTAGCTTCTTCCTAGCATATTTGGTTACATGAAAATAAGATGAACCAAAAATTTTAAAATATGACACATCTTTTATTTTACCTAAAAAAGCCTCCTCTGGTGTATTCATCCCAAGTATCTGATGAGGACTTCTATTCTACACAAATACTAGTGTATTGCATGCTTCCACCCATAGCTGCAACGGTAGGCCCTGATCATGCAACATAGCTCATGCTGATCCCACAATAGCTATGTTCTTTTTGTAATCCCATTTTTTTGTGGGTTATGAGGTGTTATTGATCCTCTTCGAATTCCTTCTGAGGCACAAAAGTTCTTGAATTTGTTAGAAATCTATTCTCCACCATTGTCACTCCTCAAATCCTTCACCTTATTCCCTTTATATTTCTCGACAAGTGCCATGAACTCACAAAAAATTGAAAAACATCTGATATTTCTTCTGCATAAAGAAAATCCAACACTTTCTTGAAAAATCATCAACAAAAATGACATAATACTTGTGCTTTGTTGTGGAAGTTGTCGAGAACGGTCCACACACATCTGAGAGAACTCTCTCAAGGATCACTTTGGCTCAGATTTCCTTATCGTGAAAGGTGGATTTGGTATACTTCCCCAATGTACATCCTTTTCATGTATCTCTTTGTGCAAGTGCACCCTTTGTAAGTCCTGTAGAAATATGTTGCATGATCTTCAAAGTGTTGTGGTGTAGATGGCCCAACCTACTGTGCCATAACTCACCGATGTCTCGGCTCTCCACCTTCTCTTCTTTTGTGCTCAAGTTAGCACAATCTTCTACATCCAGTTTGTAGAGGTCTTTTACTCGAACACCAATATTTTTCACTTTTCCGTTGGCTTTGTGACGAAGGAATGCCTTTCCTTCACTGAATATCACATCATAGCCACGATATTACAACATAGTAACAGAAATCAAATTCTTATTTAAACCAGGAACATACATGACATATTTTAACGTGAGTGGATTACTTGAATCCCTCTGAAAGGTAACTGTACCTACATCGGTATTGCTATACATCTCGTCGTCACCCATCTATATGTGCTTCTGGAGATCCTTCTCCTCCAAGCTACTGAAGAATTCTTTTTTTCTGGTCATACGGAACGAAGCTCCACTATCAAAGTACCACACAAAACCCATCATCAATGACACCATGGATGCGATGAGAGTGAAATTTGACTCGAACTGTGAAGCAAGTGTTTCACCTGCTGCTCCTTCTGAGGCCTTCTTGTTGGTATTCTTTTGTGGAAAATTTGTGGCATAGTTCCCATGCTCATGATAGTTGAAAAATTTTACCTCTGACAAGAATCGCTTCTTTCCTGCTTTTCCGTACTCTGATTTGGAATGGGACACCTTCCCTTTCCCTTTCTTCTCCTTTACAGCCAAGGAAAATTTCTCCTCATCATTAGTGTTTGATGAGGATCCATATTTGGTGCTCCTCTAAATTTCTTCTTGTACCAAGTCACACCATAATCTCTCCCAATATGGTAGCTTCTCCCTCCCATTCATAGATTCCTAGTAGCTATGCCAACTCTTAGGAAGGCCTAGAAGTGTTAGGCTCACCAAATCATCCTGGGAAACTGTTACCCCAGCACTTCCAAGCTCATCTCGACATTGAGTGAACTTTGTCAATTATTTTTGGATCGTGTCACCCTTCTCCATCTTGATCTTTCTGAGCTTGTATTTTAGCAACAACTTCCTGTGGTCGTTGCTATCCCGAAGAATATTTGTTAACATCTTCCACATAGCATATGGAGCTTCCTTTCCATGGATATTCGAGACAATATGATCTCGAAGTCCTTATAACAAGATCCTTCTCACCTTTGCTATATTCTTCTTCCATGCATCAAGAAGTTGAGCATATGCTGCTATAGACTAGGGAATATCACTATCTATGAATGCCTTCAATTTGTTCCCCTCACTAGTACATATGGTCAAAATTTCGACACTTTAGTTCATATTATTGGAAATTTCCCCAATTTTTCTCATTTTTTTTTAATCCCGCCAACAAGCGTCGCTCTAGTGACGTCTTTGGAATAACGTCGTAACAACGACGTTTAGGAAAATCGTTGGATTACTGACGTTTTAGGACAAACCGTCGGAATACCAACGTTTAGGAGACATACGTTGATCTTGCAATGTTTAGGAGACATACGTCGGTGTTGCGACATTTAGGGATATCGTCGGTCTTGCGACATTAAAGGTGAAACCGTCGGAATATCGATGTTTAGGAGACATACGTCGGTCTTGCGACGTTTAGGGATGCCGTCGGTCTTGCATCATTTAGGGCCAAGTGTCGGTCTTGCAACTTTTAGGAGCCAACCCGTCGGTCTTACGATGTTAATGGAAAACACATGGAAATTTATGTTGGTGGCCTATTTAAATTTATTTTCCCGCTCTGCTTGTTCGGTGCTAATTCCGCTTTTTCGTTTTCTTCACAGAGGATGGGTTTTCGAGTATTTTCTGCTTCAAGGGTTTCCTAACAGAGAAAATCACAATACAGGGTTTAGGGCGCATTATTGCAATAATACAAATTTTGGAATTTGAAGTTTGAACAGACCCCAAATCGTTCATTTCCTTCCTGGTTGAAGTTATATAGTTGAGACATCAATTTTTATGAAGAGGGAGGTTGAATCCCCTCTCATTTTCTGCTAGACACAATTTCTCTTACTGCAAGGAACATTTTTCTGCCATTTTATGGGTCGTTATGTTGTCTACTTGAGCAAGTCTAGCCACTATTTGGGTGTCTCAAAGCTGTTGTGTGTTGGAAAGTCAACCTCAATTCCTTCCAGGAATTCAACTCCTTCACAAGGAAGTTCGCCTACCTTAAAATCACAACCTTGGCAACTAGCAACAATCCCTGGTTTTTCACTTGATGCACCTCCAAATTTAAGGACTACTATGCTAGAGCGACCTCCTTCAGCTACGAGAGGTTGACCTGGAGCTGCAAGTGCTGCACGATCTGTTAATGAGGCACCCATTGTAGGTAGCAGGCCAAGAAGACAGTCATGCTCTCCAAGTGTCACAAGAGGAAGAATTTCAAATGACAGCCAGAACGGTGACCGGTCCAGTGTACAATCTAGAAAATCACATAATATTGGTAATAAAATTTCACTGTTAGGTGTAATTGGCAGAAAGATGGTTGAAAAAGTGTTGAATGCAAAAGAGCAACCCCAAAACAACATGAAGATCAATTATTTGTGAGGTCTATCTCATATACAACACAAGCTAAATGGCCAGTGAAGTCAGTATTATCTCCAGGTAGCACAGACTTTGGAAGGACACTCTCAAAAAAATCTTTGGATATGGCTTTAAGACACATGGTACTATGTTATGCTTGTGTGTTTCTAACTTGGAATTAGAGCCTAATTGAAGATTTGTGTCTAGGATTTTGTTTGTATGACAAATTTCAGGATCTATTATTATTTGAAAATTTTGACTGCCCATTGATGATAAATATTTGGATATGGCTTTAAGACACATGGAATCCTTATTGGACTAGACCATGAACGCATATTAATGTATCTACCTATATGAAGAGGCACTAATTTAATGATTTTATTTAGAGATGGATACAAAACTTCATCAGCATTCAATGGATATCTGACAGTTGGGAACTCTTTTTGATGCCCTTGTATTGTTATCAGGCCTTGTATATATTTTTAACAAAATCAACAGGTATTAACTGTTATATGAGCTCAAGTCATACAAAAAATTCAGAAGTAAATGTCAAAATTCCGGACTAAAACTCATAGCTAGATTTGGTATATCTTGTACACATGGGATTAAAGGAAAATTCATGGATCTTAAACAATAAACCAGTGTTTGCATGGGAACACTCCTAGGCCTCTTGCTCCTGCTCCCACTCCTTTTACGAAAGACCAAAGAATAGATTTATTTCATATCGAGACACTGAAAAATGCACCTACAATCATAATTTTAAAACTACTCAGAATTTGACTGAACCACCTATCAACTAAGGTTTTAACCCAACCTCAGATCAACTCAGATACAATGACTCAGTTTTCAACTCAGATTGACTCGGGACAATTAGGATCAAATGACTTAGATTGATCGGTTAACTTGTGGACCTCAAATCGGCTATTTAAGTCAGCCAAGAATTGAGAGTGTTATAACACACTATAAATATTCTGTTAGGAGTTGCATTGTGCGTGTGTGTGTGTCAAAATATGCAATTAGAATCTCATCGCTAGTGAATGTATAAATGCTTGCAGTGGATGTGTCTTTGATAATATTGAATTACTTAGCATTTTATACTATGCTATTTTCTGATTTGTTATTGAAATATGACAAACTCAATAAATGATTTTCCCTGAGAGTTGTTATAGATGTTTATGCATAAAACCTTCACAAGGGTCATCATGCTCTGACTCTATCTCTAGAGAAGATGTTTGTCTTTGTAGGATGAGAAGTTACTTGTGTTGGGAATTATGATATGCACAACTATACAGAGTTAATTGTGGAAATATTACATTTCTTTTTGATCTAGCACCTCAAATTATATGACATAGTTGTGCATTGTGTTGTTATTTTTGTAGGCTAATGCGCCAATAATTAAGATCAACCTACACTAGGAAGTGATCTCCTTGTATAATGGTGTTTTGTATTCAAAGTGCACCATGTGGTTAATGAAAATGTCTAGTGAGAGGATTTCCAAGTGGTGACATTGAAAATCATTCGGACCTTCTTAAGGGTGAAAGAGTAAAAGTGGGGCCAATTTCAGATCTAAAACACTTTTTTGTACGTTTATACAATTACTATCATGAAAAGGGGCTTTGGTGTATTGTGACTCAGTGGATAGTTGAGATTTCATGTTTGGGATTCACCATTGGTGTCTCAAGTTTGATCTTATTATTTTTGGATTGGCAGGGTCTCAGAAAATGTGGACTTGCAGTTGGATTAGGCAGTAAGCCTTGTGACCTTGTTAAGGAGGCATTCCATAATAATCCTTTTAGGCCATTTACTGTTTTCACTGGGGTGGTGGTTGTATATTTAGGGATATTTTCATTATCTTTTGGATGTTACATTTGAAAATTTTAGTGACTGAAAGATATCTAGATGTCTGCGATTTTTATAAGAATAGGTCCTCTCTCTCTCTCTCTCTCTTTGATAAATGGATTGTAGATTAGGATTTAATTTTATGATCTACAAAAGCAGAGTAATATCCATTCAAAAGACTAGAGACATTGTTGTGTGTGCCTCTTTTGCAACCTCAAAATTATAGATCGAGAAATACAAACAATCTCCTAGTCATTTGTGTTGGAAAAGACCATTGAATTTCAAATATCAATTATACCACAAATATCAATTGCATCATAGTCTGATAGAATATATACAACACCAATTAATGGTTTGGCTAGACAATCTAAAGCTCGTAAGTTATACTTCCTTTTCCATATTGGCCTAGGTTCATCCACCAACAACGATGCAGATTTTAGGGGACTTATAATAGGCATGTAAGTGGTGTTATCAAAAGGATTAAACTCTAAAGATACCTGTTTTTTTGGAGACTCCTCATTGGTCATAAACATTTAGTAGGAAAGGAGATCTAAAGAAATAAAAAATTATATTTTGGTGATAGAATCCATGACTTCCTCCTTTTAGTCAAAAGTTTTCAAGTTATCACATCAAGAGGAGGAGAAATAAAAATGCTGCTAAACTTAAAAATTTGGAGTCCTCATTGGAAAAAAGACACTACTTATTGAAAGAATACTTGTCCTAAATTTAACATGCAAATAATATGGAATGAATACCTTCCTGTAGACAATATTAAAGGCTATTGAAGCAAATAACTCTACTTGCATGCAAAGCATTGAATTTTAAATCCCTTTTTTCACGTTCACTTCCCATATTCAATACTACACTATTGAAAAGTGAGGCCTAAGTAAATATCAAAAACTCAATTCTTACAAGAGAACACCTATAGGATTTTTATATCTGTGTATATTTCCCTTTTTGAAGCAGAAATTCATGGAATGCAAAGTTGATACGTAAAGGAAAAAGAGGCCTTGCAAACCCAAATGTCAATGCATTTGCAAGGGAACTAAGAAACATAAAACAACTTGGGTAGAAAAATTAAGGATACGTAGACATTGACAGTAATGAAAAATTATATTTCTTTGAGGGAAAAGTTGGCAGGGTCCAGGTATCTTGGAGAATTTCCATGGACAGTCTACCTTGGTTCTAAATCCATTTTTAGAAAACCTTATAGAAAACACCAGAATAAATACTGAGGATCTCAAATCAACAGTGAACTCTACATAAGTGTTTACAATCAAAATAAAAACAAAGGAAAAACTCATGAAAAACCGTATTGTGAATAAAATTGTTAATACACCACCAATGATACTATCAAAATTTCAAATGATAGCCGGAACAGTGACCAGTCCAGTGTACAATCTAGCAAATCACATAGTATTGGTAATAACATTTCAGTGTCAGGTGTAATTGGCAACAATATGGTTGAAAAGGTGTTGAATGCAAAAGAGCTGCCCCAAAACAATAGGAAGATCAATTATCTGTGAGGTCTATCTCAACTACAACACAAGCTAAACGACCAGTGAAGCCAGTATTATCTCCAGAGAGCACAGGCTTTGGAAGGACGCTCTCAAAAAAATCTTTGGATATGGCTTTAAGACACATGGTACTATGTTATGATTGTGTGTTTCTAACTTGGAATTAGAGCTTAATTGAAGATTTGTGTCTAGGATTTTGTTGTATGAAAAATTTCAGGATTTATTATTATTTGAAAATTTTGACTGCCCATTGATGATAAATATTTGGATATGGCTTTAAGACACATGGTACGATGTTATGCTTTGGAATTTGAGCTTATTTTAAGATTTGTATCTAGGGTTCTATTTGTATGACAAATCTAATATTTTAGGATTATTTGCAAAATTTGACTGCCCATTGATGATGGAAATGTGCATTGCTTGAGAGCCTTAGTTGTATGGAAGGATATTGTAGAGCCTTAGTTGTATGTATAAGATATTGTAGAGTTGTGAAAGCCTAGTTAATATATGGTTTTTCCTTAAATGAAGAATGCTAACTCATCGATTATTTTGCATGCAATGTCTATTGTTTTCTTGGGTTACCCATGAATTATTTTATAGCCCTGGCTACCCTAGAGGAAGCCAAGATGAGCCTTCTGAGTATGTCTTTAAATGGTTCTATGATCTATTTGAGTTTTATATACACCTAGTTAAAGGTGTCTCCAACATGACTCTTGTTTGGCTTATGTAGATTTCTTACATGAACAATCATTAAATTTCTCATTAGAAGTGTACGAAGATACTTAGCAGTAGATATATTTAAGAGTGTTCTTCTGAGCGTCTCATTGTTTGAACTTCGTTCGTTAAATATTGAAGCATATAATGACTGCAGAAGTATGATTGGAAATTTTGACTTAATTGTTCTCGACAATAGTAGGAACCTGTAGCTTTTGAAAAACAAAGCAGGGGTGAAAATTCAATGAATACAAAAGCTGCCAAGGTGACAATGACTACAAAGAAGGCCAAGGTGATTTTCATTTCCAAGTAAATCCAGTCAACATTAGGTTGGATATACATTACATTCAAATTACTTCAATTGTATTTGGGGATTCATATGGAGATGATATGGGTCAGCTAATTACAAACTATATATTCATCCCAAAGTACACACCGTTTTCTATGTTTTGATTCATTATTAGTTGAATTAGTACTGGGATTTAATAGAAGACATTATGAGATTTACATTATGAGATTTACTTGAAGTAACCTTCAGTGAAAATTTGTCAAATTTTTCAGGATATCACTTCTTTTAGGCTATTAAAAGTTGAAACTAAGGGTCATCCAGTGAGATGTGAGAAATAAAAACATGGCATACGATGCCTATGGTTTCCCTAGGCCACCCATTAATTTCTATATAGGCATGGCTTTATTAGAGGAAGTGAAGCCGAGCATTCTGAATATGAATTAAAAATGTAAATGAACTTACAAATCTCCAAGCATTATTCTAAGCTATCACAAAAAGGTAGTGTGGGATCATCCTGTTGAAATTGCAAATCTGCAAGCATTCTTCTATGTTAATCTACTTCATATGTCCCTTTGACTATTGTTTTGTATTTTTATTCTGTAGAGAAAGGTGAAAATATATGTTGTTTTTGTTGGTCCAAAGAACTGCCCATATGCTAATATTGAAGACATGGCTTGTTGTAGACTTCCTATCATCCATGGATCCTGCTCAATCTAAGTTTGACTGGCCACACAAATGAGTTTCTTTGCTTTTCCCAAATAGAAGGCCAAAATCCAATGTTCCCTTTAAATGTTGAAACACCCTGTTTGCGGCTATTCAATGTTATGTTTTTTAGTTTGCAGGAATATATAGCTCAACTGTTCAGTGTTATGTTTTTTAGTCTACAGGGATATACAACTAATTACATAGTCTGGTGGAAGTAAGATAGATAAAGTTCCCAGTAGTTGCTTGTAGACTAACTCATTAACTTCCTTTGAATCAATCTTGGTTGAAAGTTTTCATGTGTTAGACTTACATGTAGATGGAATTTTACAATCTGCCATCATGAAGATGCCTAACAAACCTTGGGCATGTTTTGTTTGTAAAACAAAGATATGATTGCTTTTCAAATTCTACACCTAAGCAACAATGTAGGATACTTAAATTTGTCATGTTTAAAGCTAAACATAACTTGAATTTAAGAAGTGGAATACCAAATTGGTCACGTTTTTTTTACATGTATGTTCTTCATTCCCCAAATTGTGAGTGATTATGATTATGGTATGGCCAAGTTTGTTACAGTTTGGGGAGCACATGTTTTCCTGTACATTGCTAGCTGAACGCATTTCATAAGGGACTGAGTTTAAAGTGCTTTCTTGGCCGAGTTAGACGCAGAGACCAAGACACTCATTCCTGTGCGTATTGGATGAGTCAAGGCATTCTACTCCCATAGCAAGGTCTACACTTCTTGCAACAAGGCCATCATCAAGACCCTCCACACCAACAAGGCATCCATCAACTCCAAACCTAAGCCAAAGTAATTCTGGTCCACCACCAGCCTGTTCTTCTTCTATTGGAAATTCAACCTCAATGCCTTCCAAGAATTCAGCTCCTTCATGAGGAAGTTCACCTACTTTAAAATCACAACCTTGGAAACCAGCAACAATCCCTAGTTTTTCACTTGATGCACCTCCAAATTTAAGGACTATTATGCCAAAGCGACCTCCTTAAGCTACGAGAGGTAGACCTGGAGCTCCAAGTGCTGCACAATCTATTAATGAGGCACCCATTGCAAGTAGCAGGCCAAGAATACAGTCATGCTCTCCAAGTGTCACAAGAGGAAGAATTTCAAATGATAGCCAGAACAATGACCGGTCTAGTGTACAATCTAGAAAATCACATAGTATTCGTAATAACATTTCAGTGTCAGGTGTAATTGGCAGCAAGATGGTTGAAAAGGTGTTTAATGAAAAAGAGCTACCCCAAAACAACAAGAAGATCAATTATCTGTGAGGTATATCTCATCTACAACATAAGCTAAATGGCCAATGAAGCCAGTATTATCTCCAGATAGCACAGGCTTTGGAAGGACGCTCTCAAAAAAATCTTTGGATATGGCTTTAAGACACATGGTACTATGTTATGCTTGTGTGTTTCTAACTTGGAATTAGAGCTTAATTGAAGATTTGTGTCTAGGCTTTTGTTTGTATGACAAATTTTAGGATTTAGTATTATTAGAAAAATTTGACTCCCCATTTATGATAAATATTTGGATATGGCTTTAAGACACATGGTATGATGTTATGTTTTGGAATTTGAGCTTATTTTAAGATTTGTATATAGGGCTCTATTTGTATGAAAAATCTCATATTTTAGCATTATTTTCAAAATTTGACTGCCCATTGATGATGGCAATGTGCTTTGCTTGAGAGCCTTAGTTGTATGGAAAGATATTGTAGAGCCTTATTTGTATGTATAAGATATTGTAGAGTTGTGAAAGCCTAGTTCATATATGGTTTTTCATTAAATGAAGAATTCTAACTCATCGATTATTTTGCATGCAATGTCTATTGTTTTCTTAGGTTACCCATGAATTATTTTATAGCCCTGGCTACCCTAGAGGAAGCCAAGATGAGCCTTCTGAGTATGTCTTTAAATGGTTCTCCGATCTATCTGAGTTTTATCTACACGTAGTTAAAGGTGTCTCCAACATGACTTTTGTTTGGCTTATGTAGATTTCTTACATGAACAGTCATTAAGTTGCTCATTAGAAGTGTACAGAGATACTTAGCAGTAGATATATTTAAGAGTGTTCTTCTGAGCGTCTCATTTTTTGAACTTTGTTAATTAAATATTGAAGCATATAATGACTGCAGAAGTATGATTGGAAAATTTGACTTAATTGTTCTCAACAATAGCAGGAACTTGCAACTTTTGACAAACAAAGCAAGGGTGAAAATTCAGTGAATACAAAGGCTGCCAAGGTGACAATGACTACAAAGAAGGCCAAGGTGATTTTCATTTACAAGTAAATCCAGTCAACATTGGGTTGGATATACATTACATTCAAATTCCTTCAATTGTATTTGGGGATTCATATGGAGATGATATGGGTCAGCTAATTACAAACTATATATTCATCCCAAATTACAAACCGTTTTCTATGTTTTGATTCATTAGTAGTTGAATTAGTACTGGGATTTAATAGAAGACATTATGAGATTTACCTGAAGTAACCTTCAGTGAAAATCTGTCAATTTTTTCCGGATATCACTTGTTTTAGGCCATTAAAAGTTGAAACTAAGGGTCATCCAGTGAGATGTGAGAAATAAAAACATGGCATACGATGCCTATGGTTTCCCTAGGCTACCCATTAATTGTTATATAGTCATGGCTTTCTTAGAGGAAGTGAAGCTGGGCATTTTGAGTATGAATTAAAAATGTAAATGAACTTACAAATCTCCAAGCATTCTTCTAAGCTATCACAAAAAGGTAGTGTGGGATCATCCTGATGAAATTGCAAATCTGCAAGCATTCTTTTATGCTAATCTACTTCACATGCCCCTTTGACTATTTTTTTGTATTTTTATTCTGTAGAGAAAGGTGAAACTATATGTTGTTTTTGTTGGTCGAAAGAACTACCCATATGCTAAGACTGAAGACATGGCTTGTTGTAGACTTCCTGTCATCCATGGATCCTGCTCAATCTAAGTTTGAATGGCCATACAAATGAGTCTCTTTGCTTTTCCCAAATAGAAGGCCAAAATCCAACGTTCCCTTTACATGTTGGAACACCCTGTTTGCGGTTGTTTAGTGTCATGTTTTTTAGTTTGCAGGAATATATAGCTCGACTGTTCAGTGTTATGTTTTTTCGTCTGTAGGGATATACAACTAATTGCATAGTCTGGTGGAAGTAAGATAGATAAAGTTCCCACTAGTTGCTTGTAGACTAACTCATTAACTTCCTTTGAATCAATCTTGGTTGAAAATTTTTGTGTGTTAGACTTACATGTAGATGAAATTTTACAATCTGGCATCATGAAGATGCCTAACAAACCTTGGGCATGTTTTATTTGTAAAACAAAGATATGATTGTTTGTCAAATTCTACACCTAAGCAACAATGTAGGATACTTAAATTTGTCATGTTTAAAGCTAAACATAACTTGAATTTAAGAAGTGGAATACCAAATTGGTCACATATTTTTTACATGTATGTTCTTCGTTCCCCAAATTGTGAGTGATTATGATTATGGTGTGGCCAAGTTTGTTACTGTTTGGGGAGCACACTTTTTCTTGTACATTGCTGGCTGAATGCATTTCATAAGGGACTGAGTTTAAAGTGCTTACTTGGCTGAGTTAGATGCAGATACCAAGACACCCATTCCTGTGTGTATTTATCAGTCCACAGGTTACACATTTTCGAGGAGTGTTGAGTTTCATCGAGACATTGTATGACTGTTGCTTCACATAAAGATATAACACTGATGGGATCTCTCTCTTATAGCATTCACTACTGATAATACTCAGAGACTGAGCTTATTCTGAAGAATGCCTAGCTGAGCCATTTATACTAGGTTCCACTGTGTTATTTTCCAAAGTTGTAATTACGTCATGTATTTAATTATCGTATGGTCGAGAAATATTTTTTTTAAAATATTCTTTTGTTGTCGTCGGTCTTTTGACGACTAGTTTTTTAAAAAATATTTCGTTCCGTCGGTATTCCAACGGCTAGTTTTTTTTTTTTAAATTTGAAACGTCGCTCCAGCGACACTTAGTTTCATCACCGTCATTCTTCCGATGTTTTACTACATTTCACCCTGTCGGTATTCCGATGGCTAATTATTTTAAAAAATAATTTGAAACGTCGCTCTAGCGACACTTAGTTTCATCATCATCGGTCTTTCGACGTTTCAATATGCTTCACTACCATCGGTCTTGCGAAAGATTTTCCCATTTTATAATGTCGGAAGAGCGATGCTCTGGAACGTTGGTATAGCAACGATAGGGTCTCGTCAAAATAGCGACGCTTTTGCTAACGTCGGAATAGCAACACTCAGTACGTAATGTCAGAAGAGCGATGACCGTATGGAAACGTCGGAAAGTGTGTTGCTCTTCCGACACTTAACTGAAGTGTCGGAATTGCGACTCTAAGAGAAACCACGTTTTTCCCCGCCTCAAAGTGTCGCTCTTGGGACGCCTATGTGTCGCAAGAGCGACATTTTGGCCGTTGAAAATTGGGCCAAATGTGCTACTGCCTCTAGCACTGCCTCCGTCCTCTCCTTCCATGCTATGTAATTCGGATTTCCCTCAAGGGCATATTCGAGTCTCAAGCCATTGAAAGAAATCTTGATCTACTGTTGGTCTTGAATAATAAATCTGCAAATTTGAACCTATTCAAAAAAAAGTTTGTTCTTCTCTTTTACTGTGATTCCTGATGCTCTGATACCATGTAGAAATTATCCAAAGGTATTGAGCTCATATTTTAATGTACTAAAACAAAATATTGAATCCTTATACAAATTGTGAAAACCAATTATGATTTCACAATCACATAACAAGTAAGAGAAAGAAGTCAATCAATCGAACAACAAAAGATGTATCTGGGGAAAGCACGCTGCCTAAAACCCCATTATCTGTATATTATATAAATTCAATACCATGAAACAATATAATTCTTTTCTCTCACCGAGAAACTCCTGCACTCTCCCAACTGTCTCACTTTGATCTAGGAATTAAATTAGTCAAACACTTAACCAATTACCAGCCTCTACTCAGCCAACCTTGCCAACGCATTCCTGGAGGATTTGTGTCCCTATTAATAAGGAAATTCCCAATAATTAATTGCACAATTCCTTCAAGGCATCCTGATGACCTCACACATGACCTGTACAATTTTCTAATTATACAATTGATAGTTATCTTCCCTTTAACCTAAATATCAACTGGGCCTTCCTTAGAACTGACATGCAAAAAATATTTATAGTGAATTATCACTTAACTAATTGATCACTACTTGTGAATTAAATCATATTTAATTCACTAGACCTATCACTAGCTCATCACTCAGTTAGAACTAGTTAAACTGATTTTAACTTAATTAATTGAGTTAAATAATTACAACTCACAAATAACTGTAACTGGACCCCCTAAAATATAGGAATAACTCTACATGCCTCCAATTTTACCTCCAACTCTAATTATCTAAGATAACTAAGTCTTCCTGACTCAGTTAAGTGACTTACATGTTAGTATGAGATGAAATTACAATTTCTCTTCCAATTTAATTAAGGGAAAATTAAATCAGAAGCCCACTTGGGTAGCATTTTTACACTAACATAGATCCATCTTGACAAAGGATCTACCACAGGATTAGAGGAATCAAGTCTCTAAAGGTATAAGAGGAATAAAATATCTTAAGGTGTAAAATTTTCCTCAAATTGTGCAATCAAAAAGAAGTTTGCAACTTGAGAGATTTGATCTCTTTGGGCACTTAGTAGATAGTAGTATTTCCGCGTAAATTTTAATTTTTGTAGATATTAAAGTTAATCAAAGTAAATCAACGTCCAGATTCGACTATCAATAAAGTAAATTTTTTTGTCACATTATATTTGGTTTATAATAGTTTTTTTTAATGTTTATAATACAATTGTTTAACCATGTTTCAATCATGGGTTACTCATAACCCAAGATTATCTTACCGTTGCCCCTACGAAGGATCCAGAAGCCCATTTGATCATCTACCATGTGGTAGATCTCCTCTCAGGTTCGATGACAGATAAATGACGACGGTGGTTCGGTGATAGATCAATGGCTAAGGAGGACAAGAGGGAGTTAGAGAGTAACTACCCTTTCCTTCCGCGCGCATCAGGTCCCTCATTCGACTCTAAATCTGTTATGCATCCCTCCTCTGCAATTACTTTACGGTTTATTAATTTCCCTTCAATCTATAGTACTTTTGGCTTCATACCCCTCTCCTATAGATCGTATGTTCATCGAACGATGTATGGAGCACATTCTAAACCCATTTCGCGGTGGAACTTTCTAGGTAAAACAAAATTTCACCCTTCAATTTTTCACTCTATTTTAATTTATTGGTTTATATGATTTTCATGGTTCTTACTTAATGCTTACTAGTTTAACTATGCAGGGAAGATAATTTCACTCTGTACCTTAACTCCATCGACTCCCTTCATGCACAAGAATGCCTTTACCTATCAATTATTTCTCGAGGTAATCTTCAACAATGATAACTAGGTTTTTCCATTGATTTTATTCCTCGATAAAATCGCATAAGTGTGAAGGTTTTTTTTTTTTTTAATGAAACGTGACTCCTTGAATTTTCCTGTCTTACACTGCTTTAGAGCTCAATTTCTTTTTCTTTGTCGTGTATTCTCCTTAGACTCCTAACCTTAATCATTTTCCTCTTGAAGTTGAATATAGTAAGGCACACATTTTCTAGTGCTTTCGTATTGTGAACTTGTATACAAAAACCCAACTGCACTTTTTTCTCTGGTCACAAGGTGTGACTTTTACTATTACAGTTAGACGCGTTAAGAATATTTCAAAAATATGTGTTTATAGTTCCATACTCAGAGAGAGTTCTTGTTTAGGGTAGATATGGTTACGACTTTAAATACACTATGGCGAAGTCAACCTGCAAAGGATTTTGTTGTTATGTAGTCTTTAATGAGGGTTTGCGTCGTTTATGAATTATAATGTTTATTTGAAAAATTTTGTGTCGAGGTTTCAACCTAGAGTGTTAGATATTTTTCTTAACTTATGGCCTTCAAGCCATTCATTTATGCATGTGCTATCAGGGTTCTTTTGTCATAGAAGTTTTGTTAGGTTTTGGGAAAATGTCCAGACTGTGCCAATTATGGATGTTGTTCAAGATTCTTATATATAAAGACTCTGGTTATTCTCTCATTCATGTTTTAGTACTATCATATATATATATAATGTGTTCAAACATTTTGGTGATTTTTTCTAGTTTCATAGATTCTAAATGCACATAAATGTTTCTCAGTCGTGATTGTTATTCTGTATAGGTTAATTTTCTTTGTACTAATGACACTGTAACTACTATAGACTCCTTCCCTCTGATTTATGTTGTATTAATACTCTTAAGAATGTACTTTTGTGTTCCAATTCGTACCCTTTTTAGTTGAAAGGCAATGGGACTGTCCACAGGTTGTTGATTCACAGCTTAAACCCAATACTAACCCATCCCTTATTTCATATTTTCTTTATCATATTACCCAAATAATATAAAATCAATTTTAATGTCATTTACCTTCACGTAATAATATTAACTATCATTAACAAAGATACATAGATACATATGTATTAGATTTTTCTGATATGCCTGCATGATTCTATACTGCACACTTTGGGGTACACATGCCCAGTTCTGCAGGAAACGTTTTCCAATATGCACTCATAGTTTTGTAATATTTATTTTTTGTGTCATACATTCTCTAACAAACATACATTGAACTACACAATACATATCTAATGAATATTCACATCATAGGTTAGTATATTTTTTTTGTATAACATATACTTATTTCCAAATTCAATTTGACTTTTCATTAACTATTAAGATAACCAAATTTTCAAATACTTATCTGTATTCTTCGACTATCAACTACAATATTACAGGAAATAGGACGTTCATCCCAACCTGCGAGAACCAAAATCACTCCTAGTACTCTCCCTGAGCTAATTTCATACTCATACATATTTTTTCTGATTTAACCTAAAAAGGTTTTCCCCTAAACGACCTCGTCCCAACCAGCTTCAGTAAAATGATTTCAATGAGTTCCACTGGCCAACCAGATCAAGAAATCACAATTTTCTAATGTACCATTAACCTTTGTAGTGTCTTGTCAAAGGATTACCAACAATATTTTATCTCTCTCCAATGCCTCAGGTCCCTCATACCCTTTTGGCTTCCTTCTCCACAGAGAAGGCTTTCTTTTCCTCGGAGAGAGTTTGGGAAGATAACAACCAACCCACAATGACCTTCAACCATTTTTTAGTATGGAATTTTTTCCTACATCGTTTCCCCATAACTTGTAGCTGACGCCTAATATATATATATATATATATATATATATATTAAAATAAACATTTTCAAGTAATTTTGTGTTCACAAAACATTTATAATTTATTCAGGTAGGTATTTATTCTAATTCCAAACTGTAGTAATGAAAAGTAAATTTTGAGAGTTACCCCAATAACTGAGGGGTATTACATCCCCCCCCCCTCGAGGGAAACATCGCCCTTAGTGTTTTCTTGCCTCCGGAACAGGCTCAAATATTCTCCCTGCTTAAATTTTTCATCCTCCTAGGTAGCCTCCTCTGGGCTAAAGTGTTTCCATTGCACTTTAACTTGGGAGATAACTCGGTTCCACAACATTTTTTCTCTCGGAACAAGAATACGCAAGGGTTTGACCAGGAATTCCCCGTCTGCTTCGACCTGTAATCATACACCATTCATTATTATTTCTCTAAATAATTTCTTAGAACCACTCATGGAAAATTTTAGTTATGGTACCTGTACATCTTGCCACTGAATAATATGTTTAGGGCGATGTATGTATTTTTTTAGTAAGGAGACGTGAAACACATTATGCATGTGTATATGACTGAGTAGGGATAATTGATAAGCTTCTCGACCAATCAGAGCCATGATATGGAATGGACCACAGAACCGAGGGGATAATTTAGAGCAACCACTCCATCTCAAGGTACTTCATTTGGGTTTTACCCTTACATAAACATGATCCCATACTTGGAACTCTTGGTAGGATCTTCACTGGTCAGCATAATTTTTTTGACGATCCTAAGTAGACTTCAAGTTAAGTTGAACCTTTTTCATTTTAGCTTCCATCTCCTTGAGCATATCAGGCCATAATATTATCTTATCTTCGGGGCTATTCCAATTGACAGATGTTGTACATTTCCTCCAATACAACACCTCGAATGGGCTCATTTTTAACGATGCCTAATAAATGTTGTTATACACAAATTCTACCAAGTCTATATACTCTTCCCACCTTGCGGATTGATGCATCACATACATCCTAAGCATGTCTTCCAACACCTGTCTTACTCGATCAGTCTGCTCATCTGCCTGCGGGTGGTAGGAAGTACTGAATTGCACTTGAGTGCCCAGACCAATGCAAAGGACCTTCCAAAAGGCGAAAGTAAACTTTACATCCTTTTAAGTATTTTGTGTACTATGAAGACTTATTTCATGAATATGCTAGTAATTTGTACAACCTTATAGTTTGATTGTACCAGTATAAAATGAGTAGCTTTGCTAAACTTATCCACTACCACCATTATGGAGTCATTTTTTCTTCTTAACTTTGGAAGTACTATAATGAAATATAATTTCACGATATCCCATTTCCATTCAGGAATTGGTAGAGGGTGGAGTAGGTTGGTTAGATGATGATGTTCTTCTTTCACTTGCTGGCACTCTGGCCAAGTAATGGGTTTCTTATGTCTTAATAATGGACAAAAATAATATTTCCCTCAGGTTGTGATCATTTTTTGGCATCCCAGATGCGCAACATATGGAATCCTATGGTACGCATCCAAAATAAATTGTTTGAAATCTTGTTGATTCGGTACATAGATGAGATTCGTGTATGTTAGCATACTCTCACTATTAATATCATAGCCTAATTTCCTTCCAAGGATGTTTTCGTGTTTCTCTTGCTGCTAGAGGAAATGATATTCAGGATCTTTTAAAGTAGCCTCTCTAATATGATTTGAGAAATAAAATTTTATTTTACTAAAGGAGATCTCATAAATACAATAAAATCTCCTTCTTAAAGCATCAACCACCCGATTTTCCTTGCCTTTCAAATGTCTAATGCCAAAGTCAAATTCTCTTAGAAACATGGCCCACCATTCTTAATGGGAATTCAAGTTTGTTTGATGAAATAAATTGATTCGGCTGTTATGATTTGTCATGAGAATAAACTTATTCCCAAATAAATAACGTCACCAAACTTTCAGAGCATGAACTACTACCATAAATTCCAAGTCATAGGCAGACTATCGCTGCTCATGATCCTTTAAATTTCATGACTCGTAAGTCACTGCACAACCATCCTTCATCATTACACCCCCTACTCCTGCTTGGCATGCATCCATACACACCAAAAATTCTTTATTTAGGTGCGGTTATCCTCAAGATTGGTGTAGTAGTCAGAAAATGTATTAGTCAATAAAAGCTTTGTTGACACTCCATGGTTCACTTAAAAACCTTCCCTTTCTTCTACAGAGATTTCAAGAGTAGGATACTCCATAAAATCCCTCAATAAAGTAGTTCTAATACCTAGCTAATCCCAGGAAAGAGCGGATATCTACCACATTATTCATAACAAACCACTCCATTATTGTCTTAACCTTCTCTAGGTCCATCATTATGCCTTCTTGCATGATAATATGTCCTAGATATTGTATATGTTCCTTATAGAATTCAAACTTACTGTATTTTCCATACAACTGATGTTCCCACAGAGTTTTCAACACGACTTGCAAATGTTTCTAATGTTCCTCCATATTTTTAGATTAAAATAAAATGTCATAAATAAAGATCAGTACAAATTTGTCAAGATAAGGATGGAATATTCTGTTCATAAGACACATCAATTTAGTGGGGGCATTAGTCAACCCAAATGGAAGAACTATGAATTCATAACGTCCATAGAGGGTGTTGAACATAGTATTACAAATATCTTCCTCTTTTATTATAATATGATGGCACCCCGATCTTAAATCAAACTTTGACAATATCATTGCACCCTTGACTTGTTCAAAAAAATCACCAAATCTGGGTAGAGGATATTTATTTTTAACAATTAGTTTATTTAGCTGTCGATAATCGATGCATTTCCGTAGGTTTCCATCCTTATTTTTAACAAAAAATTCCGTAGCTCCCCATGGTGATACACTAGGGCATATATAGTTCTTATCCAACAATTCTTGTAATTGAATCTTCAGTTTTGTGAGCAGTGGTATACTCATCCTATAGGGTGCTCTAGACACCGGGGCAACCCCCATTACTAACTCAATAGTAAAATATATATCTCTTTTTAGTGGTTGTCTTGGTATCTCCTCTGTAAATACATTTGCAAACTCTTGAACTGTCAGAGAATTTTACAGTTTTGCTTCTTTTTCCTTAGAATTAGCATAACCCACATGTATCACATAAATATAGCAGCCCTTTCATATACACTTACCTAATTGGGAGGCAGTAATCAACCTCAACTGTATTGGCCTTTTTGATTCCTTTAATTTCACACCTAAAACCCGCTTCATTCAAGTAGCTAACTGTCTTTTATTTACAATTTACAAGAGACTAGTGACCTTCCATCCAGTCCATTCCAAATAAAACATCATAAGACCCCAGGGGTAAAACATTCAAATTTAATTTTATAGGTTGATCTGCTAACTCAACCAAACAATTTTCTACTTTAGCCACCACTCGTCTCTTTTTTCTTGTGGCTAGTTGGACTAGCCATGGGCTTTTAAATTTATGAGTTTGTATATACAATTCAACATTATGCAGTTCAACCATATATACAATTTAACATTTACAGTCCATCCTTCACAACAAAAACAAAAATAGAATGCAGAGAAATTATTGAACTCAGAGACGCAATTTGGATTCAGTGGAGTGAAGGGAAGGCACTGACCTATCTTCGCTGGTCTCCGAATATGTGAATCTATGTACGAAAATTTGATTTGGGTCATTGTGCACTTCTATATGATGTCGATGTTGAAGACATTGAGAAGAAGCACAATTTTTTTTGTATAAGCAGCAACTTAACTGAAAAATACTGACCTAACAAGACAACATATGTGATCATGGTTCCCATGTTTTCAGCAAGTTGTTCATCATGAGGTCGGAGCAATAAATCCATTCAATCGTGCATCATAAATCCTTCAAAATTAGCATATTGTTACTGTTAGATCCACTCTACGGGTGAGCATGTTAGAAGGGTGAGCACAAATGTACAGATGTCACTGGTAGTTCAACACAAAACCTATGCAGATATGTCATTTATAGAGTAGAATGAGGCTTGATTCAAAATAAAGTCTTATCGACCTAATTAGTTTAATTTCTGAACTTCTTTAATTTAGAAGAAAATAACAAGGTAATTTTTTTTTGTAATTATTAAAAGTATAATATGAAAGTATATTATGGGGTAGAAGGAAATTACAATTAATTGAAATCACCCACAAGGTTCTATATGGCCCTGTAACCATTAGAAGATCAATATGGCCCTGTAACCATTAGAAGATCAATACGGAACAATTAATACTCAATCCCCTTTAACATGGAGAGAAAGGAGAGAGAAAATTAATCATAAATTGTCAAAATTCTTACATTAAAATCTTACATTTTATTTTATATGGTTAAGATAAAATATAAATCTTGGTATATAATTGTGTCGTTGATTAAAAAAAACCATCAGGTACAAAACAATAATTAAAAGTAAAATTAAATGGATTATTGTAACTTATATTTTATGTGGTTTGAAAATGGGACAAAGCATGGAGTTGAGTTACATTTTTTGCTAAAATAGATGCTCAATCGAACAATTTTAAGCACTCAATGGAGCAATTTTTAAGCGCTCGATTGAGATGTTGAAGCACTTAAAAATAAATAGATCGAGTGTTTAAACAAACTATCGATCGATCCATTTTCTAACCCGAGTTAATTCCTCGATCGAGATATATTTTTCGACTGAGCCTATGGCTCAATTGAAAAATATAGCTCGATCGATTGTTATTTCTAATTCACATACCCTAGCTGCAACCTACACAAGTCATTTTTGTTCCAACTGCGAGAGGAAAAGGATTTTGACAGAATATTTCTAAGCTCGACCAAGAGTGAGAAAGTAAATCCAGCTACCCATCAACCCCACTAACAACCCATAGGCTCAAGTCAAGGTAGCTTTCCTGTCATTTTTGTCTCTTTCACTTATTTTTTTTCTGCAAAATAAAACAAATTAATTTGAAAAAAAAACTAGTATACAAAAAATCCAAAAAACAATCATGAAAATCACCATGAATACCACAAAAAACTACCAAGAAAACCCTTAAAAACCACAAAAAAACCTAAAAAACCACCAAGAAAACCCTTGAAAAGCACAAAAAAACTATAATTTAGGTTTTTTTTTTTTTAGTTTCATTGTATACATTATCTGCAATATTAACATGCTTATTATAAATATTTTCTACGATAAATTTTATTTTTAATTATTTTACGTTTTAAAGATTTTTTTAGGATTTTAGTGTAATAATTTTTTTTTTTTTTAAATGACCTTTTTTTAATTAAAAATGCATTTTAATTTTCCAACAAATTTGATGAGAAATATGCCCAAAAACACTTCAAAACATAAAACGATTAAACTATAGAACTCCAATAAATAAATAAATTAGGAACTTTAACTCATAAATCAAATAAAAAAAAATTATTCATTTTTTTATTTTGAATTTAAATAAATTTATATTTTAAATATTTTTTAAAAATAAATATAGTAATTTGTTTTATAAAATTAATTGTACTTAAATAAAATATTAACTAAATTAAAAGTCCAAAACATATATATATATATATATATATATATATATATATATATGTAGATATATGTATATATATAAAGTTTTAAAGTATAACATAACTATAACTATTATATATATACAAAATAGCTAGATATATAATTATATAACATAACATAGCTTGTAACATAACTATATAATTATATATAACGTAGTTATAGTTATAACATTTTTCTTTTTCACTCTCTCACAGACACATATATAACATTAAAGATAGTTTTATAACTAGTTGACATAATGTGCTCTTCATAATAACATAAGATGGGTGATGCTCAACAAATTTTTTAAGACTAGAGTTGAGCTATAAACTATATTTTTCCTTCAAATTTATATTACTCATATTTGTAGAATTTAATTTAATATAATGATACATAACAACTATATATCTCTTAGTTCTCACCCTTATTAGATTTATTAGTTGAGTAATGATTTTGTAACTTACACTTCCTATATTTTACGAACATAGCGCACACACACACACACACAAGTTTCAACAATCCATCATTGATACATACATTAAATCCATGATGAAAAGTGCATTTAAAGTGAATATATAAGCATTTTGACTCTTTTCTAATTTGTACCATATTGTTTCATTAAGTAGTGTGTCATACCATAAACATTGTCTTTATGTGTTTGCACCTAGTACATGGCATGTGTCAAAAGCAAACATTATAAGAACTTGTCTTACGGAGTATTTGGTTGGCATGAAGTTTTATTAGTTTTGCAAATATGTTTATTTCAATTTTTTACATATATTTACATATTTATGCTCTATGAATAAAATGCATTATATATAAATGGGAAAAAGTGTAACTTAGATTTTCAATCATTTTTTTTCGATTGTGTTTACATGGAACTCAATACTTTGATTGATAATTTACCAAAATAGACACTCTATTAAGTGTAATACTTTAGTTTAGATTATACTACTTGAGTTTATAAATGGTTTTGTTGTCAACATTCTTTCTATGTGAAGATTTTTTTCTTGGATTAGTTTATATGTATTATATGTAATTTGCAGGGCCATCTCCCATACACCCCGAACTGTAACTTGTCGGAGTGTTGGGGGATCTGTTATACATGGTTTGGATAGATCACATAACCATACTAGAGTGTTTGTTCCACTCATAGATCCTCCCTCCGACACAAGTCAGAGTGTCAGAGGCTATGTTTTTGTCTATGTTGATGATCTTGCTATGGATAGTGGAATTTCTTCACCTGTTGCAAGTATACATATTTCATTTTAAATCCTCTTTAAACTTTATGTGTTATGTCTTGAAATTGTATTTAATTTTTAAATCGTCTTCAATTGATGTGTTGGAATTGAATGTACATCTTATTATGTTTCTAGTTTGTTATATATATATTAAATTATGTTTATGATTTGCAGACCCTCGATAGGGTGAAGACAAGGATCAAAGTGTAGTTTCTACCTTTACGCAACATAGCACACACACACACACACACACAAGTTTCAACAATCCATCATTGATACATACATTAAATCCATGATGAAAAGTGCATTTAAAGTGAATATATAAGCATTTTGACTCTTTTCTAATTTGTACCATATTGTTTCATTAAGTAGTGTGTCGTACCAGAAACATTGTCTTTATGTGTTTGTACCTAGTACATGGCATGTGTCAAAAGAAAACATTATAAGAACTTGTCTTATGGATTCTTTGGTTGGCATGAAGTTTTATTAGTTTTTAAAATATGTTTATTTCAATTTTTTACATATATTTACATATTTATGCTTTATGAATAAAATGCATTATTTATAAATGGGAAATGTGTAAGTTAGATTTTCGATCATTTTTTTTCGATTTTGTTTACATGGAACTCAATACTTTGGTTGATAATTTACCAAAATAGACACTCTATTAAGTGTAATACTATAGCTTAGATTATTCTACTTGAATTTATAAATGGTTTTGTTGTCAACATTATTTCTATGTGAAGATTTTTTTCTTGGATTAGTTTATATGTATTATATGTAATTTTCAGAGCCATCTCCCATACACCCCCAACTACAACTGGTCGGAGTGTTGGGGGATCTGTTATACATGGTCTGGCTAGATCACATAACCATACTAGAGTGTTTGTTCCACTCATAGATCCTCCCTTCGACACAAGTCGGAGTCTCAGAGGCTGTGTTTATGTCTCTGTTGATGATCTTGCTATGGATAGTGGAACTTCTTCACCTGTTGCAAGTATACATATTTCATTTTAAATCCTCTTTAAACTTTATGTGTTTATGTCTTGAAAATATCTTTAGTTTTTAAATCGTCTTCAATTGATGTGTTGGAATTGAATGTATATCTTATTATGTTTCTAGTTTGTTATATATATTAAATTATGTTTATGATTTGCAGACCCTCGGTAGGGTGAAGACAAGGATCAAAGTGTTGTTACCACCCCCCTGTGGAATCATTAGGGAATTTTGAGGTCTAAAATGGGCCTCCTAAGAAAAATGTACAACAAAAATTAACTCTATTAGAAACAATAGGATTCAAGATGATGATGTAAACCATGTGGGATGATTCACCATATTTTAAGTAAAGGGGTAAAAAGATTAAAAATAATAAAATAATAAAACTATTTTTTCAACCTATCTCCCAAAGTTTTTACTCAAATTTCGAGTGCGAGTACTCATTGGATGAAAAATTTAATTCCTCATCTAAGGAGTACCCATGTTGGATACTTTCGATGGACTCTGCTACATGAAAAATGAGAAATACATAAAAAAAACGTGATTGCAATCATGTTTTTCATGTATTTCTCATTTTTCGTGTAGTAGGACCCATCGAAAGTATGCAACATGGGTACTCATTGGATGAGAAATTAAATTTTGCATCCAACGAGTACTCCCACTTGAAATTTAAGTAAAAACTTTGGGAGATAAGTTAAAAATATGAGTTGAAAAAATAGTTTTTTCTTTTTTCTCTCTAAAATTTGATGATGTAATCAAATCTTATTTTATTATTTCCACTATTATTTTATAATTTCCTTAGGAGGCCCATTTTAGACCTCAAAATTCCCCTAATGGACCCAATAGCCAGTATCATAATTGAGGATGTTAGGGTCCAACAGACATGGATCACATGAGAGCTAAATAAAACCTTTCCTACTTCACCTACTAGGCATAGTTTATCTATGATGTTGGATAACATCAACAGGTTGATTGAGACATACCAGAGGATAGATCGACAAGGCCACCTCCTATATTCCATACATAGTATTAGGATGCCAGAGGTTAGAGGTTAGAGGCCCACATACTTGGAAGGTGGTGAAAGATGTGACCAAGAACATTGGTATTTGTGGGGAGTTGTTTGACATCCCTCCTGAATGTCGTGTTACACATGTTGGTCCGATTCCGATAAAATATTTTAAGAATGTTGATGCAGCCCCTTTTGTTTATGATCGATCCATTGGAACTTGTGGCTAGTTCCCCCACCATGACCAGATCTCCATTTACTTTACAAAGCATATATATTCATAGTTTTTTCTACATACGAGGCCACATCACACCAAAATCAAAACTAAGTTTTATGGACCCAATTTGGGACATATTTATGAACGTGTTGGGGCTCGTAGGGACCCTGTGCATGTGACACTAATTTTGAGATTACTGCCATGACCATATCAGAGCTTAATATTTCCGGCAGAGCTAAAGCAGTCATCACAGCTTGGCATTGCAACTAGGCATACCATTGCAGATAACATGTAGAGGAAATTGGCCATTGCACATGTCACATTGTGTGGAGAGATGAGAAGACCACCTTCGTTTCCACATTGCGCACCAATTGTGGTACATGATGATTCATATCTCGAGAGTCTAGGGCATGACCAACTTTTTCCATATGCATTTACGTGTCATGATACCATTCTTGACACTTGGAGGGTGCACGAGGCATGTGACACAGACCAGGTACATATATACGAAAATTTTGAATCTTATCATCAAATTTTACATTATTTATATTAATAAGTTTATATCAGATTGCATTATATTAATAATTTCATGATAAAATGCATGCACAACCCAACTACACAAATGAGCTTCTGAGGTCATACGAGGGTGTAGTTGACCAACCAGTGCAACCTCCTCTGATGCATGTTTCCATGGATCAGTCTCCACCTCCACCTCCACCTCATAACACTCATGGACTAACAATTCAAGTATATATTTTTTATTTTAATATTTCAACATTTATTTTTTTAAGTTACATGTATGCATGCTAATTAATTCATAAACTAATTATAATTTGTCTTTTCCCTTGTGTACACGGGCCCATATGCAGAGGGGTGTCGATGTTGTAGTTATGTGGACACATGAGTGGGATGTTGGGTATGGAATAATTGAGCCACAAGAAGGAGAGCACCAAACCCACATTGATCAGACCCCCATCCCACCTAAATTTCATTTGCACTCAAATGAGTCATAGGCAGGGGAATATTTAAATCCAAAGTTCAAAATCATTTATTTTTAGATTGTTTATTTTATACAAATAATGTTTCAATTAATTTAAATTTGAATGTGTTATATTTCAATACTGGATTATGGACGCTCACTCTGCGTAGTGAAACACACATAAGAGTTATAGAAGTGATACTTTCTAGAGTGCGTCATAGATAGTTAGTATATTTTCAGGCCCATTTCATATGGAAAATTCACATGTGATGTACAAAATTTGAATATTTTTATACATGGATACTTTATGTATGCATGAACATTATTTCAGTTTATGGATGCTTATTATTTCTTATATTTGAGATTCTCAAGTGTGTTATTCACTCAAGAGAGAAAGGGAGGGTGCATGGAACACTCCCGAAGGTTGAAGGTATACGATTCGTGCCTTTGGGGTGGGCTTGTTAGCGCTCGAATCTACCTTAGGCTGAAATAAGGTAAAACTCAAGGCAACATCAAACCAAGCTTAGCCTCGTAGCTAGCCCTACGCGGACAGGAGAGGGCTCTCTCCGGGTCGATCTCGATAAAATGATCAATAGAGTCCAAGATGACCACAAATGGATGGTGATTTTAGGCTAGTAAAGAAATATGAAAGAAATGTTTGATGAATGGATGAATTTTCTGGGTTGTATGGGACCAAGGAACAGCATGAGCAGAGAAATTTAATCAAAGGCACAGAGTATTTCATAAGGCGAGATAGGCATGAGGTTTTAGCAATCAAGTTTGAAATAATATGGGATGAAAAGACTGTTTAAGAAGCTGAAAAGGGAATTAACCAATGAATCCTTTTCAAATAGAAGAAGACACACAAAGTCTGAACACTACCTCAAGGAAGAGCAATAACTGAATTCTACCTTTCTTACTCTCAAGCATTCAAACTGAAAACGATTATGAATGGACTATAAAACATAATGAGATACATATGAACAGAAGAAGAACATATGCTAAACTTTACGCCACAAGAATCTTATAAATCAGAGCTGTACCATTCAATTATTTCTCTGTCAAAACTGTACAGTGAAGCTCTCTGTTATTCCTCTACACGTTTCCCAGAACTCTCTAACCCTTTACAAATGTTTTACAATACAATAAATAAACTCCTCCATGAGAAAACAAATCGACCAAAAATGAGGGAGCTGTTTCAAACTAAAATCATGAAGATAGCAAAGGAGATGTCCATCTGTTCTGAAAAGGGGCAGCGCTACATGTGAAATCTGTTGATAACCACAAGGAGGCGACACTTGTAGCATAGATCTCGTAACTAAAGACAAACATAGGCAATCCCACCTATCTTCCTGCTATTGGTTGATGTCTCCGTTTAATTTTAGCTTTTGACTTTTCACCTTCTCGTTTAAATGAAACCTATTTTAATACAAATAGAAAAACCCACCCATAAAAAATAGCAACCAAAATCCGATGCTGCCAACAGAATAGCTTGCGGAGACACATAGCAGCAGGGCATCAAAAATTCTTACAACAATTGGGTCTCTTTTCTGGATTTTGAAACCGACATTCTACAAGCGGACAATGTTCTGGAAATATGGGCCTAGCATGCTCGGGTGCCATCAACCGGTGTCACAGAATCATCAGTGCTCTCACTAAAGATCCTGATACAGTCATCAAAAATTCCACTAGCAATAAGACCACTCCTTGACCAGTAAACTGAAAATATTGTTCGATCATGATATCCAGAAATGGTGCAAAGATGTTTCTAGGGTGTACCATTTCCACTTCGTAGCTAAACCAAAAGGAATATCTAGCTGTTTTCTGTTATCTGACAAATTTCCAGAGTTGCCAACCTGGACAGCAGATCTTACATCTGATTTGTGAGGTTGCATCGATCCTGATGAAGGATACGAAAGCTTGTTCTGATGTTCCCTCAGAGGAGCGTACTTAGCTGCAGTAGCACCCTTGCTGCCATATACTTGGTGATCATCTTTCAGGATCTTTGACCGACTACCTTTGCCATCTTGGTTCGATGTGATCAGACTAGTGGTTGATGTTTTCATTTCCATCTCAGTCTTACTCCCAACATCATCAACATTCCATGTTGATTTCTTGGGGATATTGCCAGCCTCAATGTCTTCACACCAATTGTTGAAGTTTCGGGCCAATGGAACAACATTTTCTCCAACCACAAGTCCTTGTTGAAGCCATTGACGCTCTTTTTGAGAATAATTGTGCCAGATTGATCAAACCCATCAGCATCCAAGTACTGCCCAAAATTACCAGTGCGAGGCTGACGGAAACTTGATATGTAATGCCATTTTGTAGAGCTACCACGTTCATAGTTCTTAATTTTATCCTCCAGCTCAAGCGCCTCACACACATTGCTTATGTACTCACTTTTGTAACGGTAATATTCCTCTGCAGCTCTTCTTAGTTGATACCTAAGGGCAGCCATTTATTTTTCATCAGTGTCATAATCCATGTTGTCTTCCCCCAATCTACCTCTGGATGGTTTGAAGTTCGGATCTTCTTTGGTCATCTGGAGTAGCATATTATCAATCACGTCCATGTAAGGTCGTAATGGATCTCGCTTGGACATCTGATTTGAAGTAGCCTGGGCAATAACAAATGCATTTGAGAGTTCTTGATGAGCATCATCAATTTTAACAACTATCTTTGCAACTCTATGGGACAAAATTTTCTGTCGGTAGTTCCAATTCGCGTTCCTCCAAATGCTTCTAGGAATTTCAATTAAACCAAATCCTAGAAGAAAAGCACCTATAACAAGACCGAAAGTATTCGAGCATGCCATTGCCAGGCCAATTATCCCACCACCCCAACTTTTGTGCATGAGAATGAGAATGACAACTCCAAACATAGCAATAGACCCCACACTTAAGTAGAACACCAGATTTCCCTGAATACTTGTTTTTAACCGCTCTGTAACTGTAAATTCTGTAGCATCTTCATAGCCCTGGATGGTAGGAACAATGGCCTAGGTAAGAAGAAAAGTGCTCTAGTAAGACCAACTCCAAAAGAAAGCGATTCCTCCTTTATCTTGGCCAGTGATGGTTTGGAGCTTGGAAGATTATTTGAAATTGAAAAATCACCAAACGTTGATGAGTTTGAGCTGGAGGGCTCAACGCGCTGCGCGCACTCCCAGTGCGCCACGCTGGTTTGGTGCACCGTGCGCACACAAAAATACACTGTAAACTTTCACCCAGTGCGCCGCGCCTCCTTTGTATGCGTCGTGCACAATGATAACACACAGTCCTGGCCCTTGCAAACTGAAATTTGTTCTCCCACCTCCCAATTCGACTTTGCAATGAGAATTTGTGAATGTAATTTGACAAAAATGATTTACATAGCCTTGGAACATGTCTTGCAAGAGTTGGTTTTAATTTTTAATTCCTCCACAACCCACTTTGTAATGTTTTTCATTTGGCACTTTATCATTTCATTGAACTTCTGTCTTTTGGCTTTTCACTGATTTTCTGAGTTTGGACTGATGAAATTAGTTGATTTTTGTAGGGATGTTGGCATTTGGACTTTGGCAAAGATCAGAGGCTGCATTGAAATTTTTATGGCAGGAAAATATACATGATTATTACAAAAAATGAATTCGAAAATTTCTTATTCAAAACAGAGTTTTGAACAAGAAATGTCCTCAAATGTGTTTGATTATAAAAATTTGAACTAAGAACCTCTTCGAAAACCATCCTCATGGCCTGCGGGCAGTTATTAAATATACCAAACGACTGAACCCTAGAATCTAAAACTAAAAGAGTCTTGTTGACCAAAATAATCATTTATGACCATGAATGACGCGAACTGAACTTCGATGAATTTTGAGGAGTTTTAATTTAGCCCAGCAGGTACAAGCATGAGGGAATACAAGACGACCAAACCCTTTCGTTATTCAATGGCATGCCCCTAGTGAAATGCAACGAAGTGAAGCGAGCGAGACACCTAAAAATGATATGCAAAAAGCGAAATGATCTCTGACGGAGGGCTGTAAGGACCGACTCTAACAGTGCCCATACACTGAATAGGCCTCAAGGAGGTTACAGGGTGCAGTCCTAAAGGTTGAAGGTTGGGGCTTCAAAGTTTCAATGTGCAACAATGTGTTCAAGAAGTTTAGGAGTGCACATGGTGCATAAGGGAAGGTTGAAGTACTAAGATTCGGGTCTTCAGGATGTGTGAGTGCACTCAAGGAGGGAACACCTCTTCGAGTCAAAGGAGTGTGCTCTAGGAAGGTTTATTCATTCTTAGAGGGTGTAGTTCGGGACATGGAAGGGGATTCGTTATTTTGGAGTGCGCCTAGCTTTGTGGGAGGGCATAGGGCGTACTTCTGAATAACGAAGGATCAACCATCAAGGTTTTGAAGTGAGAGTGTGTGCTCTTGGCCTTACTACTCTGAAACCATGTAACAACTTGGGGTCCCTAGAGGCTTTGTGTTTAGATAGGATCCCTAGAGCCCTGTAACAACTTGGGTCCCTGGAGGCTGTGGGTTGAGAAAAATGTCTTTGGAGCCCTGAAATAGTTTAGGTCCCTGGAGATTGTGGGTTGGTATGGAATATCTCGACACATGTAACAAATTGGGTCCCTTGGAGGCTGTGGGTTGAGATAAAAGACTCGGGAGCTTTGTAATAGCTTGGGTAGAGACCATCCTAAAGCACTAGCAGAGGAAGACTAGAATGAAGACTCATGGTAACTACCTTGGTTGCATAATGGATTTTGGACTTCCTAGAATTGGGTGAATCACTATGTGTGAACTTGGGGGTGAGTTTTGGCATCTCTGGACTCCTAGAGTCAATTAATTAAGTAGTCGTGAGTTGGTGGGATTGAGGAAGGAAGCCCTTTGCAGTACCAGAATTAGTATAAGTTGATTCATTAGATCCCGAAGCAAGCAATTTCCCCCCTAGACTCTAGAATCCATCTCAGGGGTGACAACTGCAAGTAACAATGGTTGCAACTCTCTACGGTTGGGTGGAGAGTCCTAGTCTCGGGATCAGTTACCCTACACATTCAAATATAAGTATATATATATGATGTTTGTTTTCCACTTAATCATACTGATATGTTGTAGATTGTGGTTTGGAATTGGAAACAACATTGTGTTGATTAAGCTTGCATTGCACTGATTTAGTGTATCCCAGGGGGGGGATATGGTAGTATGATATGTATGTGTATATATATGTTGAACATACGAATCCATGGGTGTAAAAGACAAAGGCTGAAAGGTGTGTAATGATTGTTAATGGTTGTCACAGAACATCTAATGTATTAGGAGCATAAGAGACTACATAATAATAAAATTCTAAGCCACAATGCTACGATGGATAAGAGTCTACATGTATGTTAATAGTGCATAAATTAGCACGAAGAAACTGAATTTTTTACACATCACAGCCGAGTTATGACAACTTGGATTAACACTGGAAATATAGTGGGTTTTGATACTCTCTTCATTAATGTAAATATTACATGGAAAGCCATCTATATTGTAGGGTTAATATTCACTTAAGAAGACCTTTGTTGATGGTGTTACAAGTTGTTGTGGTCCATGAAAAACACTGCATCAACGTCAAGGGAATTTTTCCCTAGTATCAGTTGATCCACAAACTTTACTTGAATGTCCTTCAACCTTACATTTTCAGCAGGCTGGACAACTATTGTTGGCAGCATAAGTTCACTACCGGGATACCTGATAGCCCTGCATATTGGCATGGAGCTATTTCATGCTCAACACAGGGTCTGACACCGTCGATGTCTGGTAGGCAAGGTAAGAACCTCCCAAAATCCCACGCCAAGTCCATGATAGGTAATCCATCTAGGAGTGCATATGCCTCCTAGGATGCCATTCCCTTCTCATGGAAATACAAGCCCGACGGGACAAGAACTCACTAGAGAATCCATCACTCAAGTTCGAGAGGGATAACGTCGTAATTCAGCCTAAGTAAAAAAGGGAACTATAGTGAACCTGTGAAACATGGTTGGGAGTCTATTAGAATCATGAGGATGAGTCGAAGTCAGCAGGGCTAGCTCAAGGAAGCATGTACGGTGGATGAACTCATAACTAGGAAGGCTACAAAGCCTCCGTCTGAGACATTGCACAAAGTAGAGTTGAGATCCTTAGGCTGAGTCATGGAAAGGATGCGAAGGATGATCTTGTTGTGACACAGAGGGGTGAAGCCTTGAACTTATAGGGAAGTTGGACCAGCCTTATCCATTGAATGGTCAAAAACCCTATTCAAGGGAAGATTTCGATTGGTGGAACTAGATTCCCCTTATGTTATTGGTCAAAAGGACATGACAGAGAGACTGTAGAATCTGAATACTAGAGGCCAATCTGAATGGGAGCTTGGATTTTTTGAAGGAAAACGACGAAGATTTCTCCGTCACCCTAATCTGTCTGATGCAGAAGCTGCTGTGGGTGGCCACCCCATAAGCCCAGAAGGTTGGGACCCCCGAGGATTGTGAAAATTAAGTGTCATAAGGTTCTAGGTTGGAGGGTTTTCTTCCCTACAAGAGGCATGACATAATCCATTTCGCCAAGGAATCTTCCACTCACCAAATTCTGGAGACGTGATGTTCCATTGACATAATAGAAATGACTTTAGCATGATGTGCTAAGGGACACGTGGCAGGTATTCGTGAGTCTTGAGTGACCACTAGATCCGCCTGTGGGTAACACATGGATTAGACGATGTTGACATGATGTCACCAGGGAAATGGTGACTCAGGTGATTCGATGTCCTTGGGAATCATAGGGCCTCTAGAGTGTGGGACACAAGGACACCTGTGGTGAGTACATGGAGGATTGTGTGGCATCTCGGAACACCGGAAGCTCGTAACCACCATGGAAGTTGTTGATCATTTCAGCCCCCATTGAATCCTTGACAAGCAATCTCTTTTCGTTGGGCCTGAAAAATCCATTATTTGTTTATCGTTTCCCTCTCCCGGCCTCGAAATTGCATAAAAATGCCTAAAAACCCACTATTGAAAGTATATTAGGCCTTAGCCCCTTTCCGCCAAGCCCCTGCGCCATTTTCCTTCCACATGACCCAGCACCGAGACTAGGAGCTAGTCCAGCAGGTGCTTATCAAATATATGCATCGGGAACATTTTGAACCATCGATCTGTATAGATCGGACGGCGTTTGTTAACCTCCGCCATGCCCCTAACCCGCTTGGCTACCGTCCGATCGAAATATGAAATCAATGGTCCACAGCCTGCCTGTCTTGGTGGTCCCCACGCTCGCTCCCATTGCAAAAACCGGTGGTTTATATCACACCACCTTCCAAGCGGCAGGCGGTATTCCTCAAATCCAAGCGATTCCATACATCACTTGCTGCGTGTCTCCGCGTACGGCCCAAAAACCGCCGTTCATCACACGTTGTAGTTCGGCAGTGGACGTGGCGCGATATGTGCGTGAACCGTATGATCTAAAGCTCTTCATCCGATGGCCGCCACGCTCCGAAGCTGCACGAGTTTTAATCCATGAAAAATACACCCCTAGCCCACTGTCCATCGCCTCCGATGCTTTTCAACCATCGATCTCCTCCTGAGATCGGACGGTCCGGATTTGATTGCCCCGGCTTTTGATCGGTCCCACTGTCAGCACTCCACGTCATCCTTTCCACATAGTCTTTCGTACGTCCACCGTCACCGTTCCACGTGTTCATCGCCTTTTTCCTCCGCCATTTATATATTCCATTCATGATTCATATTTTAATGTTTTACATCAAAACCTTTCGACAATCCATTCACCATCGCTACGCTGCATTTTCTGCCACCCTGCATCGTTCCACTGTTTCGCCATGTCCGCAGCATCATTCCCACTGACCTCGCCACATCCACCATCCCTGTGCCCAGTTTTTCTAACAAGTTTGCGGATTTTGCAGGGTTTTAGCGATGGAAAACTGTTGTAATTTGTATTCTTGATTGCAGTAGCAGAGCACATCAAAGGACTATTTTTCAGAAGCTGCAATTATGAAGAAAAGTCCAGAAAGTCATTATGACAAGACCTCCATTGAAGAAGCAGGGTTAAATCCTATCAAACCCTCCAGAGTCATTCGAATGCAAAGATTGCACAGATCCAGACATAAATATCGCAGGCAAAGAGTATCAGTGGGAGGTAGAGAATTAAAGGCCTGTAATTGAAGATTTTGGAGCCTGATCCTACCTTTTGAAAGCAGAGTACCAAGGTCGAAGATCCTGTAGATCACTCAAAATATTTATGCACAGAAAACAACACTCTCAAGGTTTTATTTTAGCAGAGTTTTCTCTTTAGGAAAGGACAGAATGTACATGTGATATTAATTCTATGCCATGTTCTTGAAGAGACTTTTATCCAGTGCAATTACTTCAGAAAGCCGGCAGCAGAGTACCTACAACACTACAGAGTCGTCAAGCAGTATGGGCAGACACTTTTTCTCCATTTTGTTTTAATGAGACAATTAAATATTCATCACCTACTCCCTTATGGAGCTTTCTTTCCCTCCTATAAAGCTCCCGAAGAACAAATGATTTAGGGTTCCAGATTTATCAGAAAATTGGTGCAGTAAGAGAATTTTGTATACATTTTGTGAAACTCTTGTATGAAGGCTCAAAGCCCATAGGGTCTCAGTGAGGAGGAGTTCCATCTGTTAGAGAGGATTCTGGTCTTTGGTATTTCATAGTCTGTAACTTTCTTTATTGTGCTATTTTAATATATCATTTTATTTCATCCATCCATCTTGTATCATGTTTTGAAATGCGAGTGGCTCATTTATTTTTGGTATGGATTTATCCTAGTTGATACCCATGCTTGGATTATTCAAGCGCTTTAAATATGGCTCATGCATGATATTCTGTTCCATTATTCATCTCAACCGTATTTCTGCTATATTAGTTTCTTTGGGAGGGTGTTTTTAAAACGCTACTATTATGTATGGATTCTTAGATTGGTAAGCCCATGCATGGTGGTATTGTGTATCTGGATATCAGCTCAATGTTAACTAATATTTCCTCTACATTTCATTCACTACATACACCTTATGATAACATATTTCTGTGAAGTATTTATGAATTAGCCCGCTTTGTAGTAAGTTGTCTTTGAATTTTCTGATGCTTTGTATTAGAGCTTTACATGTTGCCTCTGCAGTATCTCTTATCTCTGTATCAGTTTTTGAAGGTCTCGGTCCCATTCAGATTAGTATCCCTTGTTTTACAAGAGATAGCATGAGAGATTTTTATTGATAACTCTACCTATTATACCATATGCTCCTTGCTATATAAGATGTCCTAGGCACTGGTCTATCACAACTCTAGGCTGTCTCTAGGAGTGAAAACATCTTTTTGGCACCGTTGCCGGGGACGAAGTTAAGAAATTTTAGAATCCCCGGGCCTCGAAAAAATCTAATTCACTCTTCAAGTAGGTGAGTATGGAGAGTTGAGAGTTGTAGATCCCATACCTTGGCGACTCCACATTTGTTCATATGATAAATCTATTTGCAGTCCTAGCTCCTTGTAAGCCACACCTGAGGTCAGATACGTCTAAGCTAAAGACACCTTCAGTGTCTGACCCTGAAAAGATCATACATAGAAGAAATTGGAGGGAAAGAAAATCAGTCCATTCTGAGATTCCCAAATTCTTTCAAGAAGACTTTTCGTCCTCCTCCTCTCAAGATTCTCAATTGAAAATTCCCGACTCCACTGTCGGAGATACCGACTACTATTCAGATAGTCCACTTCGAGGAGGTGTCCAATCTAAATATAACCTTCATCCTACTCCTGAAGCCGAAGAGGTAAAAGAAGTCACCGAAGTAGCTGCTGTTAACCGTGAACTATTCCCATCAACCCCTCAAGTTGCAGTCGAGTATATTCCTATTATTGTTCATACTCCACTTCCACCTCCTCCTCTTCCTCCATTTACACATCAGACTGTTGCACTACCCCCACCTCCTCCAATGGCCAATGTTCCAGCCTTCTTGTTGAATAAATATGCTCCCGTGGCATTACCCCAAGTGTTGAATGATATGCCCCAAGATTATTTGAAGATCTTGCCCAGATTCAACGGGGAAAATGAAATTGATGCTCAAAAACATCTTGAGACTTTCTACTCCTTTGCAGAGAACTTTAATGTTGAACATCTAGATGTGGTCTTAAGACTGTTTTTGCAATCTCTAGATGGTGAAGCTCGAAAATGGTTTAAGACTTTGGCAGGTCGTTCTATTACCACTTGGGATAATATGGAAGATAAGTTCCTCAGAAAATGGGGGGAGAAGAAAGATCATGGACAATTTCTTGCGAAGTTTAATACACTCAAGAAAAGATATAATGAAGGGGTGTCAGAATTTATCAAGAGATTTAATAAATTGTATTTGAGCTTGCCTGCTGACATGAAACCTCATCAAAATGCTGCTAAAGTTTTTTTTGTAGCAACCTTTGATTCATAATTTGGTTTCTCTCTCAGAGAAATAAATCATGCTACCCTAGATGATGCTCAAACAGATGCTCTAGAGTTGGAGGAAAATTTTGCTTCCACTGGTAAATCAAAGGGAAAAATTGAACAAGATACTAGAAGAAGGGGCAAAGAGGAGGTATCTACCTCTAATCAGGAACGAGACTCAGAAAGAATGGAAGAAATGAACAAAATGATCAAGAAAATTTATAGTCAGCTGGGTAAACTTGATTTGGGGACCAAGAATTCAAACTCCAAGAATTTACAGAATGCTCCAAACATGGGTTATAATCCCCAGTATAGGAAACCACCTCTGCAAATACTACAAAAAGAATGGAAGGAGCAACAAGATCAGGTACCACACCCATTGTACTTGGAGGGTCCAGTAGATAACCCTGCTGAAGATGCTGCCTATGAGATAGAGGATGAAAA
Source organism: Pinus albicaulis (assembly GCA_034641835.2). Taxonomy (NCBI): domain Eukaryota; kingdom Viridiplantae; phylum Streptophyta; class Pinopsida; order Pinales; family Pinaceae; genus Pinus; species Pinus albicaulis. Next base: position 355,219,831 of record CM076580.1, read on the forward strand.
TCTTGCTTTTTCAAATAATGATGAGGTAGAATTCCCATTGCAAGATAGTGATGGAACTGAGTCCTCATTACAAGAAGAGGAAAAAGCTAGAGACACAGAAGACTCATAAATTGATTATTGTTGTAAACAATTTTCTGATTTCATGCAAGCACAATTCAATAGAAAATATGATCTCAGATCCTCTAGAAAGAGGACTCTTACTCAAGACCAAGAAGAAGAAGCACAACTTCAGAAGGATGCACCTGCTCAGAAGGAATCAACAGTGCATAAATTCACAGACAAGGGTAAGAGTCCTCTAAACAAACCTTTGCAGTCTAATGATCAAATTCCTTCTTCTTCAAAAGTAGTCACTTCCCCTAATGCAAAATCTGTGTCAAAAGAAGCCAAACCCTCAGCTGAAAATAAAGAGTCCAAAGAGGTTGTAATAGAAAAGTCCCCTTTTGCTTTTAGCCTGCAAAAGGAACTTGAGAAAGTCAAAATCCCAGTCCCCTCAACTGAACTGTTGAAACAACCAGCATACCAATCTCAAGTCACCTCTTTCATGCTCCCTCCAGAAGCAGCACTCATCCCAGATAGTCTCAACCTTCAAGAAGAAAGACCGATGGTTGTATTTGGTCCACATGTCAAGGAGATAGATCCCTCTACTCCTCCCTTCTATGTGTCTCTAGTAATTCATGACCTGCTATTACATAACTGTATGCTAGATTCTGGGGCTTCCCATAATCTTATGCCTCTGTCAGTCATGGAGCAACTAGGATTACAAATCACCCGTCCATACAAAGACCTCTATTTATTTGATTCCAAAAGAGTTAAATGCCTAGGGATGATTAAGGATTTGGTAGTCAATTTGGCCCAAATACCAACAAAAAGTGTGGTAATGGACATCATGGTGGCCGACATCCCAGCTCGCTTTGGCATGTTGCTGTCAAGGTCCTGGGGAACAAAAATTGGCGGGTCAATCAAGCTGGATATAACATATGCCACTATCCCAGTTTTCAATGGTCAGGAGAGGAGGTTGTACAGGGAAAAACGATTTGTCAAGATGGTTACTAAGGCTGACAGCTCTGTAAATTCACCAGTCTATAGTAAAGAAGGAGATTTCTCATGCTTGATGCTGGAAGAAGATCAATATTATGCTAATGAACCATCCTTCTGCCAGATTCAGGCTGAGTATTCCTTAGAGAGCCATGATGCAGGAATCTGGACACTTCATTTTGATGGAGCAAATTCAAGAGAAGGTAATGGGGCTGGAGTGCTATTGATTTCTCCTGCAGGCAAATGGATCCCACTGTCTTTCAAAATAGAATATGAAGCCACCAACAATGTGGCTGAATATGAAGCACTTCTATTAGGATTACAAACAACCAGGAGCATGAATGTAAAAAGTTTAAAAGTTTTGGGAGACTCAGAACTGGTGGTCAGACAAGTCAGGAATCAGTGTCAGACCAAACATCCTAGGCTAAGGGCTTATAGGAATGAAGTTTGGGACATGGTAGAAAAATTTTTCTCGGAATTTAATATCTAGTTCATGCCCCGAGAATAGAATAGGATGGCTGATTCCCTTGCTGTGGCTGCTAGTACATTTCGACCACCTCAGAACCCTCTTTTAAGATATGAAGTTGAGGTGTGTTATCGACCATCTATTCCAGATAAATTCAAGCACTGGCAGGTATTTGAGGATGAAGAAAAAATGAAGAGATTCCTGGAAATAGTAGGATAATTCTCCAATATGGAGATTGATACTGATGAAGAAGAGGTTGAGTCTGAAGATACTTTAGAAAGAAATTGGGAGAAGAAAGTGGCAGGTAATAAGGTGTTGCAGTTAAAGGGAAACATAATACCTAGAAGACTGGTGCCTCTAGAAATATTATTTGACAAGAATGATGTCCCACTGCAGCCAGGCAAAGTGGTAGAAGAGAATCAGGTAGAATACCTGAATTTGGGTACTGAGGTTGACCCCAAAATTGTAAAATTGTCCAGGAAGATCCCAGAAGAATATAAAAAGCTATATCATAAGTTATTTCAGTCTTACAGAGATGTGTTTGCATGGTCCTATCAGGACTTGAAAACTTTTGATATTAGTATTATGCAGCACAAAATTCCATTGAAGGCAGATGCAAAGCCCCATAAGCAGAAGCTCAGACAAATCAATCCCCTACTGCTTCCTTCTATTAAGAAGGAAATTAAGAAGCTGTTAAATGCCAAAATAATTGTACCATGGAGGTACTCTGAATGGGTGGCAAACCTTGTCCCTGTACGAAAGAAGAATGGAGAAATAAGGCTGTGTGTGGATTTTAGAAATTTAAACAGAGCATCCTTAAAGGATAATTATCCACTACCTAAGATGGATTACATCCTGCAGAAAGTGGTTGGATCTTCTAGGATGTCAATGATGGATGGATTCTCTGGTTATAACCAGATGGCTGTACTTCTAGAGGATCAAAAGAAGACTACTTCACCACACCATGGGGTACATTTATGTATGCCAGGATGTATTTTGGATTGATTAATGCAGGGGCCACTTTTCAGAGGGCCATGGACATTGTTTTTGTTGGGGAGCAAGATAAATTCGTGGTGGTCTACCTCGATGATATCACTGTATTTTCCAAGAATGATATTGAGCACATTGAGCATCTGTGTAGAACTTTTGAGAAATGCAGAAGGTATGGTCTCTCTCTGAATCCTCAAAAGTATTTATTTGCATTAGAAGAGGGAAAGCTTTTGGGCCATATTGTGACTAAAGATGGGGTGAAAATAGATCCTAAGAGAGTAGAGGTTATAAATGGTATTTATTTCCCCAGAAATAAGAAGGAAGTGTAGGTATTCCTGGGGCGTATCAATTTTCTAAGAAGGTTTATCCCTAACTATGCTGAGATATTTAGGCATATAACAGACATGCTGAAGAAGAACAATGAGGTAAATTGGTCCCAGGAATCAAGGGAAGCGTTTATCAAGATAAAGAATGCTTTTGCAGAAGCCCCTGTGCTGGTTGGACCAGATTATGATAAACCTTTCATGATCTTTTCTTTTGCATCACCTCATACAATAGCAGGATTTTTATTGCAGAAAAATGATGAAGGGTATGAGCAGCCCATAGCTTTCTTCAGTCAAGTACTCTGTGATGCAGAATTAAAATACAACATATTGGAAAAGCAAGAATACGCCCTAGTGAAATCCCTCAAAGCATTCCGCGTATATATCTTACAGTCACATATCACTGCATTTGTGCCTGCAGCTGCTGTAAAAGATATCCTTATTCAGGGGGATAGTGAAGGAAAAAGGGGGAAGTGGATTGCTAAAATACAGGAGTATGACTTAGACATCCGCTCTACTAAGCTGATCAAAGGACAGGGGCTTGCCAAAATGTTATATGAATCAAATTATCAAGCTCTGGGCATAAATCTGTCCATTATAGCAAGTGAGGAATCTGAGGAGCAAGAAGAGCGATAAGGAATTGGAGTAGCTACTCCAGAAACACATCTAAAGTACCTCACCAGTCCATGGTACAAAGAGATAGTAGAATATCTCCTCACACTCAGTTTTCCTCCCAGCTGTGATAAAGCTAAATACATAACACTAAGGTTGAAATCACAGAAGTATATAGTCGCCAATGGCCGGCTATACTGGCGAGATCCCTCAGGTATCCTACTGGTATGTCTTACAGAGGATGAGGTAAGAAGTATTATAGCTGAATTTCATGAAGGGATCTGTGGGGGTCACGACAACTGGAGGGCCACTGCTCATAAAATCCTGAAGGCTGGTTTCTATTGGCCCAAGCTTTTTGGAGATGTTTTTGCCCAGGTCAGAGCATGCGAGAAATGTCTGAAATTTGCTGAAAGGCAGAAGTTGGCACCTCTGCCCATGATTCTCGTGCACGTAGATGAGCCATTCAGACAATGGGGAATTGATTTTATAGGTGAAATACATCCTCCATCGAGTGGTCAGCATAAGTGGATTTTAACTTCCACCAATTATTTCACAAAATGGGTGGAAGCCATACCTGCAAGAAGTGCTACTGATGCTGTGATAATAAAATTCATGGAAGAAAACATCATATCCAAATTTGGTTTCCCTACCAGAATAGTAACTGATAATGCCTAGGCTTTCAAGTCTGCAAAGTTTGTAAGCTTCTGTCAGCAGTATAACATCACACTAAGTCACTCTACAACTTATTATCCACAGTGAAATGGCTTGGCAGAGTCTTCCAATAAGACCCTGGTGAGAGCACTAAAGAAGACTATAAACGAGAATAAAAAAAATTGGGATTCCCAGCTGAAGTCTGCTCTATGGGCCAATAGAATCACCAGCAAGAGAGCAATTGGGAAATCCCCATATGAATTAGTATATGGGAGGGCAGCAGTATTCCCTATTCAATTAGCCCTACCAGTAGCCCGATTCATGTAGGAAAGTCAAGAAGAACCTGATGATATGATCAGGAGAATAAACTAGCTGGTGGAATTGGAAGAAACACGCAATCAGGTAAATCAAAGGCTAACGGAATATCAGGAGAAGATGAAATACCTCTTCGATCAGCATGCTAAAGACAGGAATCTGCAGATTGGCGATTTGGTACTCATATGGGATATTCGGAGGGCTGAAAAAGGAAAACATGGTAAATTCGACCCACTTTGGTTTGGTCGTTTTAAAATCGTAGAGCAGGGAGGTAACAATACTTTCAAGCTGGAGAATTTGCAGGGAGACCTACTTGACGCCCCTATAAATGGTCTATTTCTCAAGCCCTACTTTCAGTTCTGATTCAGGCGAAGGCAGCCTGATGTATTATACTGTATACTAGTTTCCTTTTTGTTTTTATTTGAATAATATGGGTGTCGTGATGACTCATGAAGTAAAAAGCAGAGGGGATGAAGAGAAAAATTAACAAAAAAAGAGTATCTGATGGTCTGCGAAGTTCTCGACACGTCCAGGGATGAACATGCCATCCCTAGGTGGAGCCAATGTTGATCATTTCAGCCCCCATTGAATCCTTGACAAGCAATCTCTTTTTGTTGGGCCTGAAAAATCCATTATTTGTTTATCGTTGCCCTCTCCCGGCCTCGAAATTGCATAAAAAGGCCTAAAAAGCCACTATTGAAAGTATATTAGGCCTTAGCCCCTTTCCGCCAAGCCCCTGCGCCCTTTTCCTTCCACATGACCCAGCCCCGAGACTAGGAGCTAGTCCAGCAGGCGCTTATCAAATATATGCATTAGGCACATTTTGAACCGTCGATCTGTACAGATCGGACAACGTTTGTTCACCTCCGCCACGCCCATAACCCGCCTGGCTACCGTCCGATCAAACTATGAAATCAACGGTTTGCAGCCTGCCTGTCCTGGTGGTCCCCACGCTCGCTCCCATTGCAAAAACCGGTGGTTTATATCGCACCACCTTCCAAGCAGCAGGTGGTATTCCTCAAATCCAAGCGATTCCATACATCGCTCACCACGTGTCTCCGCGTATGGCCCAAAAACCACTGTTCATCGCACGTTATAGTTCGGCAACGGACGTGGCACGATATGTGCATGAACCGTCCGATCTAAAGCTCTTCATCCGACGGTCGCCGCGCTCCGAAGCTACACGAGTTTTAATCCACGAAAAATACACCCCTGGCCCACTGTCCATCGCCTCCGACGCTTTTCAACCGTCGCTCTCCTCCTGAGATCGGACGATCCGGATTTGATTGCCCTAGCTTTTGATCGGTCCCACCGTCATCACTTCACGTCATCCTTTCCACATAGTCTTTCGTATGTCCACCCGTCACCGTTCCACGTGTTCATCACCTTTTTCCTCCGCCATTTATATATTCCATTCATGATTCATATTTTAATGTTTTACGTCAAAACCTTTCGACAGTCCATTCACCATTGCTACGCTGCATTTTCCGCCACCCTGAATCGTTCCACTGTTTCGCCATGTCCGCAGCATCATTCCCACTGACCCCGCCACATCCACCATCCCTGTGCCCAGTTTTTCTAACAAGTTTGCAGATTTTGCAGGGTTTTAGCGATGGAAAACTATTGTAATTTGCAGTCTTGATTGCAGTAGCAGAGCACATCAAAGGACTATTTTTCAGAAGCTGCAATTATGAAGAAAAGTCTAGGAAGCCGTTATGACAAGACCTCCATTGAAGAAGCAGGGTTAAATCCTATCAAACCATCCAGAGTCATTTGAATGCAAAGATTGCGCAGATCTAGACATAAATATCGCAGGCAAAGAGTATCAGTGGGAGGTAGAGAATTAAAGGCCTGTAATTGAAGATTTTGAAGCCTGAGCCTACCTTTTGAAAGCAGAGTACCATGGTCGAAGATCCTGTAGATCACTCAAAAGATTTATGCACAAAAAACAACACTCTCAAGGTTTTATTTTAGCAGAGTTTTCTCTTCAGGAAAGGACAGAATGTCCATGTGATTTTAATTCTATGCCGTGTTCCTGAAGAGACTTTTATCTAGTGCAATTACTTCAGAAAGCCGGCAGCAGAGTACCTATAGCACTACAAAGCCGTCAAGCAGTATGGGTAGGCACTTTTTCTCCATTTTGTTTTAATGAGACAATTAAATGTTCATCACCTAATCCCTTATGGAGCTTTCTTTCCCTCCTATAAAGCTCCCGAAGAACAAATGATTTAGGGTTCCAGATTTATCAGAAAATTGGTGCAGTAAGAGAATTTTGTATACATTTTGTGAAACTCTTGTATGAAGGCTTAGAGCCCATAGGGTCTCAGTGAGGAGGAGTTCTATCTGTTAGAGAGGATTCTAGTCTTTGGTATTTCACAGTCTGTAACTTTCTTTATTGTGCTATTTTAATATATCATTTGATTTCATCCATCCGTCTTGTATCATGTTTTGGAATGCGAGTTTCTCACTGATTTTTGGTATGGATTTATCCTAGTTGATACCCATGCTTGGATTAGTCAAGCGCTTTAAATATGGCTCATGCATGATATTCTGTTCCATTATTCATCTCAACCGTATTTCTGCTATATTAGTTTCTTTGGGAGGGTGTTTTTAAAACGCTACTGTTATGTATGGATTCTTAGATTGGTAAGCCCATGCATGGTGGTATTGTGTATCTGGATATCAGCTCAATGTTAACTAATATTTCCCCTACATTTCATTCACTACATACACCTTCTGATAACATATTTCTGTGAATTATTTCTGAATTAGCCCGCTTTGCAGTAAGCTGTCTCTGAATTGTCTGATGCTTTGTATTAGAGCTTTACATCTTGCCTCTGCAGTATCTCTTATCTCTGTATCAGTTTCTGAAGGTCTCGGTCCCATTCAGATTAGTATCCCTTGTTTTACAAGAGATAACATGAGAGCTTTTTATTGATAACTCTACCTGTTATACCATATGCTCCTTGCTATATAAGATGTCCTAGGCACTGGTCTATCACAACTCTAGGCTGTCTCTAGGAGCGACAACAGAAGTGATATCGGGAGGACCCGGGTATGAAGATAGATGGAAGATGGGTGGCAAGACCCACACCATCATGGCTAACCATTAGTAGGAAAACTAGCAGTAGTTAGGGAGTCGTGGTGTTTCAGCCAATGGGTCCAATTTCAGGGAAGACCTCAGTGCGACGGCTTGATGTGTTAGAAGGGTCCCGAAACATGACATTTTAGCCAGAGAATTGGATTCCGAGCAAAAGTCTCTAAACTTAAAGCTGAGGCATCGAAAGGGTCCCAAAGTCACACCAATAATAATAATAATAATAATAATAATGAGAGCAATGGATAATCCTTTTACCCTATTGCTCAAGGTGAAACTAAGGTTGGGTATATCACACTTAGTTAATGAAATATATGTTTCATAAATCTTAAATATTTGTCTCTTTCTTATAAATTATATCAATATTAGATACATTTCCTACTTAATCATTTAATTACATCTCTGATAAATTATATCTTATTGGAAAATAAAATAATTATATCTCATAAATTGAAATTTTATAAATTATTATTTTTTAAATATTATAGAAATTTTTAATTGATTTATATTTATTATTTTCTTAATTTATATATGAATATTTAAAATTTAAAATTTAAATTATTAGTTTATTTTTTAAATAATAACAATTGCATATAATTTTTTAAATTATATATTTTTTTTAAAATTCTAAATCATAATATTAATAATAATAGTATTATTAACCCCAATAATAATATTAATAATAACATTATGAATTATAATAATATAAATAATAATAATAATAATAATAATAGTAATAGTAATTATAATAATTATAATAGAAATTGTAGTACTAATAGTAATATTAGCATCATTAATAATAAGAATAATAACAACAACAACAATAGTAAGCATAATAATATGAACAGTCTTAGTGATTATAATAATATTAATAAGATTAATAATAGTAATTATAATAATAATAACAACAATATTAGTAATTATAATAATATGAACAACCTTAGTGACAGTGATTCTGATAATATTTTTCACAAAGGAAAAATTCGTAATTTTATTAATCATAACAAAATTACATGTTACATTAGCTGGTAGTGTCAAAGACAAGCAAGAATGCCGCAAGATAAAAATACAATGAAGAGAAAATTAGGCTTTCCTCCCTTTTTTCTTTTCAACCTTGCGCCAACCATCTTGTGTTGGCGTGGTCGATATAAGGACGAGCTGGTTCTCTATCGCATGTGCTCCAACGTCCTTATCAGAGTCTGATGTGTCTGAGGTATGTAGTCTTTTATTTCCTTCATTTCTTGGTGCCCCGGAATCCATATCTGGTTGTGTCGTGGTAGTGGCAATAATGGGTTCCTGCATTTCCTGTTCTTGTGTACTGAAATCAATATCTGTCTGTTTACTATCTTGTGGGTTGGGTTCTTCCTCATCCTTTTGTTGTTCGGGCTCTTCTGATGGAAATTGCCAACCTTTGGCCGCTTTACCTGTTTTCTTCTTCCTCCTGTTATCTCTTGTGGCTGCCAGGCATGTGTTTTGTAGATGACCCGTGTTCCTGCAGATCCGGCAACGAAAAGCAGTGTTCTCATAATCTAAGTGTTGTGTCCATTTCTGCTGTTTGTGATTCAACATAATGCATTATGGTAGTCCTTTGCTCAAGTCCACTTCCACAAAGATTCGTGCGAAAGTGTAGATGCACTCCTCCATGCGCTGTATATCAGTTTTGATATATCTACCAAGGATGTTACCAATGCCTGCAAGAACACTTTCCTGCCAAAAGTGAAACGGGAGGTTGTGGAGCCGGACCCAAACCGACATTATGGTCACCTCCATGGTATTGGCATCAAAATCTGGGAACCATGGTGTAATGAAGCGTCCAGTAGAACCCCAGAACCATGGCCCCTCCCTAATAACCAAATCTCTGTCCTCGGCTGTTGGGAACTTGACAATGAAAAACCCTTTTGAGCATAGATGGATTTCACAATCCATGGTCCAATTGGAAAAAATCCATTGGAAGAGCTCCACAGGTTTGGGCCAGAAGCAGTTGAATTTGCATATTAGAGCTTGTGATTCGAAAATGGTTCTATGCAGATCTATGTCAGGAATTTCAATATTTATTTCAGGCACACAGCTTTGCTGTTCCACAATATATGGCTTAGGGGAGTTTTCAGCTTGGGCCACAGTCGCTGTAGCATCTTTAGTTTTTCCCCCTTGCAGGACGTTTCTGTATGTGGGTCCTTTGGAATGGGCAGTGTAGGAGGCACTAGCACCCATGGTGTTTCCATAAGCTCTGTTCTGTCCCAACTTTCCTCCCCTCAGTCTAAAATTTAAGCAAACAGAGGAATCAGGAGCTATGGCGTAGTCATCTACAGAGCAGGAGTCTACTAATGCTTTCCCCTCAAATATTAAGGACTGATAGTGTGCTGGGTAACCAGCAGCGGATTGGATCGTGTTCTTCAAAAATATTATGGAGTCTTTTCCTTGAATCCATATGATAATACTCTTGCTTGTGGGAAGCTTAATAAAAATTTGAAAAGACACAGATCTTACCCGAGAATCCATAGCTGTAGGGAAATCGCGGCTTCGATATGCATTTTCAGAGTTAATATAGCACCAACTATTGTTCTTTCGTTCAGCAGGCAGGTATGGAAAGCCAACCGGCGCTTGCAGTCGGGGTCTCCAGCACAAGGCGCCAAAAAAAAAACGAGTTCAGCTGAGTTAATAGCCCGCAGGTCTTCCACTGGAACAAGTAAAGACCGCCCCCCATGGTTTATATCCAATAACTCATCAGATCTGAGGAGATATGGGTATCCGTGTCTTCCACGATTCAGTTCAGATCTAGTGCTCTGTTTACTCGTCCAGCGAAAGAGGAAGAAATCCGTCGCACAAACGAAGCCGTGGTCTGCAGGTGCGGGAGTAATGGAATGAGCCACCAAAGGGCAAGTGAAACCAAGCCCGCGGGAGCAAGGGGCCCTGCCATGGAGGACTGCCGCCACAAAAACCCCCAAACCAGAGTCCTGAACCCTAAAGCCGACCTTCGCAACAAACGCAGCTCCGCTTCCCTCTTGTTTTCAATCTCCTATCGTAAATGACAATATTAATAATATTAATAATAACAATAATGTGTATAATAGTAACATTAATAATAATAATAATAATAATAATAATAATAATAAAAGAGTTATCAATCTTTCTAAGTTTTCTTTTGATTCTTCTGTTATTTCTTTATTAGGTAAAGGTCTTAATTTCGCTCTTGCTCCTAGGAAGAATCCTCGAGATGACATTATGTGTAGCATAGAATATGGCATTAAAGATTTAACCAAAAGCTTGCAAGATGTCATTAGGCAAGATTGCTCCAAGCCTCCAAGGAGCAATATTAGTAAATCGGAATTTTTGGCTCTTAAGTCCCTCAATCAAAACCCTGATATTGCGGTCCTCAAGGCTGATAAGGGTGGCGTTGTTGTAATCTTGAATAAATAGGATTATAAAGCAAAGATACTTGACCATCTTTGTAATAGTGGGAGTTATAAGAAGCTCTCTAAAAACCCTATTAATAAAGTCTCTAAGATTGTGGCCAATGCTATCAAATCTAGTTGTGGGTTCCATGAGCTTGAAGCTCATTGAAAGCAATCCTATCACCCCTAGGATTTATGGGCTCCCTAAGATTCATAAAGAGGGTGTTCCTCTTAGACCCATTGTTAATACTATTGGTGGGCCCACTTATCTCCTAGCTAAGTATTTGGCCCGCAAGCTGAAGCCTCTAATGGTCAGTCAGATTCTTCCGTGAAAGATTCTGCTTCTTTTGTCCAGGAGTTAAAAGGCTGGGTTTGCGAACCTAATGACTCTTTGGTTAGTTTCAATGTTGTTTCTCTCTATACGAATATCCCTATCATGGAGGCCGTAGAAGTAGTCAGACGTATCACTGATCCTGATACTGCTAAGTTGGTGGAGATTTGCCTCACCTCTACCTTTTTTAGTTTTGAAGGAGAATTTTATGAGCAAACCTGTGGTGTCGCCATGGGTTCCCCGCTCTGGCCGGTGGTCGCCAACCTTTTTATGGAAGATTTTGAATCTAGAGCTTTAGCGTCTACTCCTTTCAAACCCAAGGTTTGGAAGCGGTTTGTGGATGACACCTTCATAAACTGGTCTCATGGACATCAAGAGTTAGAGGCTTTTCATCAGCACTTGAATAATCCATCTGACTCCATCAAGTTTACGATGGAAACAAAGACTGATGGGAGCCTTCATTTCCTTGATGTTCTTATCTCTAGAAATAATAATGGCTCTTTCTCGCACTGTGTTTTTCGGAAGAAGACGCACACAGAGCAGTATCTGCATTCTGGCTCTCATCATTTTCCTGCTCAGAAGCTTGGAGTTCTGAACACCTTAGCCACGAGAGCCCTTAGAATATCTGATAATGATCATTTGGATGAAGAAAAGGCCCATCTCCTTAAGGTCTTCAGAGAAAATGGTTATAACAAAAATCAGTGTTTGAGGGTTTTCATGAATGCTAGCAAAGGTCCTAATCAGAAAAAGTTAAAGGATGATGTTGTTGGAACTTGGTAGGGTTCATCTGCCTTTTATTCAAGGTACCACTGACAAGATCGCTCGGATTTTAAGAAAGCATAAGATCTCTTCCTCTTTTAAACCTTTAAACACCATACGGAGTTCCCTTAAATCGGTAAAAGATCCATTGGACCCAAAAAGCATGAAAGGTGTTTATTTGATCCCATGCTCTTGTGGGATTCCCTACATTGGTGAAACTGGACAGTCGATTAATAAAAGGATCCAAGAGCATTCTGCGGATATTAGGCATGGTAGAACCAAGTCCTCTGCTCTAGCTGAGCATGCAGAGAAGACGAAGCATCACATCTGTATGGAAGATGCTAGAGTCCTTGCTAGGGTTGATCATTTCCATCATCGTAAATTTAGGGAGGCAATTGAGATTGAGAAGAGGTCCCACACATTGAACAGGGATGACGGGTGGAAGGTCAGCAGTTGTTGGATCCCTTCTCTTCACTCCCTATAGTGGTCGTTCCTCTAATGGTCTCCTCTTTTTTTTCTTTTTTTTTTCTTTTTTTTTCGTTCCTGTTCTTTTTATCCTTGTTTATTGTTTATATATATATATATATATATATATATATATATATATATATATATTTATTTATTTATTTATTTATATATATATATATATATATATATATATATATATATATATATATATCGATATAATTTATTTATTTATATTTTTGTATATTTATGATTATGTTTTCTTATATTCTATTATTATTATTACTATTATTGTTATTTTTATTTAGTTTTATTTTTATTTTGTATTTATATTTTATTTTAGTTTTAGTATATTTTTATTTTTATTTTTATCCATTTATTTATATTATTTTATTTAGTTATTTATTTTATTTATTTAGTTATTATATATATATATAATTTATTTTTATTATTTTTATTGACTTCTGACTTTTTGACTTTTATGGATTTAATTCTTGTTTTATTTTTATTTTTATTTCTTGGGGGTGGTTGCTTTTTTAGTTTTTATTTGTGGTTTTATATTATTTATTTTTATTTTCATTTTTTGACTTGTCTTTATATAATTTTTCTGGGTTAATTCGTAGCTTTTAAGGTTGAGGTATTTGTATTTTTTGGTTTATTTTATAATTTTATTTATTTTTATTTTATTTTTGAACGTTTTTAACATTTTTAATTTTCTTTGGGTTTTGACTGTCCTGGTATATAAATGGAGAGTCTGATTAGCCAATCTTCATTATCCTGATGATGAACTATAGTTGGTAGTTCGAAATGCATCGATTCCAAAATTTCTCATGTGATTTCCCGGAAGATTTAGAATTTAAAATGTTATGGATCACTTGCACTCTCAAATTGCATATAATTCAGTGAAACTTAAAAAAAAATAAAAAATCAATTACATATTTAAATTAATATATAGAAAAACAAAGAAAAGATAAATATATCCTTTACTGCTTCATAATAAAATAGAGGCCTTTAATATAAGGTTGGAGGGTAAGATGAAATAATTCTTAAAGTGTTTATAAATGGAACACTAAAGAAAATTAAAGAATATATAAATATTTTGTTTCAATCATATGATATACCATGTTTAATATTATTTATTAAAAAAAAAAGAGTAACTAATGAATTAAAATAATAATAATAATATTAATTATTATATATATAGATAAGGAATAAAACTATTTTTATTATAAGAATTTAGATTAAGTGGTATAGTTTATGTTTGTGGTATTTATAAAATATTGATTTTATTAAGTGGAATGTATATTTGTTTTATAAAATATTTTATTAAGTAGAATGTATTTATAAAATATATATTTTTTGAAATAATTTACGATTTTTCATTTGTATTTGAAAAGTCATATTATCGACACATTATATTATAATAAACCTATATATATGTATATATTAGATTTTTTAATTTTTAAATATAATTAGACAGATAAACCTTCTTTTTGAATCAACTCACCTTGCCTCTTTGTCAACTTTTTTTATTGTGCTAATGTGTGTAGATTCATGTTGGTGACATCTGTCCTTAATGCATGTTGGCAGTGTCTAGATCCGCCACAGTGATAATGGCAGAAGGGTTATGTATAGCAAGCAGGTTGCCCATGCTATGTATCACAAGCAGGCCATGGAAGAGTAAATATCTTCTATAATAAGTACGTTCGAACATGTATAACCCATCCCCAAATCAAAAATCTTGAAGCGGCACTCATGACATGCAGTTGGAGACCATCCAAGCATCACAGAAACTACTTCACAGGTGTATTGAGATCTCCCACTTACCACTACATATGCTTTTCGACCAGGTGTGCCATGAAAACGAATAATCAGGGGGCCAGGTAGACAATCCCCCCAGTGTATGAACATAAAACAACTTCGCGAGAATTCCGGTATTTGACGGCGTGGTTTTCCCTGATAACTCTGTCGTGAGAAAAACGTCGTATCCTCTTATTTTTCAAAACTTCAATAAATTTCATAAAATCTAAACTAATTGAATTGATAAAAAACAATATATAATCTGCTTAAATCCCTTAAAAACTTTGTAATATGTTAATGGCTTATATACGATTAATTTATAATTTGATTTGTACAACATTTTATAGTGTTGGCTGATCGTTCCTAACAATCCAAAGTCTGTTATTGTGAAGGTATGTGATAAGTTCAAACTCACCGGCCAGACAGTAAACTGCGAGCCGGTATCTTTCGTCCAACTGCAAGCGAGCCTGTATATATTTTTTTCAAGCGAGCCGGTATCTTTCGTCCAACTGCAAGCGAGCCTGTATATATTTTTTTCAATCGAGCCGGTTCCTTTTTGACCTTTCTATCTTCACGTTTTCGGTATTAGGCATTCCTGGACAGCATTAAGAACGATATGTGAAATTCTCATGCGGATGGATGACTCATTCTCTTTTTTGTGTAAACAGGAGGCGCATATTATTTTGTGCACCTTTTAGTTTCTATTCTCCATAGATCTTATGGGTCTGTCTCTTTGGTTGATCGTCACTGCTTTAAATAGGCCGAGATATGTCTATTGTCATCTCACACTCACTCACTGGAGTTAAGTGTTGGGTACATATATGAGACTGAGTATGCTCTATGTATTAGAACATATGTATGTTTGAGATTAGATCGTTTTCTGAAATAACTTTGCATATACCAGACTTATATATGATGTGAAAATGTATTTGGTTTATGTACTGTTTTAATAGAACATCGTTTTTTCTTTCCCCCGAAAAAAACCTTACCAAAAGGAAAAAACACGTAAGTAGAAGGAGAAGAGGTATAGCCTTTTAACTTCTTGTTTCTGTAAAGTTACAGGTGGGTTTAAACTAAGAGAAGAAGATACAGCACATTATAAACTTCCCAAATTGCAAGCAAATCCCTGTGAAAAGAGAATCTCATGCGACAAATGGAAACTATTTTCGAACGAAAGGAATGTGTAACATAATCCAGCGAATCAAAAGACGCTGCGAGTCTCCAAAACGCGCAAAACCTTCTGCCATAGTCTCGAGAAACGCCATGGCGATTACTGGGAAGAAGATGTAACATCAGCATATATATGCCGCAGTATCACATCAAAGGACGGCGAGCCGTCCGTCTAAGCTTCCGCACGTCTCTAACTACGCGCTTCACCAACTTTGCCTCATTTCTGCAAATGGAAGGATTTAATGGGAAACATAAGGTTATGAATAAATGAGGGTTTTACTAGCTCTGCCTCATATCTGAAAAAATTAAGATTTAAGCAGAAACATAAGCTTATATTATAAAAAATGGTAGAAACATAAGCTTATATATAAATAAGGGTTTAATCCGAACTATAAGCAGAGAAATGAATAAGGGTTGATGAAAACGGACGAATAAGGGTTGATGAAAACGGACCCACTGGCGTCTTCCTGGAGCGAGAGACCACGGCGATGAGAGATTGTATGGAGAGCGGCCTTCCATTCATCGATATCTTGTTGGCTGTATTTCCCACGCCTTTCATGTTCCTCGAATGCTTCAGCAAATGGACTGCCATGAGAATGATCATGAGGATGACGAACTTGCGATGGAGTCACGTCATAAAATACAGGAATGGCGATGGTCCGCTCGTTGTCACTCCCATTCCTCTGAAGTCGGCGCACAATAAGCGCGGCTTCTCGCAGGCACCATGCGGATTCTGCGAAATTGCAAGAAAATACGATAATGAATATTTGACTGTGCTTAACTGCGTGGTGAATTGCAGCAGAGATATCGTCTCCTATCTTTATTTCTTTGCTGTCGAGAAACACGTTAAAGCCTGCGCTGTTCAATGCCTCGTGTAGATGAGCAATGAATCGTCTTCTCACATCGAGCCCTCTGAAGCTTAGAAACACTTCATAGCTTCTATGATCTGCACTTCCTCCTCCTGCTGCAAATACAGTCAAATCCCTGCGCAAAGAGAAACTTTTACACCAGAAATAAAGAGTTCATAAAGCAATTATTGGACAAATATTTACGAACGAGTGGAATGCTTACCATAACCTCGCGAGACAAAACACGCTACAAGTCACCAAAACGTGCCAAACATGCTGCAAAATTCTCCAAAACGCCATGGCTATTTATCTATTAGGAAGATTATCTGACTTCACTATATGCCGTGGTGTAGCACTAGTATCAAATCAAAGGTGAGCGGTCCGACTAAGTTTCGCCCTCTTTAAACAGCTCTGCCTCGTATCTGCAAATATTAAGCGTTCCAACATAAAGATAAAACAGGACCTGCTGGAGGACATGCAAAACCAGTTGCACCATATCCAGATAACACAGTATCAGGCAACAGATCGAATCAGTTGATTGGATGATCGGGTAGGCAGAATGGAGAAGTTACTTCAGCAGCTTCAGCAAGCAGACATCATGCCTAGGTCTACTGTAAAAGACCCAGCTCCAGTGTCCTCTTCAGATGGATAGCAGCTTTGCTTATAGTGATTTTTGATGCACTTTTTAGTTTTATATAAACTGTCTTTATGTCATAAGTATGGTCAATTTGCAGTAGTAGGACAGCTAGCTAATGAAACTTACAGATGGATGAAACAATTTCAATTTTGGTATGCTTTTCATGCTTACAGGTGGCCAATAGACCTGGTTTCCTGCGAGCAGGTTGAGGTCATAGCCTGAATTTTATATGTTGTAGCCTGTCCTTCAAATATAAATAGAAAATAGTGTGGCCCCACATAATTTACAAAAAAAAAAAAAAACAAAACACTTCTTTTTGGTTGATATAAAGAGCGTTTAAGAAGAGCAGTGTTAGTACTTTTTGAAGATTGTCTTGTATAATTTTTTTTGTTTAATTTGTTGGGAATTTAGGAGAGATTTTTTGAAATTTCAAATTTGAATCATAAATCTTTTATAATCAGAGTGTTTTACGAGATTTTCAGGGTATTGAATCTATATATACAATAAAAACACAAGGTGTTGAATCTATATATATACAATCAAAAACATATTTTAAATAACAAAAATTAAAATTTAGCCAAAATAATTTAACTAGATTCTAACCAAAAACTTTTATTGATAAGATATTTAGACAACAAAAATTGAACATAAGCAAATAGATAAATAAGAACATAAATAAATAGAGATTCAGACCCAGTGTTGAGCTGCCAGCCACCGATAAGGAACAAAAGGTTAATAAAAGAGTGACGAACAAGGTTGAAATTTCAAGACAGGTCCTTGAAATTTCAGTTTTCAGCTCTACCAATCTGTTTTCAGTTAAATTTCACAGTTCTCCCATCTCCCAATCTGTTTTCATAATTTCAATAAAGAATTCAACATGTCAAATTCTATTACTTTTGACTTTACTTTTGAAAGGCAGCACATATTTCCCAAGTTATAAGTTATTTAATGCCGGTGGACAGTATATATCCACTGTTAAATTTAAATTTGTTTAAATCTAACAATGATCCACTAACCTTAAATAACTTATAGCCTAAAAAATAATATTCCTTCTTTTTGAATAAATAATGGACTATAGTGCATAGAGGAAAATGACGGGATGTGACATACATAATACACTGGCGTACCGACGATGCATGATGGTTTTTTCTACTTCATTCTTCGACTAAATGATGGAACATATGCGTCGTGTCGTATATGTTGGAGACTGCTTCCACACACGGCACATTTTCGACATGCCTCTCCGCGGCGTACCGTGTGTCGTGTCGGACTGACAAATAACAAGCATTAGGTAGTCATTACGTCGTGTGTGAGAATTAATGATCTGGTCATCATTCATGTTGTTAACCGTGGTGATGGTTTTGTTGGCTGTTACCAGTGCTATGAGCAACAACTCGAATGGTTAGGTATTATAATATGTAAAAGCGAGGAGCAATAGGTGGAATGGATGTGGATGTGTTTGTGAGAAGATTTTGTAGTGTCAAATTTATGTTTTTCTATTTTACTTTTTCATCTTACTTTTCCAATGATTCATTTATATATTAAAAATAAAATTTAAATAATAAAAATATTACGTCATCAAAATACCTTCTTACCCAATCTTACTTAAAAGCTTCACAACATATAATAATATTTTTTCTTGAAGCCCAATCCGTATCCACAAACATATAAGACGTTTTAGATCTCGGTTGAAGCCCGCGAAAAAACATGAATGGATGTGAACATTTTAAAAAGGCATTAGGTATACGCGGCTCCGTTTGAGCTACAAATTGCATTTGCTATCTATTAAAATATTCACATTTTTTATGTACGAGTAATAGGAAGCCGAAGCCGATTCCCGAAGCCAAACGTTGAGTTTGTTATTAAATAGTGACTGGGCCCGCTTTATTAGTCACTCTAATGTCGTTTATGAGTCACGAAACTCGGTTACAAATATAAAAAAAGTTTTCTATTGCATTATGGGTTCTCATGAGACTATCATGTCATTTATGAGTGGATTTATGAGTGGATTTAAAATAGTTCAAGTAGTGAAATATTAAAAAAATTTGTTTTTTTAATATTACGTGTTATTTTATTTAGTTTATGGGATGAATCATATTAGTTGGTTCAAAAAATTTTGACAAAATTTTTCTTATATTATTATTGCCAAAAATTTATCAATAATTCAAAAATAATAAAAATATTTAAAAAAAAAATCAAAGTTCTATTTATATGGGAGAAAAAGGAGTACATTCGTCCAAATAGAAAACATGTGGTCTCACCCCAACATGTTTGTTGACCAACATTTGCACAAGATGACAAAAATACAAAAAAGAGACTAAGGATAGAGTCCATAAACGACATGGCCAGAGACACCAAAATATAGACAAGACATAAGAAACACATGAGGGCATACTAGTCGTTTGACGTAATAGAAGCGGGGTTTCCCGACGTTGTTCTTGGACGAGGCGGGGGATGGAAGTTGCACTAGACGTGCCCTTCGAAATGCGCTAGCCAAGTCTCCAATTTTTCCACTTTCCTAGCTACGTGATTTGCCCTCACCAGACCACCACCACTCTCTCCCTAACCTCGAACTAAAAGTAGTGCATCTTTTCCAACGTAGCCATCAGCTCATCATGCTCCTCTCGACGATCCCGCTTTGTTGTATCTATCTGGTCCATCAGACTATGAATTATTGCCTGGAAATTGTCCAGGCAACAATGTTGGATGCCCTACTCAACATTAGTTCTAATGCCACGTCGACCAGTCCCTCGATTCCTAATTTATCCCCGCCTACCACCACCTCAATGATGAGACTTTTGAACCCACACACCCTCATCACTGCTAGAACCCCGCTTACTGTCATCTCAACCCCCACGTGTGCTCGTGTCAGTGAGCCTAGAATGACTGGTGGTCTTGCCAATGCGACGGAAAGATGTCGCCACCATCACCCTATCTTCCATACCCATTCAGCCAAGCGAGGTTGAAGAGGAGGAACGCTCACCCCCCACTTAGACCTTCATCTAACTCTCTGCGAGAGGACCGACTTGCATAGGGGATGAGGACCAAACTCCCCAATTACCACATGTCGCCACCCACGAAAGACCAAGCCCTCATCACACCTGCCACTACAGTGTAAGCCACCCATACCAATAACACAAACGATTAAGGAAGGGAAAGAAATAGAGAACACTCCCCAGATGGTGATTGTCAAGGTTGTTGAGTGTGGCTTCCCCCAGGACAATGACCACGAAACACATATGGCGCCTAGAAAAAACCACCCGTCGAGCCACCAAACGCAACAAAAATCAGGCTAGGCACCAAAAGCTTGGAAAATGACCCCAACTCTTAGCCACACCCCCACTGAACTTCCCCCCTGGCCACTTCAGAACATCACATTCAACCTCGACATTGAGACTTACCATAAACCATAAGGAATTGAAATAGCAATAACCGTCACCCACCAACTTCCAAATGGTGCAAGCACAAAAATGTCTGGAGTTGTCAGGGAAAGAAACCCAGCTCAGTGCGCTGAACCAAAAGTCATCCAAGGCTACCGAACACCATCCACCAATGCCAAAAAACTTCTGGTGATGCTTCTACTTTCTAACCAGAGACCATCTAGGAGCCTAGCACCAAACCAGAGTGAAACTACAAATGCTCGGATCCCTCATCCTTCCATTCAATATCCATGCGCCACCCTCGAACTCCAATGCATTTTAAAATATCGCATGCTTAGACTTCATATCAACTGTACACCTCTCGTAATACCCATTGCGGTGAAAGGACCGGGAGGGCCATCCCTCACCCCCACACCATACACACACACACACACACACACACACATATATATATATATATAAACATTAATTTTAATGTCACTTCATTCTAGACTTGATAAGTTAAAGTGTAGAACTTGAAAAATGTTGCACTTCAAATAGATTTAATTGCTTTCCACTTTTGATAAAACTATGGTTAGTGTGTGTGTGTGTTTTCATTGTTTAAATTGCATTTATGAATCCATAAGTAAATAACATGTCTTGAAATTTTATTTGGAAACTTGGATTATGTACACTACACAAATTAAATTTACAATTCCAATAAATAAAATATTTTACTTCTGTTCTCAAAATCATAAATATTTGTTTTAATGGATATCTTAAACAACATAATTCATATATCAACCCAAAAGAGATAAGTAATTGGTATAAAAAAAAAACTCCTATTTTATTTGCCTATAAATGTTTCAAAAACTTAAATAAACTATTTAAATTAATGTTAAGTGATATATTTCAATATTAATTTCTTAAAAAGAAAAATATATATATATATATATATATATATATATATAAAGTAATTAAAAGTAAAATAAATTAATTATTTTTTAGAAAATGGGAATGTGTAACTCATTTAATTATTAATATAAAATTAATATGTAGCATTAAAAAATATTAATAATAATAAAATTATTTATTTTCAATCATAAATAAAATATCTTAATATACAATATTGATTACTTTTTAAAAATATTTTAATAATAAAAAAACATTTTAACATAAACAATGTGGTACATAAATAAATATTTCAATGCCAACCACACACACACACACACACATATATATATATATAATTGTCATTGAAATATTTTAAATAAAATATTTCAATGTCAGCAATGCATATATGTATATTTGCTTTAATTGTTGTCTAATCAAATTACATAGTTGACATTAAGATATTTTATTTAAGGACCTCACATTCGTATATATAAGTTCATACTAAAATATATTAGTTAATATTAATTTAAATAGTTTATTGAAGTCTCCTAACTATTTATAAAGAAAATATAAGAGTGTTTTTTTTCAATTTTTTTATCTCTAAATATATGTTATTCAAGATACATATTTTAAAATTTTATTTATGACTTTTAGATTGAAAGTAAAATATTTTCCTATATCTTGCAAACATTTATTGGAATTGTAAATTTAAGTTACTCTACAAAATCCAAATTCGGAATGAGACTTTCAAGACATAAATCTAGTTACTTCCTAAGAAGTGAAAATGTGTAATCAAACATTAATATAAAATTAATATATAGGATTAATAATAATAACATTATTCAATTTCAATTATAAATGAAATATCTCAGTTACAAGATTAAGTAACATTGACTTGTTTTTCAAAATATGTTAATAGAAAAAAGAAAAAAAGAACAATCTAATCCCCACACACACACACACACACACACACACATATATATATATATATATATATATATATAAATATATAATTGTAAAGCTGAAATTAAGATATTTGATTTAATATGAGTATTGAAATAATTTTTTTGTAAGGACCACTTATATATAGTTCATATTGAAATGTATTAGTTAACATTAATTTAAAAGGTGTATATAAGTCTATGAAATATTTATAAAGAAAATGTAAGAGTTAGTTTTTTTTTTTTTTTCCAATTACTTTTATCTCCTTAAAGTTGATATATAATATTATGTTATTTAAGATAGATATCCAAATATTTTATTTATGGTTTTAAGAGTGAAAATAAAATATTTTTTTTAATCATATCTCTTTCAATAAAAGTAAAACAGTTTATCACATCTCGCAAATATTTATTGGAATTACAAATTTAAATTGCTTAATGGAAAGATATTAAATGTTTTGAGGTGTAATTTTTTTTTTTCAAAGTATTGCATTCTCAAAAGGTTTACATGTCAAGAGATTTGATCTTTCTTTCTATTTGATAGATCCATAATTAATATAGATCTATATTGATTTAAAATAAAATTATAATTTAGTTATTTTTTATAATTTTTATTAATCATTCCGACGTAAGTATCTTTCCATATAGCTCACTTTCCTCTACTCCCCTACTTTGTTCAACGTCCTTAGATTCTTTGTTAGACGATTGAGAAAAAACTTAAAAGTAGCAAATGTAAACAGTTAAAAACTAAAACATAACTAAAAATCTTGATATGTGAGAGTCCTCCTTCTTCCTAAGCTATTTAACATGAAAGGGAGGCAAACTGAAAGAAATGAAGCACGCAGAGTGAAGAAGGCTCTGTACTGACCAGGGCTGCTATTTTGGCGTAAGAGACACACGGTGAAGAACTGTGATGGAAGCTGTTCCCCGGCGACAAGGAACCAATTTTGGGCTTCATCATACTCATCGCCATCGCGAGCCAAGGCTGCTTATAGCATGGTGATTACTTCATGCCTTCAATGATTCCGGGCTGTAAATGGTGATTTGGTGATTCTGCTCTGGATTTGGTGTGTCTTTTGCAATGGTCTTGAAGGTTTCAAGCCTGGCGATCTAGGTGGGTGTTGGTTATTTAGCGATTTTTCATATGGGTTTCTGTTATCCTGAATGTTTGGTCAGGTTTCATATTGATTGCCCCCTGATTTTATGCATTTCTATGAGCTTTTAGTGTTTGTGTGTTGATTTTCATGGGTTAATCCTTGTGGAATGCTGACTCCCAGAGAGGTTCGGACGTTGAATGACTTTCAGCCACTTTTGTTTCACCTCACGAGTTGATTCATGTTTTGGGTTCTAAGCAATTTCTTTTGGTCCTTTCCGAATTTTTCCAAGGTGGGACTCAATGCGATATTGGGCCTCTTTGGCTTTGGAGTGACACTCCATAAAGTCTCAAAGCTGGGAGTTCTGCATGGAGGATGTTAAGTAATCATTAGCAGCTGGGAAAAAATCTTGTAAAATGTGTATAGATGGGCTGAACTGCTTCCATGGAGCTTATTCCAAGGTGTGTATTATTTCCTCTTCTGAATAGGAAGTTTATTAGAAAATTCTGGTTTTCTGTGGAAGGGTATTTTAAGATTTATAGTTAGGGCATTCTGGTTTTCTTTTAGAAGGGTATTTTAAGATTTGGTTCTCAGCAATTTCTTTTGGTCCTTTCCGAATTTTTCCAAGGTGGGAATCAATGCGATATTGGGCCTCTTTGGCTTTGGAGTGACACTGCATAAAGTCTCAGAGCTGGGAGTTCTGCATGGAGGATGTTAAGTACTCATTAGCAGCTGGGAAAAAAGCTTGTAAAATGTGTATAGATGGGCTGAACTGCTTCCATGGAGCTTATTCCAAGGTGTGTATTATTTCCTCTTCTGAATAGGAAGTTTATTAGAAAATTATGGTTTTTTATGGAAGGGTATTTTAAGATTTACAGTTAGGGCATTCTGGTTTTCTTTCAGAAGGGTATTTTAAGATTCATTGATAGGTGTTGAAAATTCTTGTGTTTTTGCTGTCTATGCACTGAAAAAATCTGTTTCTGTAAAATGGGTGTCTAAAAAAACTCCTCCATTTTATGACTGGTTATTGAACAATTCTGTGTTTTTAAGATGGGTATTTGATATTGTGAGGCTTTACCAGGAGTTATAAGATTTTTATTTTTATTTTTGAATTTGAAATTATTGCTTTTTCAGGGTATTGAAAAGCCATCCAAAATATTATGGGGTTAATATGGGCTTTCTTGGAAATTGATTGATTCGAGTTCAATTTTTGAAAGTCCTTTACCTTCTGTTGAAGAGTTTGTACCGAAGTGCCTTACCTAAGCCTCGAGGGTTCGTTCCAAAAGGTCTCACCTGAACTAAAAGGGTTGAATCCTGAAAGGTCGTTGTTGACTTTCTTGTCAAATCCTCAAGCGATGGATTGAGAATTGGGTGTTGTAGCTGGAAGCACTTTCCCTTTTTCTGTAGGGTACATAAAATTTAGTTGCAGAAAATAAATGGTGGACTGTATTCTTTTGTGGCTTTGTTTTAGATGTCGAGTTCAGTAGATAATATGCATCATGTATGAATTTTAGGTATTTCAGAAGCATCTGGCCGTTGCAGGATTCCCATTTTTGTGTGTAGAATGTGGATTCCAAATAAGGATGAGTTATGAGCCCAGAAGTTCCCCAGCCGAATACCTAAATAAATCTGTTCTAATGTATTCCATATCCTCCAAATGCTAGGTTCCCTTAAGTTATTTTGTTTCACTGCATAATTTAAGTATTGTGGACATTGTTGTATATTTCAGAGGTGCATATTTCTAATCTTTCAATTCACGTTATTAACATATCCGATACGGTTATTCATTCCATGGATTCTTGGGAAATCTCATCTTTTTATTCGAAAAGGTCATCTGTCTTAGTGCTAATTATGTCGT